>JAITYX010000128.1:0-600000 GCA_021018815.1 Talinum fruticosum
AATAGGGTGATGAAGGATTTCGAGAAAATTAGACTCTTTCGCTCGTAATAGAAACATAAGTAGATTCCGAGTCTACAATAAGGTCGGAAAAGTAGGAACTCGAAAGAAGATTCGAGATAGAGTCCGAAGTAATAAGATAGTCTAAGTCTAGAATGAACTCGAAAGTGAACACACAGAGATTACGTGGAAACCCTCCCGGGGCAGAAAACCACGGACCGTACTAATCCAAGCACGAAGTCAAATCCACTATTTTGAGTCCACAAAATACCGTGAATTTGACCGAACCCGAGTTACTTCCTTAGACAACTCTTACAAGATTTTCCTAGACTCGAAATTCCCTTATCCGATCTAGTACTTCCTAGCTGAGATAACCCTTACGAGTTAGGGACAACTAAGCTGAGTTAGCCCTTACAGCTTAGTCAAGGGATCCTTACTCGGAAAGTAAGATGAGAGTATTTGTAACTAAGTACAAGATCTTACAACTCGGAATAATATGAATTACGAGAGAGGAGTTGTAAGTTTGAAGACCGAGAATGAATAACTTGTACAACAATGTGTTAGGCTATTTCTCGTTGTTGGTTCCGTGTCTCGTGTCTCTTGTCTTCAAGTCTTGTACGATGGCTTCCTTTTATAGATGACCAGGCAAAGTAGTCGTTACGTCCATCTTCTAGTTGGAAGTCCTTTGTGACCGTACTTGAGAGATTTTCTAAGTCACTCGGAAAATGTCCGTTGAAATATGAACGTTGAAGCAACGGTCCTTGGCTTCTTGGGAAGTCCCAAAACCACTAGCGCAGTCTGAAAAGTAAGGTGGAAATCACCGTTGAGTATGGCGTTTCAATTTTCCAGATTTGGAAGCGCATGACTTCGACGCAGTGTATGGGGCTTTGACTAGAAGCGGAAAAGGCTCCTTTTGGCTGGTGATTTTGACATCCGAAGCCGGTTGCTTTTGCAGCTCGAAAAGCATGATTGCCTCGATTAGATAATCTACAAAAGCAAATTAATTTTGGTTCTCAAAGTATAAAATACTTTGGTCCAAGGTTAGACGTAGATAATATGATAAATAAAATAATCAAGCGATAATTATCTGGGTCGAAACGAGAAGGAATATTATGAGTTTAATAACTCAATATTCATCTCGGTTAGTCAAGAAATAAAATCAAGTCGGATAGAGAATATCGAGTGAACGGACTTGATACATGTAGTACGTCCGAGTGATATGTGACTCGAATATAATAATGCAATTTGAGTCAAACAGAGATAAGCGACAATAATATAACAACACTCGGAGTAAAAAGGTTCTATCACTTAGAAAAGATTCTAAGATGCATGGAATGTCTTGAAATCAAAACCTTAACAGAGATAGACTCTATATACATGATTCCTAGAAGGAACTCGAAATGACTATGAGAGAGTCCGAGTCTACGATCTCGACTCGGAAGATAAATATGCGAAGGTCCGAGTCTTCAATCTCCCCTTTTTGATGAAAGGCATTCCATACTTAGATGTAAGCCATTCGATACTTAGACAAATTTGGGCGGAAACTTTTGTAAGTGATTGCATACAAAAATGTAAAGCTTGCTCGGAAAATAAACTTAGAATATAATAAATCACAGAGCAAGAAAGCATGTAAGCATAGAAATAATGAACATAGAAATGAAATAGATAGAAATTGCATTACTTCTCATAAAATATACAAGGAATTATAGAAAAGCTCCCCTAAACAAGACATCTATACATCTAACTCTTCTCCCCCTTGCCTTTCAGCAAAAACAAAAAAAATGGGAAGAAGATCACAGGAGTACATATTTGATGTCTGGACAAACAAGAGAAGTAAAAGAAAAATAGAAATCCAGGAAGAAGAAGAATCTGGCAGACTTTGGCATTGTCACACAGTGCATAGTGTCCGCCTAAGAAGGGGAAGGGTTGGTCCGAGTGGAAGGGGAAGGATGAGAGGTACGCCGCGCCGGTAAGATCTTGACGATGTGCTTGAGCGCGGCGGAGGGAGAACGGGGATCGCCGTCAGGGGCTCGGCTCTAAGTGGCTGACCCGAAATGAAGGGATCAAGAGGTTCCTCCTCGTGGACCTCGGTAGCTTGAGGGTCCGCTCGGTCCGACCCGCTGCAGGTTGCACTTGGGCAGCCGGATCTTCCGACCCACTCGGACCGCTATCCGAGCCGAGTACTGCCACTGGAACTTGTGGAGCAGATTGGCCCTCGGCTTGCCTTCCTGCTTCTGCATTTTGGGCTTCCCTTGCCCGAAGGAGCTGTCTCAGCCCGCAGGCTCCTTTGCTTCTTCCCGTTGCTCGTCTCCGTCCTCCTCACTTTCTGAGGAGGTCTTGGCCGGCCTCGAGGACGCCTCGGATGTGTCTCGAGTCATCGTGGTCTTGAGCGGCTTCGAACATTCTCTCCTGGAGGAGCTCGAGCAGCTCCTTTTGCTCCTTCACCGAACTCTTCATCTCAAGAATCGAGATCTTGCCTGCTCTCGGATTTGAGACTCGGCCGTTCTTTGGTTGATGGTCATACACCGATAGACACTCTTGAATGACCGGAGCATGTCCTTGAAATCTGAGGACACGAAGCTGATCTTGTCCATGAAAACGGAGGACAAGATGGCGGAGAGAGACTTAGAAGCACCCGAGGTGGAGGCACCACCAGGTGGGGCTGGAGAGAGAGGGGGTTTTTTCGAGTCCGAGGTGGGGAAAACGCCTCGGTTCTAAGTTGTGAACCCGGACTCCGAGTTCAGTTTCCCGGAACCCATACCCCGGAGTTCTTTTTGCTAACCACAACCGCAGCTTACGAGACTGCGTTCGGGTCTAAAGGAAGGGGAACTTTGAATTGTTTAAATACAAGGGTGAGAAGAACACCGAAAGGAAGAGGGGTGTTCTTATTTTGGAGTTGAGCTGGCACAGCTGCCATCCGCTCAATTATGGAAGGAAAGAGGTCTACTTCGTAGCCCTCAAGAATGTCAAAAAGTGCTTTGAGGTGCTTGGAGTTGGGGTTCTCCTTGCTAGAATGCTGAGAGAAGAAGGTTCTCATCAGCAGAAGCTACGAAGCCTAGCTTCGACTTCAACCGACTCACGTAAAAGTTCTTTCTGGACCCAGGGAACTCTTTGGCATATTTTTCAAAGAAGTCATCAGCGATTTCAGTGAAAGGAATGGCGTTGCTGTTCAAGAAAAGAGAAGAAACATTGAACAAGCGATGGAGGAAGGAGGTGTTGATGCGAACGGTCACGTTCGTAACTCCGGAGGTTAGGACACCTTCAGAGTAAGTGAGGTTGGTGTAAAACTCGAAACGAGTTCAGGATAGATGAACTCGCCGAAGCAAAGAAAGTAATACACCTCGGTGGTTTGGATATGAGCCAACCAAGAAAATTTGGTGGTTGGAAAGAACTTGTCGTCCAGCACATAATGCTTGGGTGACAACGAGCTTAGAGGAAGAAGAGCCTTCCGGCTTTTGGTTCGGGGCTTCTTGGAAGAAGACCCAAGAAAGTCGAGGTGAGAACCTCTCTTAGGCATTGTTGGAAAGAGGAAAGAGAGATGATACTGGGAAAAGAGTAGAAGAAAAATATGGACGAAAGGAAAAGAAAAAGGAGTAGGAGAAAGAGGTTGAGAGCAGCACGGACTTACTCGAGATGAACCTTGCGTCGCTTGATAAAAACAAGAAAGCACTGTAGACGAAGGAGGCTTGCGCGAGATGTTTTTGAAAACGAGAGAGAGAATAAAATATTTGTGAAATACTGAGAAGAAGAAGAAAAGGCAAGTATACATAGAAAACGTCCTCCAAAACGCCGTTTAAACTTCCGTTCGACTTGACGATTTCAATAGTCACTTCGGATCGGTGTGACGGTTCTCTTCTTAAACGGTTAGATTGAAAGGATTTGAAATCCAACGGTTAGCGCTCGATCGCAAAAGCCGAGTGAGAAAAAGATTTTGAAAAAGATTTATGAAAATCTCCACTTGTCTAGAGACTGATTCCAGAGTTTTATGTCTAGTTTTTCTCATCGTCCGAGTTTGACTCAACTCGGTTCCGAGTGACTTCAACTCGAAACAAAGAAATAACTATTAGCTCGAGTATCACGAAATCAACCGAACCAATGGTTATGAAATGTAAGCACATAACACATAAGCATGCGAAGCAATTTACACATAGAATAACATATAATCATGCGTTTAACATGCCAAGTTCATTCCTAATGAAACAAAACTGATCTTCACCAAGAGGCTTAGTAAAGATATCAGCTAATTGAAGATTAGTAGGAATGAATTCAAGCTCGATATCACCTTTCTCGGAATGGTCTCTTAAGAAATGATACTCGACCTCAATGTGCTTTGTCTTTGAATGCTTGAACCGGATTTTTGGTGATGCTAATCGCACTTTGATTGTCGCACTTGATTGGAACCGATTTGAAGTCCAGTCCAAGGTCTCTCAAGTGTTGCTTTATCCATAGAATTTGTGCACAGACAAGCTCCGGCAGCAATGTACTCAGCTTCGCAGTAGATAGAGCTACGGAGTTTTGCTTCTTTGAGTGCCAGGAGATTAGGGATTGACCCGAAGCCGGCAAGCTCCAGATTTGCTCTTTCTATCAACTTTGTAGCCAGCGTAGTCCGCATCTCGAGTACCCAGTGAGGGTCGGTTCCGAGTCTCTTGAGTACTAGAGACCTAAATTCCGAGTCCCTGTAAGATATCCGAAGATTCTCTTCACCGCAGTGAGATGTGATTCTTTGGGATTAGCTTGAAATCTTGCATATAAACACATGCTAAACATGATATCCGGCCGGCTGGAAGTAAGATATAGCAAAGATCCAATAATACCTCGATAGAGTTTCGATCTATTGCTTTACCTTTCTCGTCCGAGTCAAGCTTTATACTGCTTGCTCATGGGTGTAGATGCATGCTTTGCATCTTGGAGTTTATATTTCTTCAGCAGCTCCTTGGTATACTTTGATTGATGGACATAGATTCCATCCTTGTCTTATTTGATTTGTAAACCAAGGAACAAATTAAGTTCTCCCATCATACTCATTTGGAATTCCCGACTCATTAACTCGAGAAAATTCTCGACACGTGATTTTCATTAGTTGCTCCAAAAATAATATCATCAACATAAATTTAAACAATGAGAAAATCTTTCCCCTTGGTTTTTATGAAGAGAGTCTTGTTAATCTGACCTCTTTTAAAATCATTTTGAACCAAGAAATTGCTCAGTCTTTCATACCAAGCTCGAGGAGCTTGTTTAAGACCATATAGAGCTTTTTGAAGTCCGAAAACATGATTGGAAATTCGAGTTTTCAAAACCAGGAGGTTGCTCGACATAGACTTCCTCTTCAATAAAACCATTGAGAAATGCACATTTAACACCCATCCGATATAATTTGATGTTCATGCTAGATGCAAATGCCAACAAGATTCTAATGGCTTCAATTCGGGCAACGGGTGCAAAGGTTTCCCCACAATCAATCCCTTCTTCTTGATTGTAATCTTGAGCCACAAGTCTAGCCTTGTTTCGACTACCACCCCACCTTCATCTAGTTTTTTTTTGAAAACCCATTTGGTTCCTATGACTGGGTGGTTGGAAGGTCGTTTGGTCGAGTCCGGACTTGATTTCTCTCGAATTGATTGAGTTCCTCTTGCATGGCCTCTACCCATTCAGGTTCATTAAGGGCCCTTTAGTGCATTTTTGGGTTCTGTTAATGAAATGAATGCAGTGAATGCACAAAGATTTTGGAGAGAGGAACGAGTTCTTACCCCATTGTTGATATCGGAGAGTATGTTCTCTAGTGGATGACTAGAGGTGAACTTGAACGCGTTACTGTCCTCCGATTCACCAAATTTGTAGGCTAAATTGGTTGAGCTTCAGAGGGTTGTTCTGAATTGGCTTGTTGCTCAGATTCTCCTTCAACATTCTGAGTTGACTCCCGAGTTGTCTCATTCCGAGTCACTTCATTCCGAGTGACATCATTTTGAGCCGATTGAGTTTGAGTCTTTGTAAACTCGGTTTCACCTTCTCTGCTGAGCTTTAAATCTAAGTATGAAGACTCACATGGCTTTTCCTGTTCAAGCTCATCAAATACAACATGGATACTCTCTTCCACCTTGTTAGTTCTCTTGTTAAAAATGCGATAAGCTTTGCTATGTAAGGAATAACCCGGAAAGATACCTTCATCCGACCGAGCATCAAACTTGGTCGGGTGATCCTTACGATTGTTGTGAACAAAACACTTGCATCCAAAGGGCTTAAAATATGAAATATTTGGCTTCTTCCCTTTGTAGAGCTCGTAGGGTGTTTTCTTCAGAATGGGTCCGATGAGGCATCTGTTCAGCGTATAGTTGGCGAGTGTTGATTGCCTTAGCCCGAAATAGTAGGGAAGATCGTGTTCAATCATCATCATCCTAGCTATTTCCTCAAGGGTTCTGTTCTTTCTCTCTACTACTCCATTTTGTTGTGGAGTTCTTGGTGCTGAAAAATTGCGAGAGATACCATTCGGTCGCAAAACTCGAGAATTCCGAGTAGTCGAACTCCCTTCCATGGTCGGTTCGAATCCTCCGGATCCGAGTCTAAGACTCAACTTGAATTTTTCTGCAGAGCTTGCTGAACTCCTTTAATGCTTCATTTTTGTGCTTGAGAAAACACACCCAGGTAAATCGTGAAAAATCATCAATAATGACAAGTATATAAGATTTACCTCCGAGGCTCTTTATGGGGATTTCACCACATAAGTCCATATGTAGCAGTTCAAGCACCTTGGATGTGGAAACAGTCTTGAGGATTTGAATGAAGATCTCGACTGTTTCCCTCTTGTGCATGCTTCACAAACTTTATCTTTTGTGAAAGCGCAGTTTGGCAAACCTCTTACTAGACCAAAAGCTGACAATTTTTAATTGTATGCATGCTAATATGGCCTAATCTACGATGCCATTGCCATGAATCATCATTGAGAGATGCTTTCAAGCACGATAAGTTCCGACTTGGGTCGAAAGAGGAATGATGTAAGTATTACCTGATCTCTTATCCGAGAGCTTGATTTCTTTGGTGGTTTCGTCGGAGATGTAACATTTGGATTGAGTAAATCTTACCTCTTGACCTTTGTCACATAATTGGGAGATGCTAAGCGATTGTATTTTAATCCTCCGACAAGGTAAACTGGACTGACCGGATTGCTTTTCGTTCCAATCTTGCCGATCCCAATTATCTTGCCTTTGCTATCATCTCCAAAGGTCACTTTTCCTCCCTTGTATTCTTCTAACTCGGAAAAGAGTTCTTGGTCACGTGACATGTGTCGCGAACATCCGTTGTCCAGTACCAATGCCCGTTTGATCTTTTCCGAGTGACCTGCAAAACAGAGGCAAACTAACCCTTCTCACTTCCTCTAACGAACCCAAGTAACACTCTTTACCGAGGTCCCTTTACGAGGAAAAAGGTGTTTCGGAACCCAGATTTGAATAGTTTTGGGTCTAGCCCGATTCCGAGTCTTCGTTTAGAGAGCCGAGTCCGTGTCTCCTTTTTCTTAAGGGGTTTTCTTTTTGTAATAGAGGGCGTTGGTTTTCTCCTAAAGGCTGGTCTAGGCTCGGTCCTTCGATTATTTGTATGAATGGGACCGTGCTCAGCCTTTTGAACTTTACAGTTCTTGTATCCTTCTTGAAAAGATCCGAGTAGGAATTTGATTCCTCCTCTTCATTATAACCGAGCCCTTCTGTTCGAAGGAGACACATTGAGCTCCTAAGAGCATATCAAGGTTTTTCGACCTTCGAGTGAATTTTAAAACAAGATCTTGAGACTCATTGAGCTTTTACTTTAGCCGCTCATTTTCTCTTCGAGTAACTCAAATTCAGCCTCATTGGATTGAGCGCTAATCTTGAGTTCTCCGAGTGTAAGTCTCAGCTTTTCTAATTCATTTTTCAAGGAAATGCTCTCAGCGGAGATTAACTCAAGTTGTTCTTTGAACCGAGAAGAATCGAATTGGACTTTTCTTCCAAAGTAAAAATATATTTAGCTAAATCAACTTCGGAGAATTTAAGGAAGTATTCAATTACCTCCCGAGGATTTGTTTCCTCAATGTCTCGAGTCCGAGTCTAACTCTTTTTCAGCTTCGAGTCGAGACTGCCATCGGACATTTTGAGTCATCCGAGTCCTCGTCGTCTTCCGATGAGTCCTCATCACTCCATGTGGCCATCATGGCCCTCTTCTTCTTTCTGTCCCTTTTTCTCTTTGGACAGTCTTTGACTATATGATCCTTGCTGCCACATTCAAAACAGACCGAGTTTTTAGTCAAAGATAATTTAGAAGGAGAAGAATACTTACCTTTCCGGTCCTTCTTGTCTCTTTTGTAGTAGTCTTCTTTTGGCTTCTTGTCCCATCTTTTGTGCTTCATCATTTTCTTGAAGCCTATTGCAATAAGCGCCATGGGATCCTCTTCCGAGTCGGAGGAACTCAGATTTGCTTCTCTCGGTTTCTAAGGCTTTTAGCGCTATGTTCTTTTTAGTGCTAACCTCAGCATCCTCCTCTTCCAGGTGGATTTCGTGAGTGAGAAGCTTCTCGATTAGCTCGTCCGGCTTCAGCTGTGCTAGATTCCGAGCCTCCTCTATGGCAGTCACCTTGGGTCCCCATCTTCTCTTGGGTAGGCTTCGAGAATTTTTCGCACATTTCTTCATGGGAAATCTTCTTTCCCGGAGATTTGAGATTGTTGGTAATCTCGGTGAATCGAATGAACATCCGAGTGATGTTCTCCTCTAGCTCCATCTTAAATAGCTTATACTTATGAAGATACTGGCTGATCTTCGCTTGTCTAACCTCGGCTTGTGCCTTCATAAGTGTTGACCAGTGTGTCCCGCACTTCTTTGGCGAGTCACGGTAGAAACTCAATTTTATTCCTCCGAGCTTATGGCGCACATAAAAATGTTCATTGCTTTGAAGTTCTTCCTGAACTTCTCTCGCTTCTCATGGTGTAAACTCGGCCTTTGTCTTAGGAACAAGTCTAAATTCTTCGATTTCATGGGAATATAGTTTCCTTTTGTATGATGTCCCGGACATCTTCATCATGATCCAGGAGGAAACATTCCATAAGTTTCTTCCGAGTGTACGAAATTTGACCCCTTGAATTTAGGTGGTCTCGTTGGAAGATCTTCCTTCATCGAACTCTCCATTGTGTTGAGCCATATGATCTTTAGACCTTTGGACGGTTAGATCCTTTCAGAAAGGCTAGGCTCGATACCAATTGAAGGTTTGCTCGGGAGAGACAGAGTCACTCTAGAAGGGGGTGAATAGGGTGATGAAGGATTTACGAGAAAATTAGACTCTTTCGCTCATAATAGAAAGCAAGTAGCTTCCGAGTCTACAATAAGGTCGAAAAGTAGGAACTCGAAAGAAGATTCGGATAGAGTCCGAAGTAATAAGATAGTCCGAGTCTAGAATGAACTCGGAAAGTGAACACACAGAGATTACGTGGAAACCCTCCTGGGGCAGAAAACCATGGATCGTGCTAATCCAAGCACGAAGTCAAATCCACTATTTTGAGTCCACAAAATACCGTGAACTTGATCGAACCCGAGTTGCTTCCTTAGACAACTCTTACAAGATTTTCCTAGACTCAAAAATTCCCTTATCCGATCTAGTACTTCCTAGCTGAGATAACCCTTACAGCGAGGGACAACTAAGTTGAGTTAACCCTTACAGCTTAGTCAAGGGATCCTTACTCAAAAAGTAAGATGAGAGTATTTGTAACTAAGTACAAGATCTTACAACTCGGAATAATATGAATTATAGAGAGGGAGTTGTAAGTTTGAAGACCGAGAATGAATAACAATGTGTTAGGCTATTTCTCGTTGTTGGTTCCGTGTCTCGTCTCTTGTCTTCAAGTCTTGTACGATGGCTTCCTTTTATAGATGACCAGGCAAAGTAGGCGTTACGTCCGTCTTCTAGTTGGAAATCCTTTGTGACCGTACTTGAGAGATTTTTGAGTCACTCGGAAAATGTCCGTTGAAATATGAACGTTGAAGCAACGGTCCTTGGCTTCTTGGGAAGTCCCAAAACCACTAGCGCAGTCTGAAAAGTAAGGTGGAAATCACCGTTGAGTATGGCGTTTCGGTTTTCCAGATTTGGAAGCGGACAGCTTCGATGCAGTGTATGGGGCTTTGACTAGAAGCGGAAAAGGCTCCTTTTGGTCGGTGATTTTGACATCCGAAGCCGGTTGCTTTTGCAGCTCGAAAAGCATGATTGCCTCGATTAGATAATCTACAAAAGCAAATCAATTTTGGTTCTCAAAGTATAAAATACTTTGGTCCAAGGTTAGACGTAGATAATATGATAAATAAAATAATCAAGCGATAATTATCTAGGTCGAAACGAGAAGGAATGTTACGAGTTTAATAACTCAATATTCATCTCGGTTAGTCAAGAAATAAAATCAAGTCAGATAGAGAATATCAGAGTGAACGGACTTGATACATGTAGTACGTCTGAGTGATATGTGACTCGGAATATAATAATGCAATTTGAGTCAAACAGAGATAAGCGAGAATAATATAACAACACTCGAGTAAAAGGTTCTATCACTTAGAAAAGATTCTAAGATACATGGAATGTCTTGAAATCAAAACCTTAACGAGATATAGACTCTATATACATGATTCCTAGAAGGAACTCGAAATGACTATGAGAGAGTCCGAGTCTACGATCCGACTCGGAAGATAAATATACGAAGGTCCGAGTCTTCAACATCTTGATTTAAAGAAATCTAATCCCAAAGAGGTACTTGCACTTATACTTGTACTTGATTATGAAAAAATTAAATTTTTTAATGTTCTTTTCAGCTTAATTAATACTTGCACTTGACATAATCAATGTCTTTTACAACATTGGTCACAATATTTTCCAGGGAAGAACCCACCCACTCCCTATACGAGATGATATGCTTAATGAGTTAAGGTTGGGCGAGTTTGTATATAACCATATATTTACACTTATTCTTCATTATTTGATTGATCAAGTTTGTGACTTACATAAGCATACAGATTACAAAGGTATATATTTATATAGGAATACAATTACATAATTATATATTTACACTTTCTTCATTATTTAATGTACCATATACAACTTTGTATGATGAATCTGGTTTGTGTATATTTTGGTCAAGACTGTTGGATTTTGGTTTGTATATATTCTGAAAGAGCTTGTGTAATGGTTGTATATGTTATTTGTACTGTACATGGGGTAAGAAAAACATAAATAATTCTAAAAAATTAACACCTATTACTATGGTTCTTAAGGAACAACCGTAGTAATAGGTTTGAATTATAACATATTACTACGGTTGTTAGTCAAGAACTATAGTAATAGGTCTAGGCCAAACATTTTGGCTAGAATAGGTTGTTTTGGGCTAGTCATATTGCTATGATTCTTAGTGGAGAACCGTAGTCATATCCGAGCCTATCACTATGGTCGTTAGTTTATAATCGTGGTAATAGGTCCTCTATTGCTACGGTTGTTCGAAACAACCATAGTAATAGGTGGTCCTTTACTATGGTTGTGAACTGTAGTAAAAGATGCCCATCTACAATTACAACCGTATACACGATGCTAGATAACCGTAGGCAAAGGTATTTCGAAACCGTAATTAAAAGTGGTTCCTATAGTAGTGTCCCCATACCATGTTCCGTGGGGGATAAACGAAGTTCGAGGACAAGTTATACAAGCGGAAGTTTGAACAACTTCAAAGCGGATCCGATGAAGGTTTTATCACGGATACTTTGTAGATCACTATTGAGAGGGATAAAATGTGGGTCGAAGGAAGAAAGAAGAAAGATGGCACCTTCATTATAACCGAAAAGAATCTATTGTGTAGTGACTCATGAGTTTTTTTACTATTTCCTTTATTTAGTTTGAGAACTTATCGGTTTTAATATATGAATTGTCAAATGATAATTTATTTCCTTCTTACAGGAGTCTTTGTCACATATCCGAACTTCGAAGTTGCCGATACCAACGGGAGGAGGGACAAGTTACCCTTGGCCCTAGAAAGAGATGAGCATCCCGTTCATGCTCAAGCCATCGATGGGAGGATGGGGATACTTGAGTAGTTTGGGCCTAGGAAGAAGCGCCCCATCTCTTGCGGTTAAGCGGATATGGAGGAAATGATGTCTTGAATTACATGCATGTTTATATTTTGACTAATTAGTTTATACTCTTGTTGAATGAATGATATATATTGTGTGGTTGTTATGGTACTCCGACATGTGGCGGTTGAGTAATTAGTTATAGTATATTTTTGTTGTTTCGAATGAGGATCGTTATCCCGAGAAAATGTCTCCTTTCAAGGGAAACTCTGTCTGTTTTTTTCCGGAATTCTTAGATAGTTTAACTTCTCTCTCAACGGTTATCCCATGATTCTATTGTTATGCTAATTCTTATGCGATCGACGTAGTATATGCTATCTTCTCATCACCCTCCCCTAATCATGTTGTGGCATTGGGTGTTGTTTACCCTTGGAGTCTAGATGTTGTCTTTCACTCGGGCACCTCTTTTAGCCGATCGGGTGAGGGTGAGTGGGAGAGAAATTGTGCAAGGAAAAGGCAACTATGAGTTGCTCGATCCGATCATCGAGACCTCCAAACCGTTAACGAAGCGGTCAACATTTTTGTTGCTTGGCCTAAGAGTTTGGTCATCCTCTCTACGGTAATTCATTTTTGAAAAATATTAGATTTAACTTTTGTTAATATCATGTATATATATTTCTAATTCGTGTATTATGGTCGAACTAGGATTTCGAGGACAGATCCGAGAGTGGGATGAAGGGCACTCCAACTCCCCAATTGACACAAGGAAGTATTCGGTGGCGCTCGATTGTCGTCCGGCGGTCCCTCTCCTACCCATTCACGAGTCCCATACGGATTGGTGTTCTACTCTGTAAAGTTTTGTAATCAAGACTTTATTAGAAGAAACAATGTTCAAAATCAAAGCGCCACATCCTGTGTTTGGGCTATTTGATGGAGACGATAGGACATGGCCGTATATGTCTTCTCGGATGACATAATGCAATTTTGGAAATGTAAGAGATCGGTGCGTCCACTATTATGCTTGGCATTATGTGAGTTACTCGTATTCATAAGTTTATGTTTTTAACTATTAATTTCAATTTCTAACTATATACAATTAATATGTAATAGGTGGCTCCACAAGATAGGAAACGAGTCGGTTTAGTTTCTCAGCCCTCATTCCATTTAAGGAATAAGGCGGAAGCCGAGGCCCAGTTCGAGTATATCGAGAGAGTCGTGAAAAAGAATGTGCGAAAAAATGTTACTTGGCGCCATTTATTGAGGGGTAAGTGTACAAATAAACTTAAATGAAGTTTTTATGGTGTTATATTTATAAATATGTTATTTATGTCGATGTAAGTCACACTTGGATGTTTGTTGCCATATTTTCAAGGAGCAATGTCACGTATCGGCTCGATCCTCCGGAACATACCGTGAGGAAAAATATCAAGACCATACTCTACTCGTGAGTTCATACCTTAATCATTTTATGATTTTTTGTTAATTAGTATTCTTTTCAATTGTATGTTTAATTTGAATTTTATTTTTACGATTGAAAAATAGTGCTCTCGTAATGTATTATCGTAAGGGAGGCGCAAGAGGCTCACATGTGAAATCAAACCCACAAATTGTCCCCATAAAGGTGAGGTTCTCTTCATTAGCGTTAAATTTAATTTTTCATTTCATATTACTTGGTAGCTACATAAAGTACGTATGAATTGTCCATGTGTTGGAAATTTTATAATTCTAGTTCCACAAACAAGAGGGGAACATGGAGTGTGGCTTCCACATTCTCGAGTACATGAAACATATTGTGACCCATCTTGATTTCAAGGAATCTAACCCTAAAGAGGTACTTGCACTTATATTTGATTATGAAAAAATTAAATTTTTAATGTTCTTTTCAGCTTAATTAATACTTGCACTTGACCTAATGAGTATGTACTGTTACATCATTGGTCATAATATTTCCGGAAAATAACCCCCACTCCCTATACAGGTGATGTGCTCGACGAGTTAAGGCAAGGTTGGGCAAAGTTTGTATATAAACGTATAACGACAGTTACATAGATATATGTTTACACTTAGTTTTTCATTATTTATTGGTCAAGTTTGTGATTTACATAGGCATAAAGTTACATACGTATATATTTACACATGTTTTTAATGTACTCGTATAAAACTTTGTGTCATGAATCTGGTTTGTATATATTCTAGTGAAAACTGTTAGATTCTAGTTTGTATCTATTTTGAAAGAGTTTGTGTAAATAGTTGTATATGTTATTTGTATTGTAAAGGGGGTAAGCGAACAGAAAAATAATTTTAAAAATTATACCTATTACTACGGTTCTTAAGGAACAACCATAGTAATAGATTCGAATATAACCTATTACTACGGTTGTTAGTTAAGAACCGTAGTAATAGCTCTGGGCCAAACATTTGTCCAGAATAAGGAGTTTTAGGGCCGGACCTATTACTATGGTTCATAGTGGAGAACCGTAGTAATATCTAAGCCTATTACTATGGTTGTCGGTTTGTAACCGTGGTAATAGGTACTCTATTACTATGGTTGTTCTACGGAACCGTAGTAATAGGTTGTCTTTACTACGGTTGTGAACCGTAGTAAAAGATCCCAATCTACAATTACGGCACCGGATAAGCTGTAATTAAAGTTCTTTCGAAACCGTAGTTAAAAGTGGTTTCTGTAGTGGTGATTACTAAGAACAACATCCTTAGAACAAAAATAAGGGGTCTTAGACATAAGTATACCTTCGTTAGAAGTCATATGAGATGCGACGGTTGAGTCCGGATACCGGAGGGGCTCACTAGGCTCGACATGACCAAAAGTAGCAAAGGAAGGAAGACGAGATGTTGAGACGATTATGATACTAAGCATGGCAAGAACAATAGTGTGACTTGGAGAATGACAAATATGACACAAAACATTAGGAGAAGAACCCCACAACTAGTCAAACGACTCATTTCCTGCATGAAAAAGGTTAGTAGCAGAAACAAAAGTGCAAAAAATACAAGACGATGAGACATCCGAATAGCATAAAATAAAACCTACCCATACCCTTAGGAGCATTGAAAGACGTAGAGGTGGAGCTGTTATGATTCTTCCCTTTATTGTTTTTACTATTGTTATTCCTTCCACGATTATTCTTATTATTCGACCCTTTCCACTATTGGAGGGTGCGACAAGAGTCACGCCATCAGCGAGTCATAGTGGAGACAGCGAACACCGAGTGAGAAAGATTGCCTTGATTATGATATTTGACAAATTAAACATGTTGCTCATTGACCAAGAGTTTGGTGTCAACAATCATCTTAACATCCCAGGAATGTGAGTAAGGATGTCAATAAAGCTATCATAATTAGGATCCAAACTGTTGAGAGTATGCCGAATGAGATCTACATTAGAAAATGTGACTAAATGGTGGCAAGAGAATAAAAAATGGTCTTGACTCCACAAAGAAAATCCTCCTTAGATTGAGTTTCAAACTCCTCAAGGTTCATCGAGAAGATGCTTAAGATCTATAGCCTTGGCAAGACTAGAAGCATTAAACCGGGACTCAAGGCATTGCCATATAATCAAAGCATGTGGCATATCAAAGATCTCGATATCATGATCCTTGGATACGGTAGAAAACAGCCAAGCCCGAATAAGTTGATCAAGGCAAAGCCGGAGCGAATAGGCGGGATTAGCCTACCGAATACCTATTGAAATAGCCACAAAGGGAGCAGAGTTAATTGATTGATCTATCCAAAAATCCAATGAGTTGGTGCATAACCAAAAAGGAAACCACTTGGGTCTTCCTAGACGAAAAATCATCCACTTTTTCAAGAACTATTGTAATAAAAGTTCTTATGTTCAAAGTCCACAAGTTAGGGTTTATGGAAGGGAGACTGGGAAGGAGGATAAGGGCGACATGCCAAGGGCCATCACCATAATTGTCGACAACAAGAGAGTATGGCGACAATAAGGGAAAATCAAATGAACACGTAGGAAACTTAGAGACCCAAACAAGCGGAACCAGGTGCGTAGGCTTGCTGCGGGGGCTATCGAAGGGAAGGACTGTGACATCATGTTAGGCGGCGACTATAGAGTGGTCGGCTCATGGTTTGTTGGAGATAGCGAAGAGAAAAGTACGCTAGGGAGAGACAAACCGAGATGTGAGCGAGAGGGACGAGCCATGGTGGGTAGCGAAACCTGGTAAGCTAGCGAGACGTAGACTCCTCGATAGACACAAGGGATGACAAGCGCTGGACAGAGATGACATGCATGCGTGTGCCGGAGAAGGAGAACGATTCGTAAAGGAAAAATTTAGGGTTTTCCGAATCAACTTTTTAATATTATTATGAGATCGAGTGGCTCTAATACCATGTGAAGAAAAGAGGTTTGTATGACTCACTCGATCCGGGAGCCACGACGCTTTATCTATTGGATTAATTTCACGATGAAAATATATCATTGGCCTTTATCCTATATTAGCATCATTAGCCTTTATCCTGTATTAGTTTGTGATGTGAGAGATTTAGGTGAGATTAAGTCCCTAAAGATCATTAATCTTATGTTTGATATGTGAGAGTAGGATTGGGAATAAGTTAATATTGGTATTTAATAACAGCACCTAAGTTTTTAATCAGAATTCCACTTTCCCAATGAGAATAACCTTTACTAGTTTCATATAAGTACCGCTCAAACTCAAATGTAAACTTTGTTGCTTAATTTTTTACATGATCATGTCGAAAACACTTCAATCAAAAGCTCAAACGCTATTATATATATTAGTAATATACACGGTTATCAAACGATAAAAGATTTGCGCATAGTTCTCTTATTATAGTTTTATCTAATCCTTCTGCAAAATAAGTTTCTTTATCTAGGTTGAAAGCTATATTACTAATATATTAGCCTGAAAAGTTGTCGGAGGACCCTTCCTCTAACACTGAAGCTTGCCAAAAAGGGTATTATAGTAGGGAACTTGATTGTCCTGAAAGTACACTAAATAGATATACAATATGGTGCTCTAGAATACTAACTAAAACACATCAAAATACACGGAAAATGGGGTTAGTTTCCAATTACCTGCTCCCATTATACCAATGCATATATGACTTGCAAGCCAATTGAGGACCAATTCCAAGTTAGAATCAGTCAGTTTTTGTAGCTATAAAAGGGGTGTTTCTCTTCACCATGACAGTCATTACCAGAGACGCTCTTTCACCTTCAAACAAAAGTCACCTTCAATCAAAAGATCAACAAGATGGCCTCCTCCCGTAGTATGGTTGCCTCTATTCCGCTCTTACTCATGGCATTCTATGCAGCATATGCAACCGATCCCAACCAGTTGCAAGATTTCTGCGTCGCTACTAACGACACCAAAAATGCATGTACGTATTCTATGTACTTTCGATTTTCTTTGTAACTAGTAAGACAGTTGTAGTACAAAAGAAAGGAAGTAAGGTGTAGAGAAACTCGATCTCTCATACTTCTAACAAAGATTAGTAAATGCATATCTCGTTGCTAGAGTGTGGGTGCAAAATCTATTAAACTCGTCCTTTAGTAGTGAATTTCATATTGATAAATAAATACTTATACATACTCATATTGTCATATTATGTGTATACAGTATTTGTGAATGGACTCTTCTGCAAGAACCCAATGGATGCCACACCCGAAGATTTCTTCTTCCATGGGCTTGACGTCTCTGGAGACACCAACAATAAGCTTGGGTCCAATGTAAAGGCAGTAGTTCCAGCCAACTTGCCCGGACTCAACACGCTTGGGATATCAATTGCAAGGCTCGACTTTGCACCATATGGGCTCATTGCCCCCACACTCACCCCCGTGCTACTGAGGTCTTCACTGTCTTAGAAGGTACCATCTATGCTGGTTTTGTGACCTCCAACCTTCCAAATGGCGGGAACAAGCTCTTTGCCAAGGTCCTCAACAAGGGAGATGTGTTTGTTTTCCCACAAGGCCTCATACACTTTCAGCTCAATGTTGGCAAGACACCAGCTGTGGGATTTTCCGGGTTAAGCAGCCAGAACCCCGGAGTGAACACCATTCCTAATGCAGTTTTTGGGGCCCAGCCTCCCATCTCGGTTGATGTCCTTGCCAAAGCCTTCCAGCTCGATGCTAATGTCATCAAGTTCCTTCAATCTCGATTTTCAGCCGGCTCCAACTGATTCATGAATCAATTGGCTATGTTTAGTGTTAAAGTGCTATACATTTGGTTTCTTATACTAATGGTGTGTATGTGATTTTTCCCCTTTATGTTCAATTCAATTGAGTTAAGAGGTTAGTGAGTCACTTGGTATTTAAATTACATTGAATTCAATAAATATATTGTGTTAGCTATACAATTTTACGTATGTGGTTGCCTATATGTATTGGCTATATGAAATATTTGCACTACATTATTAAAAAAATCATGAAAAATTATATTGATGAGATTGTTTATGAGAGCTGTCTCACCTTTTTCTATCTTTAATATATACGAAATTGGCATGTACGATATGTACCGCAAATCTGCAATTGTTGGGTCCAAGACTACTCACAGGAACACTAACCCAGAAATTAAACGGCACCACCAGCTCATAATATGCAGAATTAAATGTAAAAGAAAACAAATATATTAAATTTAACATGGAAAAATCTAACGTAGAGTGAAAAATCATATAAAAAATCAATAAAAAATATTTCACTGTAAAACTAGTAAGACTACAATGAGTAACCGTCTCAAATTATTTACCCTAGCTATTCAAGACTCACGAATATTCAATAACGGTACAGAAATTACCTCCAAACCGAAGTACAATTCAACAGCACCAGAAATTGACCTCACCGCCTAGAGAAGACTCCGTCGTTTTACCCAACGATCACCACATCACAACACAACCAACGCCCAAACTCGAAGAATGCCCTCCATTGCACAATGTGCCGCCATCCACACAAATACACTCTCAATTTTATGAAATTTCTATGAACTTAAGCGCCACTCTAAACTTCATTTAGTTACGTAAAATTAGAGTAAATATTACGGAAGCGATTCGGATCACAAAATAATATCTACAATTTAGATGGAGATCAATAAATAAGAATGAGACACGACTTTAACGTGGAAAACCCAACACGGAAAAAAACCACTGACAATGCAAGCACAACAATTCACTATTATGAGAAAATACAAGAAATCATTTTAAACTCAAGACCTTCGTGAACTTCGAGATTTTCCAATGTCGGAACACTCTCCTCACAACACTTATCAATTAGATATTCTCCAATTGGCTCTCCCCACTTTACCAATACTTGAACAATTGGATATTTTTGGATGACTACAAAGATGAATTAAAACCCTTTAAATAGAAAGCAAACACCAATCACTCCCACTACAATTACAAACCATAATACCGAGTAATCAAAGAAAAAAACTAACAAAAATGAATGAGAAATCGATAGCAGACAAAACGGCATGGCCAACATGGCTATGCCCACTTACACGGCCTGCCTGTGTCGCCTGACACCGTGTCGTGCTATTTATTTCATGGTTTTCTATTCAGCTGAAACCGTCGTACTAGTTGTTTTAAGCCTTAAATATAATTTTGGACCATCATCAAACATTAAAAAACTGCTTCAAATGTTGATGATGACACAAAGAAAGAGAATTTATGATTTTGCAGAAGACATAACGAAGAATACCAAAGAGAGGGCGAGTTTAAGGGCAAGCAAGTTTGACGTTTGTAGGTTTATTATTTAACTTCTAATAAGTGAAAGCGCCTTTTGTGCAAAAAAAAAAAGCTTTTAATATGCATTTTCTATTCCCATATATCTTTTTGAAAAATTCAGATACTTTAAAATTTCTTCCTCCTATAGCTGAAAGACCTTTATTTCGGTTCAATTATGCTTCTGCTTCACTTAATTTAATCCTAATAAGTGATTTCTTATTTTTATCGTAGTCATTGGAGGATGGCAGCGATGGTGGTGCTAGACTTGGCAAAATTATCGGAACCGAACGGGTCGAATCGAATGACTCGAAATTCAAATCGAATCGACATTTGAAACAGTTGAACCGATTTTGACCCAAAACCGAAAGTGAATCAACCTGAAACCGAACCTACCACAAATCTAATGAACCCGATTCAGACCTGAACCGAAATGACCCAATCTGAAATCGAACCGACCTAATTGACCCGATTAAGACCCGAACCCGAAATGACCCGAATCAAATTAGAACCGAACCGATTCAACCCCGAATAAAAGTGACATGAACCCAAACCGACTCAAATCCGAGTTTGACCCAACCTACATTAGATGAGTCTTTGTAATTTTTTTATTATTTTTGTGTGTCTCTCGGGATGGACTTTTGTACTATTAGTAGTACTAGACTTGGCAATCAAGTCATTCGGTTCGAGTCAACCTCGGGTCGGGTTCGGTTTCGGGTCCGGTCAACTTCGGTTACGGTCAATTTCGGATTGATCTCGTTCGGGTCGAGTTCGAGTCAAATTCGCTTAGGTTCAACTTCGGCTCAATTTGGTTCGGATTGGTTCGAGTTAATTTCGGATCGAGTTAATTTCGGATCGAGTCAACTTCGGGTGAAGTTAATTTTGGGTCATTTTCGGTTCAATTAGGTTTCGGAGATGGTTTCGAGTATGGTTTAGAGAGCAATATAGAATACTATGCGGTCCATCACCTTCCCTTGGTATGGATCCGCTTGAATATGATTTGGAGTCGATCAAAATTATACCACTACAAGTACAAAAGTTCATCCCGAGAGACCAACAAAAAAAGATTAAAAGAAAATTGAAGAGACCCATCTAATGTGGGTTGGGTCAAACTTGGAGTTGAGTCGGTTCGGGTACGGGTCACTTTTATTCGAGTTGAATCGGTTCGGGTTTGATTTGGTTCGGGTCATTTCGGATTTGGGTCTTAATCGGGCCAATTATATTTCGGGTTAGTTCGGTTTCGGATCGGATCATTTCAATTTGGGTCTAAATCGGGTTCATTAGATTTCGGGTTGGTTCAATTTCGGGTAGGTTCACTTTCGGGTTTCGGGTCAAAATCGATTCAATTGTTTCGAGATGTTGGTTCGGTTTGGGTTTCGAGTCATTCGGTTCGACCCATTCAATTTGGGTCAATTTTTCCGAGTCTAAATGGTACAATTTTGATTTACCCCAAATCGTATTCAAGCGGATCCATACCAAGGGATGGTGGTCGACTCGATAGTATTCTATATGATTCTCTAAACTATACCCGAAATCATCCCTAAAACCTACCCGAACCAACATTGACCCAAGCCGAACAAAAAATGACCCAAATTAACTTCACCCGAAGTTAACCCGATCCGAAATTTACCCGAACCGAACCCGAATCGACCCAAACGAGATCAACCCGAACGAGATCGATCCAAAGTTGAACCTAACCAAAGTTGACCCGAACCGGAACCGAACTCGACTCAAATGAGATCGACCCGAAGTTGACCCGAATCGAGACCGAACCCGACCCGATTGAGATCGACCCGAAATTGACTCGAATCGAAGTTGACGTGAACCAAACTTAACCTGAACCGAACCCGAACCGAATGACCCGATTGCCATGTCTAGGTGGTGGTGTTGTGGCAATGCCAGCAGTGATGTTATTGATGTTAGGGGTGGTTCCACGCTTTCCACTTTCCAGCAATTTTGACAAAAATAAAATGACAAAAAATATTATTTGGGAAGTTACCAAGGGAGTGTTATTCTAGTGGTAAGCATTTCATACTTGCATCCTCTCCACCAAGGTTCAAACTTTAGTAGAGATAATTTCCTTAATAAGTGTACAAGAAGTTGAGATGTGTTGTGGATTTGGGTTTTAAGTCCGAGCTTGATATTCTTATCCCCTTTCTCCGAGCCAACCCCGACCCACCCATGACCTACCAACTTAAATGGATCTTAATCATTTTAAGTTGACCATAACCCTGAAAGTTCATAGGAACTCCTGGGCAATGCCCCAGCCTTAGGTATATGGATTAATGGCTAAAAATGATATGAATTAATGGATAAAAATGTAATTGTAGCTATGGACTGGCATAGGTAGTATAATTAATGAAATTGTAGCTATGGACTGGCATACGTAGTATAATTAATGTTATTAATAATCCATATTCTTAATTACTTTTACGGTGGATTCATACTTGTAATGACTTAATTAGCCACTTGGCAAAAAGTTACTACAAGTGTAAAAATGATTTATATATACTATAATGTGTCGTTTGGTTGGATGTAATATAACAGAAGTGTAATGTAATTAGGTATGTAATGTAATGTGACAATTATTACATCGTCATGTTTGGTTATATAAAAAGAGTAATGTAATCACAAAGATAATGCATTATTTCAATGGCAAAAAATAGTAATTAAATTGTGATAGTGGAGATAAATGTTATCTAAATAAAAGTTTGAGCTATATATTTAGATTTGAGCTTGTTAAAATATTTTCTATCAAATAATCAAGTTTTATTTTTTCTTGGCAAATATCAACTATATTATTCTAATGGCAATAAATGTCGTAATAGAGATATATGTTATCCATATGAAAGCATTTTAAATTCGAAATCATATTTGAGATTTTGTTTTAAAATTTTTGTATCATATTTTCTAATTTTAAATTTTTTGGTGGTAAAAAGATCAATTAGATTATTCTAATGGGGATAAATGTTTGTTATAGCGAAGATAAATGTTTGCTATAGTAAAGATAAATGTTATCCAAATAACAAAATTTTAAACGCTGAATTTATATTTAAGCTTCTTTTAATATCTTCTATCATATAATTAAGTTTTGAACTTTTTTATTGATACAAAATAGCAACTAAAATTATTTTATTGATGATAAATATTTATCGAACTAAAAATAAATGTTAACAAATAAAAGAATTTTGATCTAAAAATTTTATTTAACCTTCTTTCATATTTTTAATCGAATAGTAAAATTTTGAATCCAAAATGTTGAAGTTGAATTTTTCTTTTAATGATCAACCGATCATATCATATATTAAGATAATATAAGAAAGAAAATCAAGTTCATTCTCAAATAGATGAATTTTTGCTTACCAAGGAGGAGGGAGAAAAATGATATGGAATAGAGAGAGAGAGAGAGGGAGGGAGAGGGAGGGAGGGAGGGAGAACTCTTAGTGTATTAAAATTTGATCACAAGGATGGATGTGGTTATTATTGTTTAGTGAATGTCTAAGTAAGGTGGCATTTGGTTGGATACAATGTAATGACTATGTAATGCAATCAATAATGTAATGCAATCAACAATGCTATGCAATGCAATAAGAATTACATTACTATGTTTGGTTGGTTTTGGATTAATCACCTATGTAATGCAATCACCATTAAATTACCATGTTTGGTTCAACAATGTAATGGAAATAAATCAATCCAATATTTTTGGATGCAAACAATGTTTATAATTTGAAAGTTAAAATACCAAATGAATCCCAACTTCTTCATATATAATAAGATAATGCATCCAAAAAGACAGATAAATTATCTCGCTAGAATTTTTAACAACTCATAAACACTACCATAATTATCGAGTATCATTGTCTAAGAAAGTAACAAACTAAAAGTTCGAAAGATTAACTACATATTCTTGTCCATTCAAGCATGCAACTTCACATTAGTAGAGGAACCATGTCTAACTTCTTCATCAACATGAGTTGATTCACCTTGAGATAAACACATAAAATAGGAAAAAAAAAACCACAAAAACCATTAGTAGAGGAAGACAACAAGATCAACAAAAAATAATTTTATTTAAAATTAAACAGCTAATTTATGTACCTAATCTAAATGTCTCCTCGGAGAAGAGCTTGCACCACCTCTTTTTTTTCGCGTTAGAAATACTGAAAAACAGATCTATAGTCTCGAGGCTCGGATGCAATTTTTCTTGCTGCTCGATGCCTCTCCATTGTCATCAACTCGAACTTGACCAACTCTTCATTCAATTCAGATGCAAGTTCAAACGAGCCATAGCTGCAAATTAAGTAGAGGAAATCAATATCAAGCAATTATCTCCACTTATGAATAACTAACCTAATTCTCCTTATAAAACAAGAATTCAACGAGTCAAGTACTTTTGGTCATAGTAGTCTTCAAAGTAGAAGTAGATTGAAATCTCTCCTTTTTCAAAGACTTAACCTTCATAAGTAAAAGCGTCACTTAATCCACTTATGATTAGTTAAGCGGCTTACAAAGGGTGATATGGATGACATCATTTACAGGCCATTGATATAGCTTTTTGCATGTTTTTCTTTTTATTTAAAAGATATTGTAATGCTCCGATGGCAAGAATGCATTTGGACTTCATGTTGGGTTGGTAAGTTTAAACTGTGACTTTAAAATTAATTGACCGAGATAACCTGGATGATTTAAACTTAATTATCTCTCTAATTATATATATATATATATATATATATATATATATATATATATATATATATATATATATATATATATATATATATATATATATATATATATATATATATATATATATATACATCGATCTGGATTAGAGATGGGAATATCGACACGATACGATTACCGACCCGAACCCGACACAAAGTTAGGCGGGTTTGGGTACAAATTTTCAACACGTTTATGTAAATAGTTGACACGGACAAACCGTTTAAATAAATGTGTTAGGTTAAGGTTGAGAATCTTGACACGAAAAAATACCTACTTAACACGATTAATTAATTAGGTTAAATAGGTCGACCTTTTACCATTTACCATTTACGGTTTATTTGTTTAGTATTGATTTTTCAGGGTAATTAAAATTTTAATTTTAAAAATTAAGGGAATTGAAATTTTGGGCCCGTTTTCAATGTGACAATTTCAAGTTGGTTGTAATTTGAACTTAGACTTATTTAGTTGGTTTGTAATATGCTAATGCTTTGTACGGTTTTTTTTTTAAACTACAATGCTTAATGCTTGAACAGGAAACAAGTTTGGAAATGTGTTATTTTTGTTCTGATATTTTTTTATTGAATTGTGTTAAATTTATATTTTCATCAACTTAGTTAAATAGGTCGGGTTCGAGTCGACCCGTTTAGTTGCTAAACGGATTAGGTCGATGATTTTAGACCCGATTATTAAATAGGTCGAGTTCGGGTTTGGCTGTTTTCAACCCGTTTAAGTTCAACATGAACCCGATCCGACCCAACCTGTTGCCCAGCTCTAATCTGTATATTGAAGGTATATGGATCCATTCATTTATGGAGATTACCCAAGCTCCATGAAGGAGTTGGTAAAAGGACTCCCAAAATTCACCAAAGAGGAAAAGAAGATGGTGAAAAAGCATGTGACTACATTGGCATCAATTATTACATAGCAAGATACGCTAAGAAAAGTTGCTCTGTGGACTCTTAGAAAAGACTTATCACAGTCCAATACCTTGAAGACAAGGGTACTTTCAACGGTCCATCCCTCTTAATTTCTCTGTAAAATCGGATCGAATATGAGACTAGGGATTATGTATTGTTGTGTACGTATCGAGGTTAAACACAACAAACTCGAATGGGATTGAATACGAGACAATTAGTCCAACTAGACTAGTTAGTTATTCCATTGTTAGCTTGTTGTGATCCGATATGAAACTAAACCGATCTAAACATATCAAAGATTATTCATTATGGCTCGAAGCAAGTACTTATGTACTATTGTTCCTGAAATGCAGTGGATCAAAATGGGAACTTAATAGGGGAACAAACTCAAGGGAAAGACGAAATTTATGTGTATCCTAATGGGCTGAGGAATCTGCTCCTCTATGTTAAGGAGAAGTACAATGATCCCGAAATCTACGGCACCGAAAATGGTGAGTTAATTTCTCTCATCTATTGTATTTTCTTCAAGTATATTTACAAAGGATGTATCACCTACTTTCTCTTGGCATTAATTCACCAAAAGACAGAAGTATACATGAAAATGCAATTATTTTTCTATACGGTTAATGAATAAGACATCATTAACTATAAAATCCAAATTTTCAGAATATGAACCCAATTTCCAGAATCTGAAAAATATGACCATTTGAAATCACATTGTCTCATAATCCTAGCCCTGAAATTTACACTCGAGCTTAATGAATGAAGTATTAGTTTCGAGAATGGATACCATCACAAGCAGCCAAGAAGCCCACAACCAATTAGGAATCACACCATGTACAGCCCACTAGCATAAGCACACCCTAACTTAACCACAAACGAGTGCATGCGTGCAACAACAGAAAACTAAAATAAGGAAACAAATAGTGAAGAACACATACAAGTACAGGCACAATCACACCATGATCAATCTAGAAAGATGCATTAATTATGGCTAATTAGGAGTAAAGATGAATTAATTCCTAGCAATTATAATAATAAGAAAAATTCCCAGAGCAGAAATCAAAAACATTCCCAGCATTTTGTCACATTATAATGAGAAAAAGCTCAATCTTTTTCCATCAATTATCCAATATGAAATCAAAAACATTCCCAGCAGAAACAAAAAGGAAAATTACAATAAAATCTGTACTCAAATCAAGCATCTAATCATATCTCCAAATTCATAATTCCAAATAGCTAGCAAATAAACTATCCAAGTCCAACTATGGACAACTGAATCCGAATCTCATTTTCTAGTTAACAAAATTCACTCAAAATCACAATACCTACAATTACCCATGGAATCAACTTATGTGCTTAGAAAAAGCAAGACCTAGAAAAGAAGAAAGAGATTAAAAATTACCAGTGAATAGTGATTGAGAGACGAGCCGGATCTGAAAAATTTGTGCCGAAACCTTAGGCTGCGGATAGGGATGAACCTTGCAGGGATTGTCCTCAACAATTCGACCAAAGCGAGAGCGAGAACCGGAGCTTATGGCGATGGCTGGGTAGGAAGAGAGAGGGAGAGTGGGGAAGGCAGAGAGAGAGAGAGACAGAATGAGAGATGGTGTTTTCTCAATAAAGAAAAGAGCTGGACGAGGAGAGACCACAGAGAAACTCGAGCTAGAGCACGGAGAAATCAGCACTACCGAGAGATAGAACAAGGAGAAAAAAAGAGGAGAAAAAGAGCTTGAGCCATGGCGCTGCGAGGAGAGAACAGACGAGAGAGAGAGAGCGCCATAGGCTGATGCGTGAGAAGAGAGATGAAAAGAGGAGAGAGACTAAGCAGCCCGCAGGGTCGGGTTTTTATTACAAGGGCCCAAAAATTGATTACATAGAATGAGGTAATTAGGATTGTTTAGGGTAAGCCCATGTTATTCTAATTACATCTTTCTATGTTATTGTAATTGCAAGGTAATTTTGATTGCATGTATTTTTTTTCAACCAAACACAACAATGTAATGAACTATGTTATTTTAATTGCATTACCACTCTTAATACCTCCAACCAAACGAGCCATTATAATTGTATAGGTAGAGTTTAATGTGATTACAATGCAATTTTAATTGCATTATAAAGTTGTAACCACACATCTTAATATAATGATCATTACCAATTTGATTACTTCTAATGAAACATGCCCTAATGTGACGTTTGGTTGGATCTAATGAAATAGGGATGTAATGTAATCAATTATGTAATGTAATTAGATATGTTATGTAATGGGATAACAATTACATTACCATGTTTGGTTATATAAAAAGTGTAATGTAATCACAATGGTAATGGATTATTTTAATGACAAAAGTTAGTAATTAAATTATTGTAGTGGAGATAAATGCTATCTAAATAAAAATTTGAGTTACATATTTAGATTTGAGCTTTTAAAAATATTTTCTATCAAATAATCAAGTTTTATTTTAAATATCAACTATATTATTCTAATAACAATAAATATAGTAATAAAGATAAATATTATCCACAAGAAAATATTTTAAATTCAAAATCATATTTGAAATTTTTTTAATCTTTTATATCATATTTTCTAATTTTAAATTTTTTAGTGGCAAAAAGATCAATTGGATTATTCTAATGGTAATAAATGTTTATCGTGGTGAAGATAAATGTTATCCACATAACAAAATTTTAAATTTTAAATTTATATTTGAGATTTTTTCAATCTCTTCTGTCATATAATTAAGTTTTGAATTTTTTATGGATAAAAAATACAAACTAAAATTATTTTATTTATGATAAATATTTATTGAATTAAAGATAAGTGTTAACAAGTAAAAAATTTTGATCTAAAAAATTTAATTTAAGCTTCTTTTACCTTTTTAATTAAATATTTAAATTTTAAATCTAAAATACTAAAGTTGAAATTTTCTCTTAATGACTTAATGATCATATTATATATTAAGATAATAGAAGAAAAAAATTAAGTTTCTTATCAAATAGATAAATTTTTTACTTGCCAAGGAGGAGAGAGAAAATGCATATGGAATTGAGAGGGGGTGGGAGAGAGAATTATTGGAAGTATGTTAAAATTTGATCACAAAGATGGATGTAATCATGATTGTTTAATAAATGTTCAAATAATTGTAATTGCATAGGTAGAGGTTAATGTGATTACAATATAATTTTGATTGCATTACAAAGTTGTAACCAAACATGGTAATGTAATCACCATTACCAATTTGATTGCATTACCACTTTAATTACATCCAACCAAACAAGCCCTAAGTGTATATGTATCATGGTCACAATTACTAGTCTTATCATGCTTCTTTTTTTTGTGATAATCAACTAACCTTAAGTTAATTTTTTTCTTTTTCAATTTGTCTGTGGTGTTAATTAATTTTTTTATTTCATAATATTTATTGCTTTATAAACTTAATAACATATTAATAATTAATTTATTGATTTTATCTTTATTAATTGTTTTTTTCCTTTTTTTTCATTTATAATGAAATTCTTGAAACATTTTAATTTTTAATTACTAATTTATCTTAAAGTTAACTCTACCTCGATATCTCCTCAATAATTTAAAATAATATATAAATTAAAACGAAGAGAGCATAAAGGCTATTTTGTATCTTTTCATTATTTTTTTCCACTTTCCTTTTGTAATTGCAGAATTAATAAATATTACATGGACTTGATGAATTCGGTAAGACCAAGTCCAATAGAATTTTTTTTGGGGGATATGGGGGGGTAAGCATTCCAATAACTGTAAAACCAATGCAATACAATATTATGTTTCTTCACTATTAAACCGAAACGAATATAAAAGAATATAAACAAATATAAACGAATATAAAACACAAATAAATATTATTTTTCATGTAAAATCGAACAGGCTCTAGCATGCAATATTAACTTACCCATTGATGGTTGAGTACTAAAACCAAATTTTCTTAGCGCATGTTCAAACTTATATACAAAACACACATAAATAGAAACATAAATAAAAACGAATATAAATGAATATAAATGAGTTGTTAAATAAGAAACGAATATAAATAAATATAAACAAACATAAAACATAAATAAATTCTAATTTTAAGAAGATATTAGAGATCATGTATGGTTGGCCCACTAAAGCAGTGTATGAATGGTGGATTTAGAGCATTAAGATAACATACTATTTGCATTATTGTGAAGAGGTGGAATAAAGCATGCTCCTTTTCTTGGCCCCCACCTCACTACAAAAAGAAAAAATAAATGAAAATGCCAGAGGCTCCCATTGATTATATGTTCCATCCACCCTGTTAGGGTTAGGACTAATTGGAGAGCTTAATGACTGGAATTTAATTATTTAATTATATTTATTAATATCTAATATTGTTTCGTTGGTTAAGCTAATTGAGTTAAGTACATAATATTTTAAAGTGAAAAATGCTTTACTTATTTTCCTTAAAAAATATGATCCTTCTAAAAAAATATATAGTCTAAATAGAAAAGGAGAGAAATAAAACAATCAACATATTTTAAGTGTAATTTTTTATATTCAATCTTACATATTGATTTTTTAGAATATATATTTTTTAAATTTTGGATTTGCATCATAAATGTCAAATAACATGTTATCATTTAATGAATTTAACCCTTCTTTTGTTTACAATCAAACAAAATTTTTTAAAGAGAATAGAGTCTGCTTTTTGTTATTAATTATTAACTCTTATTTTAACAAGAAATATTTTATTATTTTGTTACCAAGGCACTAGCTGTCAATATAACCTTGCCAAAAAAGACAAACTACCGGCAATAACCTAATCCTTCACATATGTTTAGCCTTTTTATTTTTTAATTATTATTGCAATAATCAAAAGAAATTAGAAAAGATATTTAGATATTACTCCCTCCGTTTCAAAATATATGTCGTAATAAGGAAATACAAAAATTATGACAAATTTTATATTAAAAGATCAAATTACCCCTATATTTCACTCGAAGAAGAAGAAAATCAATGAAACAAAGAAGAGAAACAAGGTAATTAATAACGACAAAATTGGTAAACTAATAATTAATATGTCATTGAAATTATAAAGTGACAAATATTATGAAATGAGAAAAGTTAGTTAAAGTGACAGATAATGAGAAACGGAAGGAGTAATTGCCTTTCTTGGGTGACATTTCCACGTGACAAGCCCCATATATTTTACAAGAATCAACCTTAGGCTACTGTCACTGTTATCATCAATGGAGGAAATACAACACAAGCATGTTCAAGTTGGGAGCGGCAAGCTTCACATTGCTGAGATTGGATCAGGTTAAGCTGTTTGTGCAACAACTAGTGATTACTTAACATATGCCATTCGCCGGATCCAAAAGGCATTCCTGATAACTACAGTTGGGACTCAGGTGTATCGATGGATATGGTTTAACTTTGAAGTTGGTTTGACCTGCAGGTCCCAAGGTAGTCCTCTTCCTACATGGTTTCCCGGAGATCTGGTACTCATGGAGACACCAAATGATAGCTGTGGCTAAAGCCGGTTACCGAGCCATTGCCATGGACTTCAGGGGCTATGGCCTCTCTGACCAGCCACCTGAGCCTGAGGAGTCAACCTTCACTGACTTTGCTGAGGATGTCATTGGTCTACTCGACTCATTGGGCATCCACAAGGTAATCTGTTTAATTATTCTGTTCTCTTCGTTGGAGTTTATTGCCAATTTGAAGGAATCTAAATTCTGATGATATGAAATGATTACAAGCACTGGTTCAACTATTTTCACTTGTACTGAAAAATACATCTCGAAACCTTGAGTACTTGGAGAAATTACAGGTTGTTGTAGTAGATGATGCTTTGGACCAAGCTTAGTTCTGTCCAGGTACGTGGGTGGATTGCCCCGGCCGCCCAACTGGCTAGTTTAGCAAAGCCCAGTTGGATAAGTTGTGAGCTCTGATCGTAGATTCAGTACACTTACCCCACAAATTGAACCCAACTCAAAATGAAGCTAGGTTTAAGAAGATAAGTTGTGAACTCTGATCGTATACTTCTTGAATCTTTTGTTTTATGACCTGAAAACAATTGCAAAACAAAATGCTGAATTAGCTAGACTGTGCAACCCAACTATGGAATGGTGTATCACTTCAAGATGATTTTAGCTTGAGCCAACAGCCAACTGATTAAGTGAGCCGACCTAAGCCAAACTAAGTTGAGGTCAGTTAGCATTGTTCCTTATATTATCAACAAAGTCTCACATCCCTCTTTTATAAATACATTAAAATCCGTAAAGATCGCAATCCAAAAGGTCCAGATCTTATCTTTACAGTTCCTAAACATATGGAGTGTTGGAGATTCTGTGGTTACCCCCCTTTTCCCCAATCTCATCTTGGAGCAAGCAGAGTAACCTATGAAGCAAAATACTGGATTATCTCACCATCATTGTTGCAAGCAGGCTTTCCTAGTAGGGAAGGACTTTGGGCCTATAGTGATGAGTGTGATTGCAGTATTCCACCCGAACGAGTGCACGGTTTCATAACCTTGGGAGTTCCTTTTATGCTACCGGGTCCTGCTAGTTTTGGAAAAGATCAACTTCCCAAAGGTTTCTACGTACCAAGATGGCAGGTAATTATGTCATATAATTCATTAAACAAAGAAGCATCATTTTCTGTTGGATTACCATTTCTGAAGTGAACTCATTGTTATAGGAGCCCGGAAGGGCAGAAGCAGATTTTGGTAGGTTTGACGTTAAGACAGTTTTAAGGAAAATCTACATTCTGTTTTGTGAAAGTGAGCTTCAAATTGCAAGGGATGATCAGGAAATAATGGATCTAGTCCCACCAAATACTCCACTACCCTCTTGGTTCTCTGAAGAAGACCTCTCAGTGTATGCAGATTTGTATGAGAATTCAGGATTTCGTACAGCACTAGCAGTACCATACAGGTAATGTAAGTTCTGGAAGTCAGGTATTAGACACAAACTAACCTGTACCTGATTACCTCATACAAAACCAAACCCAACTCAAAGCTAATTAGGAATAAGACCACCCAACTTTGATCCCCCCTCTCTAAGTTTATGAAACATAAAACAAGCTGGAGTGAAATTACTTGTCAATCTTTACTGCATTTTCTTCACAAGCTTATTCAATAAATAAGTGATAGACCCCAACATTGACGCTCAACATCGAGTGACTAAACCTAAACTTCATCATCAAGCTAAATATTTCTCTTACTCTATCTTGACTCAGATTTATTTAGATTTTATCCAAATGCCATTTAAGGGGTCCAATAAAAACCAATAGAACTAGCAAAAGTTAGCCTTATGCTGGAGCCTCTTTCTCGGCACCCATGCTTCATATTAGTTGTCTTTCATTGCAGGACCCTACACAAAGGTATTGCTGTCGAAGATGCAAATGTAAGGGTTGCGGCATTACTTATTATGGGCGAAAAAGATTACGTCTTAAAATTCCCTGGCATAGGGGACTACATACAGAGTGGAATGGTTAAAAACTTTGTGCCAGATCTGGAGATTGTCTTCATACCAGAAGGAAGTCATTTCGTTCAAGAACAGTATCCGGAGGAGGTTAATCAGCTCATCATCTCCTTTCTCAATAAGCAGACAATCCACGAAATCTAAAGTAACAACCTTCGCCCTTAAGTGGAAAGGCTTGGTAGCCTTCTCAAGTGTTCTGTTTCGATTTGAACAGTAAGATTCTGATTATATATGCTAAGCAGTGCTGTAAACTTTTTATTCCTGAATTGGTTTGTAAGGATACGAGAGCAACCCAGTATGTGATATACAAGAGCAACCCACTGGATATATATATATATATATATATATATATATATATAATCCCCCCAATCCAAAGTCGCCTTAAATGTGCTTCTTTATGATTCATGTTCACTCACGCCAATGAAAGTAATAAAAGAAGAATTACCTGTAACCAAATGCGTATAATTAATTTGTAAATATCCATCGGTTCGTAAAAATTACGTACCAAATCTTAGATTTACATCCCGCAATGCATTGAAGTTTGAAATCCAAGAGAAACGAATATAATTGATAGAATATAATCCCTTGAGATCTCATTAATCATGTACAAAGTATAAATACAAAAGTGTCATCTTTAATCCAAGATAGAATTAAGGGAAGAGATAACAAGAATATCTAAAAGGATAATACAAGAATACAATTATTTTCATAATTATATTTAATACACCCCGTAGTGGAAGCGGGAGGCTGCCGACCACCGAGATTGTCCTTGAAATCGATAAACAAAACACATGGAAGACCCTTGGTAAAAATATATGCAATTTGATAACGAGAAGGAACATGTAGAACCTCAACCCGACCACAAGCTACTTTTTCCCGGACAAAGTGTATGTCTATTTCAATGTGTTTAGTGCGTTGATGTTGGACAGGATTCCCGATAAGATATATAGCACTAACATTGTCACAATAGACAAGAGGAGCTTTAGGAATGGGACAATGAAGCTCAAGAAGAAGATTGCAAAGCCGGTAGGATTCGGCAACCACATTAGCAACACCACGATATTCAGCTTACGCCCGGATCCGGACAAAGTAGGTTGGTGCTTGGAGGACCACGAAATGAGGTTGTCACCTAAAAATACACAATAGTCGGATATCGAACGACGAGTATCGGGACATCCACCCCAATCACCATTAGTGTATGAACGAAGACTTGATAAGGAGGAGCAATATAGATGAAGACCAAAAGCAAGAGTGCCCCGAATGTATCATAGTATGCGTTTCGGAGAGGACATATGAGCTTACGTGAGATTATGCATTTGAAGACAAACTTGCTGCACGGCATAAGATATGTCCGGCCGTGTAAATGTGAGATATCGAAGAGCGTCGGCAAAGCTGCGATACGCGTTTAGGATCCGAGTAGGGAGAATCTGTGGAAGCTAGGAGTTTTCCTTTGGTATCAACAGTGTAGGAGCGAGGTTTACAGGAGGTCATACCAGACACGGTGGAGAATGTCGTCGACATATTGTCGTTAAGTGACAATAATGCCTAAAAATAGCTTAAAACGGACCCAAATCTTTCATGGCAAACTCATAACTAAGAAGGGCCATGATGCGCCGACGAAGGAGGTCGAAGACGTAGGAAGAATGATGTCGTCCACATACGAAGGATATAAGCCATGTCCGAACCTTTCGATAGATGAAAAGAGAATGATGAGACCGACTATGGATGAAGCCAATTGTGGAGACATAATCCGTAAAATGTTGATACCAAACCCGTGGAGCTTGCTTGAGACCGTATAAGGACTTCTTGAGTAAGCGGACATGATCGGGATAGTTGGAGTCACGAAAACCAAGCGGTTGATACATGTGGACAGTTTCACTTAGATTCCCATGCAAAAAGCATTTTTACCGTCCAACCGATGAATGGACCAAGATTTGGAGAGAGCAATGCTGAGAACCGTCCCGATGGTGGCGGGTTTTACCACTGGGCTAAAGGTTTCAATGCAATCAATGCCAATTTCCTGTGACTCGTCATCACCAACAATATGGGGCTTTGTGCCGCTCAAAAGAACCATCGGAATTCTTTTTGTGTCTAAAAATCCACATAGACCGAATAACATTCACATTAGAAGAACGAGGTACTAGCTCCCAAGTCTTATTTTTAATAAGAGCATCAAATTCATCGGTCATGGCCTATTTCCAATTCAGCTCGGATAAGGCATCCTTTGGGGGTAGAGGTGAAGGTGAAGTAGAGGTAAAATGGTTAATAGGTTGTTTTGGCTTGAAAATACCATGCATGCTTCTAGTAGTCATGGTTCGGTGGGCTGGACGAGACGGGGTGGGCTGGCTAGGCCGAGTAGCAACAGATAGGCGTGTAGGAAACAGAAAGGGAAGGTGAATTGGGCTGGACCGGGAGAGCGTAAGACGCGGGCAAAGGAGGGAGGGAGGCATGGTTAGGGGTTGGGCCGGACGCTGCTGGGCCTGAATAGCGAGCGAAGTGGATGGGACCGGGATAGCAGTAGATGCGGTTAAGGGAGGGAGAGGACGCTGCTGGGCCTGATTTGCAACGAGCGCGAGAGAGGGCGATTGGGCAAGGGGTTTTGGGCTGGTGTGATGGGTGCATTCGGGACAGAATCGGGAACCATAGGATTGTGGAAAAAATAAGGATTAATACCAGAATTAAGAAAATCATAAGAAGTAGGAGAATGAGAGTGTAATTTGGAGTAAGGACATTGAGACTCATAAAAAATAACATGACGAGAGATGAGAATTTTCCGGAAGAAATATCCAAACACTTGTAGCCACAATGATTTTGTGGATAACCCAAGAAAATACAAGGAGTAGATCCGGGTTGTAATTTATGAATAGAAGTAGAGGGAAATAATGGGTAGCATAAACAACCAAAAATACGAAGATGAGTATAGGAAGGATCACGATGGTAGAGAAGTTTAGTGGGAGAAAAGTTATTGAGGAGTTTATGGAGAAGAATATTAAGAAGGTAAGTGGCCATGTGAAGAGCATGATGCCAAAATGAGGGAGGAAGAGAAGCATGAGCTCGACAGCGAATCATATTATTAATGGTACGAATCTGTCGTTCAGCTTTGCCATTTTGTTCTGAAGTATGGGGACAAGAAAAACGGAAGGACATGTCATTAGTGTTACAAAATGATGTGAACGAGTTATTATTAAAATCACGTCCATTATCACATTGAAAACTCTTGATGTTGGCATTAAATTGAGTAGAAACAAAAGAACTGAAATTCGAAAGAGAGAGAAAACATGAGATTTGTGGCCAATAGGAAAAGTCCAAAGAAAATTCGTATAGTCATCCAATAATAGCATATAATATTTGTGACCAGCAGAACTTAAAATAGGGGATGTCCACAAGTCACTATGAATAATATCAAAGGGCATTGACATGAAATTTAAAGAAGGGGAAAATGACAACTTTATTTGTTTACCAAAAATACACGATTGACAAATAGTGGAAGGGGAGAAATGTTTGCAATCTATAGACTTATTATTTCGAAGGGAGTTTAGTACATGTGCTCCTGGATGACCTAAACGACTATGCAAGATAGTAGGAGAAATAGCTGCAAAGGATGATGAACTGGAAGAAACAGATTGGAGAAGAGGGCGGAAGAAAATATAGGCCCCGGTGCTATCACATCTTATAAGAAGTGTCCCCATCCGAAAGTCCTTCACGTAAAACCAAACAGATCAAATTCAACGGACACATTATTGTCGGTAGTAAATCGACGCACAGAGATCAAATTTTTTATGAGTTTAGGGGCATAAAGGACATTGTTTAAGGCTAGGGGAGGATGTGGGTAAGGAAGGTATGCTTGACCTAGACCACGAACGGGAATAGCAAAACCATTACCAACAATGATATTATGATTGGTGCTCGCATTTAAATAAGATGTGAGAGTACCGGGGAGGTGACAGCCGCAAGCACACGAGTGTATAAGTTGTAGCTAGTCAAGGTCAATCCCACAAGGGCTCGATCTAGCAACACAATAAACTAGTCCTCTACTCAATTGGTAAGCTAATCGGGTTTTTGGAGTTTCCTTCTCTAAACTAGTTCTAAATATTAAAATCAAGGAAATTAATCTAAACATAAATCAATGGATAAAAACATATAGGGATTTGCTTTCCTAACAATGAGTTCGATTATTTAACATAATTTGTGCAATCATTCTTTCAAGTAAATTAAGGATCGACAATCACAAAATTCTACCACTCTTTCGATTCTTAATAGAATTGCTCTAATTAACGTATCAAACAACTTTCGTATGCCTTTTAAGTTAATCAAAGTTAAAGATTTCAAATTATCAAAGTGATCCCCTAATTTACTATTCTTTTCTCAAATTTCATAAACTAGTTAGAATGGTTGGTTGTCAAATTATTCTATTTCACTTTTCAGTACATGATAGATTAATCTCTAAACACAAGTATTCTAGGCCTTCAAAACACTCATGAACATGATAAACACAACCTTCTATTGATCAAAATTAGAATTCAAGCACAAATCATGGAAAACTAATCAAACTTCATTGTTTTAGATTACAAATCCGTAGAAAAACTAAACTACTTACACATGATTATTGAAAGCTTATATAAAATTCAATACATTGAAACCAAATCTCAAACAGCAAAAATGAAGAACTAGATGATAGACTTGAAGTGCTCCACTTGAATCTCTCGACTTCAAATGGAATCCCACAACTCGCTTCAAGCTTCTTCTTCGATCTTCAAAAGTATTTGGTTTTATGTGGATAAAATGGAGGATGAACTATGGATTCTGAACTGGATAGATGCAGGAATGGCCAAAAATCAACTTAAATAAGCCATCAAGAACTAATCAAGAGTCGAAACCGTCAAAACCGAATCTTCTCGGCATAATTTACCTCCAACACGGGTCGTGTCCTCTAACACGGGTGGCCCGTGCTGGCTACTGGCACATCAAAGCTGGACGGAAACGCTAAAAACGGGCCGTGTCCACCGACACGGGCTACCCATTCTCGATGCAAAGGCTCGACCTCCAACACGGGCCGTTTCCTCCGAAACAAGCTGCTCGTGTTGGTTGCTTCGAAAGGCATGCGTCAAATTGATTCGATCATAACTTCCTCATCCGATGTCCAAATGATGCGATTCTTGATTTGTCGGAAAGCTCAATGAGTCTAGCTTCTAGTTCTTTCATCATTATGCTTACTTCATAAGTGTGGGAAAAAACACGATTCAGAGAGTAAAGAAGTGGCTGTTACCGCACCCTTCTTACTTTCCAACTCATATCTTTTCCGTTCCTCAACGAATTGAGCTTATAATATGTCATCGGAAAGCTCTTTCAATAAGGAAGTTAGAAACATAGACTCAAAATAGTTAGGACTAAAAATATGACTAAAAATCAGGTCCAAATCACTAGGAAGATGTAGAAACAGACCAAAAACGCAAAACTCAAGTGTAAAGCATAAATGTGGCATAAAGTACATAAATATGAATGTAAATCCCCAAAAATGACAAGTAACCTTCTTTGAAATCTAATAAAAAAATGGCACTTATCAAAGTCCCCCATGCTTAAACCTTGCTTGTCCCTAAGCAAGTACAAGACTCAAACAAAAACAAAATAAAAATAAAATAAAATAAAAATAAAAATAAAAAATAAAATAAAAAGTGTCAAGATGAAAAAATCTATTTACACAATCCCCTCAGGTAAGTATCATAGAATTCTCTAACAACTAAGTTTAACCAATAATAGCTCGAAAGTGTTGAAAACTATTAAACACTAGTAAGAGGGAAGTTTTTGAAAAGATTTCTATGAATCACACAATCAAGATTAAATTAATCACCCATAGTCTCCAATGATAGTAAGTTGGCACATGTATAAGCATAAAACTACAAAGATTGAGAGCAAACCTCACTTTAGGGAAGTGAAAACACTTCTCTCATGTGTTTGAAAATATATAACAATGAAAGTTCTCTCAATACTCTTACCAAAGAAACAATCTACCATATGCTTGCAAAGAATCTCAACTCTCCACCACGAGTATGCAAATTCAAATGATAATCAAGAGGTCTTTTCAAGGGTTGTAACGGGGCTAGGGATTAAGGGTAAGAGTGCAAAATTATTAGGGTAAAGTGGAGCTGAAAACCAAACTTGGAGCTAACTCATCAAATATATTATATATACGAAACTAACCACTCATAAACATTAAAAATAAACCCGAAAAAAAACCATTGGAAACCACATTAAATCTACACAAACTAATTCCAAAACACTTTATTCTTTTTCTTTTTTTGATTTAATTTTTTTTCTATTTCATTTTTCTGATTTTTTTTCTTTGTGAATGGCAAAACAAACAAATTTATAATACAAGGCAAGTTTCCAATTTCCAACCCAAATGAAACTACACAAGTGGGGAAAAATTCAAGAATTTAATTTCACAACTATTCCTATCAACCAAAATACAAAATTTACCACAATCAACCCATATCACACTCAAAACACTCCAAGCAATGGCTTAAGGTTAGGAGAAATGTATTTGCCCAAGGTTTGCTAATGTAGGTTCAATCAAAAAGAGTGGTCAAAGGCTAGAAAAAGGCTAAAAGTGGTCATTCATACAAGAAATGGTGGCTTTTTGGCTCATGTAGCTTACAAAATCAACAATCAAATGCCTCTATCAAATTGTCAATGCAAATGCAAATTTCAATTTAGAAGAGATTCAAAGCAAGTTTTAGAGATTGCAACCAAAGTAAAGCCATACATGGAAAACATGAGATTAATAAAAATGACTAGTCTTTTAAGGCTTAGCGGTCTCACGAGTTAAGGCTCAAAAACCAGTCCTAATTTAAGATGTTCCACATGCCAATCTCACATCATAAGATCAAGAAGGGTAATCAATCATCTCTATCAAAGTGCAACTCTAAACCAAGATTCTCTTACAAACTTTTTTTCAAAAACTTTTATTCACAAACGGGTTATACAAGATTAAACAAAGTCAAAAGGAAAACTACCTAGCCTAAGAATCATCACCGAAGGATTTATTCATTAACCTAATGTCTGACCTAATTTTTTTCTTTTTTTTCAAATTATTTAGTTTTTTTTTCTGATTTTCTAATTTAAATTAAAGCAATAAAAACTGCCCCTATATGCAACCTAAATGCAAATACAATACCTAGAAATTACAAAATGAAACTAAAGGCAAAAGATAAATAAAAGAAAACTAAGAAAACTAAACTAAAGTATATGCAACTATATGGATGCAAATGCGACTATATACATTATTCTTCATGCACCACATAAATGCAAAACCTTCCCCCTTGCTAGGACAAAGCATTGTCCTCAATGCAATTAAGAATTAATGTGAAGGGAGGAGAAAGAACAATAACTCTTCAAGTGCATATAATGGTAACTTTTATGAAAAATGAAAACTACCTAAAAAAAAAAAAGAAAGAAATCACCTTGGGTTGCCTCTCAAGCAGCGCTTCTTTAAGGCCATTATCTAGACCCAACTCCAATAATCCATCTCCAAATAGCCTTATCAAGAATTACTCTTTGTCGTGGGCGGTCGCCATCAAACGGGCCACCATCACATTTGACCGTTCCAGTTGATGTCCAAATCAAGAGCTTCAAGGCATGGAGCTTCAACCAAAGCAAGCTTGAACCTATTACACTCATTGAAACAAACTTCATTAAACACATAAGACATGCCCTTGTCAAACGTTTGTGGAGGAAATTTGTCAACCTCTACCACATTAGCATTAACAAGTTCATGTCTTTCCGGCAAAGGTTTATCACATGCTACTTCATCAGTCATTTCAACACTACAGACATTCAGCAGAAATGGGGAAACATCATGTTTCTTAAAAATTCAAATTCAGCGTGATGCTCCCCACATCAAAGGTCAATTTACCCTCTTTCACATCAATCTTACACCTAGCAATAGCCAAGAAAGGCCTCCCAAGAATGATTTGGGTACGGGTATCCTCAGCCATATCAAGAATTAGAAAGTCCACGAGCACAAAGAAATCACCAACTTTGACGGGAATGTCCTCTAAAATACCCAAAGGATATGCCACATAACTATTCGCTAATTGAAGAGAAATGGTGGTGGACCTCAACTTACCTAAGTCCATTTTCTTATATGAAGAATAAGGCATCAAGCTCACACTTGACCCTAAATCACATAAAGCTCGATCTATGGACACATTCCTAATCGGGCATGGGATAAAAAAACTACACGGGTCTTTAAGCTTTTCGGAAGCTTATTTTGGACTACCGCACTATACTCCTCACTCAATGGAAAAGTCTTGTGCTTATTCAATGTCCTCTTTTTGGAGAGGATCTCTTTCAAAAATTTAGCATACAAAGGCATTTGAGTCAAAGCATCAATTAAGGGAATGTTCATATTGCATTTCTTAAGCATCTCCAAAAACTTCCCAAACTGCATATCAAGCTTAGCCTTAGCTATTCTTTATGGGAATGGTAAAGGCGGAGTGTAAATTCTTTCAGGAGTTTTTGGTCTGTCATTAGGAGTCTCCTTCTCATTTTGCATACCAACATCAACTAAGGGTTCTTTGGAGGGTAAAGACACCTCCTCATTCACAAAAACATGCAAACTCACATCATTCTCATCATTCTCGTTTTGCACATGAATGACCACATGCTCACTACTAGCACCCTTAGCCCCCACCAATTGTGTCCCACTCCTTAAAGTTATAGCATTACATTGGTCACTAGGGTTAGGCACCGGTTGGCTAGGAAGTTTACCCGGAGGGCTAGAGGAAGAGCTTGCTTGGCTAGCAATTTGAGTTTCAAGCATCTTATTGTGAGTGGCTAAGATTTCAAATTTTGACACCAATTGCTTGATAATCTCATCTTGCTTTTGTTGAGCCAAAAGCATGCTTTCCATCATGATCTCCAAGTTAGACTTTTGGGGCACTTGGGGTTGGGTAGGTCTTTGGAATCCGGGGCGGTTGGTCTTGGCACTTGTTGTGGACCCACAGGATTTCTGTTTCGGTAGGAAAAATTGGGATGATACCTCAATCCCGAATTATAGAAATTTGAGAAGGGGTCAAAGTTTGGCCTTGGGTTCGGGTTGCCAATAAAATTGGCATGGTCGGTTGGTCCATTGCTAGCCATACCCACGGGACAAAACAAAGTCTCATGCTCATAAGAATTACAAGAAGCACATGGAAGGAGAGGGGCAACATTCACATTTAGTTGGTCCATTTTTTGAGTTATAGCATCTATCATAGCAGAAAAGACAGAAACTACATCAACATCAAGCTTAGCTCCTGTTCTCTTGGAACGGGCCTTAGACCATTGAAAGCCGTTGAGCGTCATCTCGCTCAATCAAGGTGTAGAGCTCATCGATGGACTTGCTCATGATGTTTCCTTGCCGCAGACAAGAATGCTTGACTGTTAAATGATCATCTACCCCATTGTAGAAAGCTTGAATGGGGACCCATGGCTCAAATCCATGTTGGGGGCATTGGCAAAGGAGATCCTTGAACCTCTCCCATACTTCATATAAAGTCTCATCCGGCTCTTGGACGAAGGTGGAAATTTGGTTCCTCAAGCTGGTCAACTTGCTTGGCGGGAATTATTTCGCCAAGAAAGTACTTGCAAGTTGATCAAATGTGCTGATGGAGTTTGCCGGAAGAGAATCTAGGCACTCCCATGACCTTCCTTCAAGCGAGAATGGAAACAATCGCAGCTTGATTGTATCCGGTGAAGCCCCGTTCGCCTTGAAAGTATCACATGCTTGACGAAAAATGCGGAGGTGCCGGTTGGGGTCTTCATTGGAGAGGTCATGGAAAGGAGTGGCCCTCACCAAGTTGATGAGTGAGTTCTTCAACTCAAAATCATTTGCCACTACACTCGGGACATTGATGGCCATAAGTGGATTAGTGACATTGGTGTCACATATTCCCAAAAGTTCTTCTTTCTTCACCAGCCATCTTGGGCTTTTGTTTGGAGTTTTCTTCTTGCTTCTTCTAGCCTTCTCTAGCCTTTGCTTCTTCCGTCTAGAGCGGAAGTCGCTCGATTTCGGGGTCAAACTCGAATAATTGAGCTTTTTGCATGCAAGGAGAAAATAACTAGCAAGAGCATAAACAAAGCTACCAACGTAATCAAAACAGAAAAAGAAAATAAACATTTAGTCAATTTGAGAGTATTCGTCTAATGGCTACCAAAAATAGTCCCAGCAATGACGCCAAAAACTTGACAGTCGCAAACGCACGGTGTATAAGTTGTAGCTAGTCAAGGTCAATCCCACAAGGGCTCGATCTAGTAACACACTAAACTAGTCCTCTACTCAATTGGTAAGCTAATCGGGTTTTTGGAGTTTGCTTCTCTAAACTAGTTCTAAATATTAAAATCAAGAAAATTAATATAAACTTAAATCAATGGATAAAACATCTAGGGATTTGCTTTCCTAACAATGAGTTCGATTATTTAACATAATTTGTGCAATCATTCTTTCAAGTAAATTAAGGATCGACAATCACAAAATTCTACCACTCTTTCGATGCTTAATAGAATTGCTCTAATTAACGTATCAAACAACTTTCGTATGCCTTTTAAGTTAATCAAAGTTAAAGATTTCAAATTATCAAAGTGATCCCCTAATTTACTATTCTTTTCTCAAATTTCATAAACTAGTTAGAATGGTTGGTTGTCAAATTATTCTATTTCACTTTTCAGTACATGATAGATTAATCTCTAAACACAAGTATTCTAGGCCTTCAAAACACTCATGAACATGATAAACACAACCTTCTATTGATCAAAATTAGAATTCAAGCACAAATCATGGAAAACTAATCAAACTTCATTGTTTTAGATTACAAATCCGTAGAAAAACTAAACTACTTACACATGATTATTGAAAGCTTATATAAAATTCAATACATTGAAACCAAATCTCAAACAGCAAAAATGAAGAACTAGATGATAGACTTGAAGTGCTCCACTTGAATCTCTCGACTTCAAATGGAATCCCACAACTGCTTCAAGCTTCTTCTTCGATCTTCAAAAGTATTTGGTTTTATGTGGATAAAATGGAGGATGAACTATGGATTCTGAACTGGATAGATGCGGGAATGGCCAAAAATCAGCTTAAATAAGCCATTAAGAAGCAATCAAGAGCCAAAACCGTCAAAACCAAATCTTCTCGACATAATTTACCTCCAACACGGGTGGCCCGTGTTGGCTACTGGCACATCAAAACTGGACGGAAATATTGAAAACAGGTTGTGTCCACCGACACGGGCTGCCCGTTCTTGATGCAAAGGCTCCGACCTCCAACACGGGCCGTTTCCTCCAAAATGGGCTGCTCGTGTTGGTTGCTTTGGAAGGCATGCGTCAAATTGATTCGATCATAACTTCCTCATCCGATGTCCAAATGATGCGATTCTTGATTTGTCGAAAGCTCAATGAGTCTAGCTTTTAATTCTTTCATCATTATGCTTGCTTCATAAGTGTGGGAAAAACATGATTCAGAGAGTAAAGAAGTGGCTGTTACCGCACCCTTCTTACTTTCCAACTCATATCTTTTCCGTTCCTCAACGAAATTGAGTTTATAATATGTCATTGGAAAGCTCTTTCAATAAGGAAGTTAGAAACATAGACTCAAAATAGTTAGGACCGAAAATATGACTAAAAATCAGGTCCAAATCACTAGGAAGATGTAGAAACAGACCAAAAACACAAAACTCAAGTGTAAAGCATAAATGTGGCATAAAGTACATAAATATGAATGTAAATCCCCAAAAATGACAAGTAACCTCCTTTAAAATCTAATGCAAAAATGACACTTATCAAAGTCCCCCATGCTTAAACCTTGCTTGTCCCTAAGCAAGTACAAGACTCAAACAAAAACAAAATAAAAATAAAAATAAATAAAAATAAAAATAAAAAATAAAATAAAAGGACTCAAGATGAAAAAATCTATTTACACAACCCCCTCGGGTAAGTATTATAGAATTCTCTAACAACTAAGTTTAACCAATAATAGCTCAAAAGTGTTGAAAACCATTAAGCACTAGTAGGAGGGAAGTTTTTGAAAAGATTTCTATGAATCACACAATCAAGATCAAATCAATCACCCTTAATCTCCAATGATAGTAAGTTGGCACATGTATAAGCATAAAACTAGAAAGATTGAGAGCAAACCTCACTTTAGGGAAGTGAAAACACTTCTCTCATGTGTTTAAAAATATATAACAATGAAAGTTCTCTCAATACTCTTACCAAAGAAACAATCTACCATATGCTTGCAAAGAATCTCAACTCTCCACCACGAGTATGCAAATGCAAATGACAATCAAGAGGTCTTTTCAAGGGTTGTAACAGGGCTAGGGGTTAAGGGTAGGAGTGTAAAATTATTAGGGTAAAGGGGAGCTGAAAGCCAAACTTGGAGCTAACTTATCAAATATATTATACATACAAAACTAACCACTCATAAACATTAAAAATAAACCCGAAAAAATCGTTGGAAACCACCTTAAATCTATACAAACTAATGCCAAAACACTTTATTCTTTTTCTCTTTTTTTGATTTAAATATTTTTTTCTATTTCATTTTTCTGATTTTTTTTTTTTTTGTTTTTCTTTGTGAATGGCAAAACAAACAAATTTATAATACAAGGCAAGTTTCCAATTTCCAACCCAAATGAAACTACACAAGTGGAGAAAAGTTCAAGAATTGAATTTCACAACTATTCCCCATCAACCAAACTACAAAATTTACCACAATCAACCCATATCACACTCAAAACACTCCAAGCAATGGCTTAAGGTTAGGAGAAATGTATTTGGCCAAGGTTTGTTAATGTAGGTTCAATCAAAAAGAGTGGTCAAAGGTTAAAAAAAGGCTAAAAGTGGTCATTCATACAAGAAATGGTGGCTTTTTGGCTCATGTAGCTTACAAAATCAACAATCAAATGCCTCTATCAAATTGTTAATACAAATGCAAATTTCGATTTCGAAGAGATTCAAAGCAAGTTCTAGAGATTACAACCAAGGTAAAGTCATACATAGAAAACATGATATTAATAAAAATGACTAGTCTTTTAAGGCTTAGTGATCTCACGGGTTAAGGCTCAACAACCGAGTCCTAATTCAAGATGTTCCACATGTCAATCTCACATCATAAGATCAAGAAGGGTAATCAATCATCTCTATCAAAGTGCAACTTTAAACCAAGATTCTCTTACAAACTTTTTTCAAAAACTTTTATTCACAAACGGGTTATACAAGATTAAACAAAGTCAAAAGAAAAACTACGTAGCCTAAGAATCATCACCGAAGGATTTATTCATTAACCTAATGTCCGACCTAATTTTTTTCTTTTTTTTTCAGATTATTTATTTTTTCTGATTTTCTAATTTAAATTAAAGTAATAAAAGTTACCCCTACATATAATTTTCCCTAATGTTCTACAATTGTATGGAAACTTAGATAGTAGTGTAGAAGGTTCTAGAGGATAGATCTAGGCCGTAGGATTAGATAAATCTCCACCGTCCATTGAGGACATGGGCAAGTATAAATACCCCTAGGGGGCTCATTTGTAATCATCCAAGAGAGATCCAAGCATCCATTCCAAGAGTTCAATACAAAGCATTCTCCCAAACTCTCTAAGTGTCCTTAGCTTACTTAACTTTCTCGAACCTAAGTCAAGCACTCTCGAGGTTTACTAGCAAGCTTTAGAAGGTTCTCGGGTATAGTTTGCTAGCGCCACACGGGGAATCTAGTTCGAGTAAATTATCATCCCATGACACAAGGCAATACACCCTGTTCCTATTAACATTACCTGGAATCCCGGATAAATCACCACAAAAGGGGCATCTTAATCAATCCGCCATTACTTCACTTCTCAAAGATATATTTCACAAGGTGTTAGAGATGTCATTTGCGTTTTGAATGTCTAAAACACGTAATGTACCAGATTGTCCGAGAGGAAAACTCATATACCAAATAGCAGTATTAATCGCATCCAGAATATATCACATTAACTAGTATCATACCTCGAGCAATGTGTAGCACTCCAGCCATTTGAGTTAATCCTCCGCCTCAACTAAAATTTCCAAAAAAAAAAAGTGTAGCGAATAGATGTCATTTGTCTTTACGCTTTGGATTCTCCGAGTATTATCCTGCTCATTGCTAATCATTCCTAAGAAAAAAAACTGCTCTTGTGTTGTCTATGATGGCATTAATTTTAATTTTGTTTACTGATTCATTTATTTAATTTAGTCCTAAATTATTTTCTTCTCTAGCTTCTTCACAATATAGTTTCAAAAAGTTTATGAAACTTGCTAAGCTTATTGCTAAAACTTTTATAAGTCTGCCAAAAATAGCCTCTCTAGTAAAGGTAACATTCCAACACATCTAATTTATCAAACCCCAAATGAACAGTCCCCAAAACTTGGGGGTGGGTGTTTCTTTTGGATGGCCAATAGATACTTAGAAGTGAATTCCACATCAAGCTAGATTGGACTCTCTGTTATTGGGATAAAGAAGGCTTCCTTTTTTCCTTATAAGTTTTAAAGTTTGTAAACAACATTTTATTTGTTGAAATTATTAGTTCATTTGCTACTATTTAAGCAAAGAGAATAATATATCATTCAAAAGGATGGATGCAAAGCTAGCATCAATACAAAAGGATTACATATATCCAATAGGAAGACTATCCACAAAACCTATAATATCAAAAGAAAATTGGTAAAGTTTCCATTATCCCAAAAGTAGAGAATCTTGATAAGATTATCCTTAAAGCGTTGAAGAGATTATCAAACATTGTGATATCCTCATAAAAAAAAAAAGTCCATCTCCTAACCTTATAATCTACATAATCCGTAGAACTTCTAGTAAACAACCACTAGTCCCCAGGATGCAAAGCTTGCCAAACCAAAAAGTGGCAGAACATCCCTCATATTGACGTTACAGGTACACTTGGCTAATTTAATCAACATGGAATTCTAAAGCAGCCCCGCATACTTCACCTGTTCACCTTGTAACATATGGCTACTCTAAACACTCCAAATAAAATACATATTGCTTAGAGTAATAAAATACAACTTCGTGAAAGACATGGACGATCACTGATAAAATATACAAACTGGTTGTCTAAAAATATGTGCCGCCCATTAACATAACATTAACACCCCAAAGACCACCTAACTTCAATATATTTAAGGAAATATGCCTAATCTGATTTATTTCTGAATGTATACCTATTATTACCCCCTTTCCTTTATCATATGAACATTCATCAATTACCAATTAGATAAGGTTTCTAATGTCACGAACCAACCTAACTGTACACATAATAAGAGTAAAATCCCAATATTTTTTCTTTCCAGAACTCTAGTTATCTTTCTTTTCACTTTACATGCCACACATGCTAAATAGTTCATTGGCTATTGGTTATCATGTGAAATAAGACGGTGACAATTTTGCTTCGTTCTTTTATAGGTTGTGCTGTATTTCCTAAAACATGAGTAGATATTGACCTAATTCCCCATGTAATGTTACTCATTCGCTAAATCTCTGACCTAAAGTTCATGTTTATTTATCCATATTAAAATAAAATAAAATAAAAATAATTAATGTTTATTTATCCATATCAAAATAAAATAAGACAAAAAGAATTATGTTTATTTATCAATGAAAATTCAGTCAAATGGCAACTTTATGCCAAAAATGGACAGAATGATTCACACATTATCAAAGGCATTGAAAACATTTTCACAGCAGAATTAGAAACAGAAACTTTGAAAACATTATCAAAGGCAACTCAGTGAGGTTCAATCATTCTTTAGGGCACACCAGTGTTTTCAGTTGTGTCAACTGTCAAACCATCGAAAAAGAAACAGAAGAATTAGAAAGGGGGACAACTATTAGTTGACAATTTACTGCATAACACAGGAAACAATCAAACCATTTACTCACTGAGTCTGCAGCAGTCCTTGGACTTATGACTTTGTTGGACAACTAACTCATACAGAGTTATTCCAGCCAATCATAAAAAAAAAAAATAATTAGCGACTCATAAAATAAGATAAAAGACAATTATCGAATAAGGTATTCCAGCCAATCATAGCTGAAGTTGCACTGGATTTACGCTGAAAATTCAGCAGTTTAAAAGTGGCCCAATGGATGTCTCTCTGAACATGAATGACACGCTCTTTCTTTCGGACCGGTATTTTGTAATCCGGTTCCAAAAAGTTTAAAAGTGAAGAGATTTATCTGATCTAGAAATTCAGAGTTCATATGCTAGAACCTTTGGAGAAATTGATTGTATCATGTCCACAAAAAGCTGCCTTCCAGTCAAATTCCAAAAAGACAACACCTTACGGATATGACATAGCATTCAGTCAGACATTTATCCAAAGTACCAAGTAGGACGAAGAAACGGAATATATATCATTTGGGTTCTTTTAAAAGTCACTAATTTGACAAATCAACAACATACTTTTAATTCTTTCGCTTTATTCACTTATTGTAGTTAAATAAAGTTGTCGACTTTTGTAGAGCACTACTTTATTATTTGCATTGTATTTTCCACATGTGAAACTACGAGTTTGTACCTATTTTTGTAGTACAAATACCGTTTTTTGTACTAATTTTAAAACTTTTATAGGTAGGACACTCAAATAAGGACGCATATGGTCAAAACTCATACTTATGTCTATCAAACATATATAGGAAGCATGTAAAACTTTTAGGCCCAGAAAACAAAAAAGTCTATAAACCCTAGGAAATCAATGAGAAAAAAATGAGGAAAAAGGGTGAAGTGAAAGGTTTTTTTTCTTTTTATTTGGAACTTGAAAACAACTATGAGGGAAAAAAAGGGGTACTCGATAATCCCTTCTAGAGCTGGGCAATTGAGTGGGCCAGGGATTGGCCCATCACTGTAAACGGTTGGGGCAGGTCGGTAAAAAAGATAAGTGGGGCCGGACTAGGTCATGAGTTAGATGATCCCGACCCGCCCATGACCTTTTATAATAATTGAATAATTAGATTAATCTTAATTGAATTTCATTGGATAATCTTGCATATTTGATTTAATTTCCAGCAAAATGAATAACCAGTAGAAAGTACATCACATTGGTCAAAATCAGCACAATCTACAAAATCAACAAGAATAACAAAATTTCATTGGAAAACTCTGAAGCTATTAGCAGTTGAGGGCCACATAGTCTCTTGAGAAATGGAGAGAAAGCAAGCAGATATGAAATCAATTTCAGCTCTACAGAGAGGCCTTCGATATCCTTGATGAAAATGGTGCAAAGATGGTTGAATGCATAATGAGCGTCATGGAAAAATGCTCAAGCTCCGACTTTTCAGTCTCATGATCAACCTGGCCAAAAAAATGTAATCCACTGATCAGATAAAGTATTGTTTCCATAATTTATTATAGTACTGCAGAAAACCTCCACAAAGTAATAGCGAATGGGGTCGGGCTTTCTTTATGACCACTGACCAAGAAATGTGAGACAAAAACAATGATAAGAAAACAATAACCAAACAAAGACCAACCTCAAATAACCAACTAGCATTTTTGGTTTTCAATTTCCGGTAAATTCAATTTCAAACGCATTCCTACCAAAGATCACCACCACAAAATCCCATCAAATTAACTGAAAATTCAAGGATTTTTTTCTTCCCATATTCCACCATAGCAACTTCACAAATTGCAATTAAAAAACTCATACAATCCAACTAACATAATGGGAACAATCCAATCTTTTTCTGAGCTATTACTGCAGTAAATATGAGAAAATGGCAGAATTGGGGAGAGAAAATGTAATAACCGTAATTTTAACGAAGAGCAGCTGTAAAGCGTAGAATTATTGAGTATTATTCCGTGCATCTAGGGAGGTGAGGGACTGATTTTATTTACTGGCCATACATATTACTTTAGTATCCATTTGGAGGCCGATGTTGAATAAATTAAATCAGGGAAATTGCTCGCCTTTTATTGAGTTGAACCTTTGCACGGTTAGGAATTGTCGTGGCCTCGCATATTAAAATAAGTTAGGATGCAGCGGCATAAGAAGACAAAAGGGATACGAACTTGTCGTATAGGAGCCGATGATTATTTTGGTTGGATTATGGCAAGATAAGAAAAGTTAATTGGAGGTCCAATAGAAGGGAGAGGCAAATTTTGTTTAGTGGTGGAGAGAGAATGCAAAGAAAAAAAGAAAGGAAGGACCGAAGGGAGGGGGACATGGGGAAAACAAAGAAAGAAGAAGCGAGAACAAACGTAACGGGGAGGGGGAGAGGAGCACCGAACGAGAGAGAAAGAGAGAGGACGCGAGCGAGCGGGCGAAGGAGACCGAGGGGGAGGACCGGCAAAGGGAAACGAGAGCGAGAGACTGGAGCGAGGTGAGCGCGAAGGCGGGACCCGAGGCAGGGACAGACGCAAGAGGGACCGAGAGGCCGAAACCGGCAAAGGGGTGGCGACGAGGGAGGAAGGCTGGCGGCGAACGCGCGAGGGCCTGGACCAAGAGCTAGCGAGAGGCCAAAACGGCGAACCATAGACAGGGAAGTGAAAAACCGAGTGACCGAGCAAGGACTAGTGGAGACAGAGACCGACACCGGAAGGCGAAGTAAAGGAGCCCGAAATCCATCCCTAAAACCCGAGAATTTCGAGATAAGCGAGTCTTATACTCTAAACTATTAGTACTTTCGAAACCCAAATGAATTTATTGTGATTATTTAACTTTGTTGTGATTATTGAATATGTGTGTTAGTAAACGAGTTTAGTAGTTGCTTGAAAGAGGAATTAGGAGTCTTGAGGAGAATCGGTAGTTTTTAGGCCCGAATTGGAAATCGGGAATTCGGACAGAGTTAGGTTGCTTGGGTGTAGTGAGTCATTTTGAGAATTCGGTCAATTGGGGATGACAATGTTATGGTTTGGGCATAAGTTATGAATTAATATTTCGGATTGAGCCTTAGAGATTTATCGAAATTGCGGTGTTAAGAAATGATTACTAATATCGGGAAATAATGAGTGAGGTGTAAAGAGGAATATGAAATTGCATGATACACAATTGAGGCATGGGAGTAAGAAGTAGGTGAGTATTGGGATAATTGAGTTCAAAAGATAATTAAATCCTCGAGGTTGAACTTAGCGTGAAAATAAGCAAAGCTAATGGAAACCGAATAATGAAAAGTGATTAAGAGTTATATAACTAAGGACGGACGAACAAGAGTCGAGTAATGAGATAGAGACATACAATGGGAAGTTGAGGTAGGGAAATGACAAGTTGGGAATGGTGTTGAGAGAAATATTATACCGCAAGTGCACGGTGTAACCGTAGCTAGGAACCGGCAAGTACGGGTCATGTCTACAAGGAACTCGCTTTCAAATACTAAATCTACCTAAAAACTCTAATCTAGGTAAAAACTCGGTTCGACGAGTGATTTGGTTTTTAGATCAACTAATAACAAAATAACTAAGAGAAACCGATGAATAAAAAGCCTTAGATTGGGATTAATCACACTAATATGCCCGAAACCGGAATAGAATACCGTTTGAGATTTGCCTATGCTAGTAGTTTAGAAGAGGGAGACACCAATTAAGCCTATCTTCGCCTACTTTCGAAGGTCAAAGACTAATCTTACACAATCTAAACACCTATTTTCATGGGATTAATAAAGAGCAAAATCACAATGAATGCATCTCACAACCCCGATTAAAACCTTAATTATTTTCATATCAAAGTTCCAAACGTTCACAACGTCATTCTAGGTAAGTTTTCATCTTTCGATATTCACAAAACCTAATAAAAGTATATGAATCCTCTCTCGAGGCAATCGATGAAAAAGTGATGAACGAAGTGAATTCTAACCTAACAAGCATGGAACAACTCAATTGGTACTCAATTCACGATTATCAAGGCATAATAGGGATCAATCCCAACCTAAGTAGAGAAATTAGCCCCTAAACATGATACTAAACAATTGACAAAGATTGGAGAAAATAGCCATAGAGAAACAAAGAGAAATTGTGAAGAAAAGATAAAGAGAAGAAATTACGATTACCGAATGAAAAACTTGATGCGATTTAATCATAAAAACTTGAAGTAGATGAACAATAAAGAGTGTTCTTGAGTCTCCTCTCGCGCTGCTCTCGAAACCCTAGCTAAATCTCTAAATTATGGAATAGAATCCTTTATCAAATACAATTAGGAAACTTAAATAATCGTCGAAACAGATGAGTCGCACGGCCGTGCGAAAGTCGCACGGGTACCGTGCGAAAATCGCCGCAGCTTCTATGCTCTCTGCTGTTTTGCACGGCCGTGCGGATTCCGCGACGGGTACCGTGCGATTCTTCAATCTTCCGTAACTTGTCGCACGGGCGTGCAAGATATGCACGGGGGCCGTGCGGCCTTCCTTCACTTCGGGCCTTTCGCTCGATGATCCGCACGGCCGTGCGGCTTCGCACTGAGGGCTATGCGACTTCTCTTGATGTGTTTTAGGCTTCTTTCTTGCCTCCTCTTGGGCCCGAACTCTTCTCTTCATCGCTTTTCATCAAATTTACCTCGAATCTCTCTAATTTAAGCCCAAAAACCCGAAATAAAGAGATTCACGAGCTTAGGTGACGATAAAGAGAAATTAAGCAAAATCCAACCCTAAACATAATAAATAGCATTGAAATCATCACGGAATTGGGCTAAATAATGCCTTAAAACCGGCAAAACGAGGTCTAACAAATGGTAAGGTTAAGTTGAGTGTGGAATCTATCTAAGCCTTGAGCTGAAATTAAGTTGGAAGATAAGCTTAACAACAAGGAACTTAAGTGATATAGTGAGATTAGGAGTTATATAGTCGAATATGAGTAAAGGAAGTTAATTTATAAAGTAGAGATCTAGAATGAAGGATTGAAGCAAAGACAGGGAGTTCCGAGAAGTTGAGACGTAAGTAAACGAAGTGAATTCACCGAGTAGAGATATAGAACGAGGAATTGAAGTAAAAACAGAGAATTGTGAGAAGTTGAGACGTTGAATCGGGTGATGTCCGCTTGTGGTTATTGTGGCTCGGAAAATGGAAATTAATCATACTAGAATGGTGGATTGAGAAAGATATAGTTGGATAAGAGCTGAGAATGATCGCTTGCATTGAATGGTGGCTATTCGTGTTAAGTGATTTCTTTACGTGATGCTCAAAAGTAGTTTTGAAAGGCGTTTTGTATTTTACGCGAGATGATACTTGAATGCAACTTCTTGTGAATTACCTTTCAAACGTGATTCTGTTTTAAAGAAGCAAATCTAATTGAGAAATTGAATTTGGAGGGATGGCATGTAGTGCTATGGCTTCCAAGTGTGTCAAATTGATTTGAGAAAGTGAATCTATAAGGGTGACACGTGATGTCATGCCTTCCTTAATGCTAAATCGATTGAGAAAGTCTGTGAAGTGAAGGTGATGAATGAGTATGTGCAAAGAGTTTTGAATCGACGAGCTATGGATTGTTTAGCATACCGAAGGGTTCGAACCGGGGACGCCTGACTAGAAACTTCCCGAAGATAGGTCCGGGAGCCTTTTGTTCGAGGTCACGCCTTGAAATAAAGAAGTGCTAGTTCGAATCCTCGAAGGCCTAGAAAAGTTGATTCAATCCCAAAAGAATTATTCATGAATGTGAAACTGTGCTTTTAAGTGATTGAAGAGTCATGATCTTTTCGTTGTAAGAGATTTCATTGAAAATATCTAGATTTGTATTATGTTATTATGTTTTCACCAATTTCATTATATGAGTATTATGTATAAAAAATTTTCATTTTAAGGGTGTAAGATTCCAGTGAGCCCGTGGTTTATTGCTCACCCCCACAAATTCCCCTTTTCCCCCAGGTGTGCGGGTGCATTACCGTAAGGTATGACCCACGGGTATCATATTCCGGACTCTTGCCGATCGCCGATTGCTAGAGTGATTCAAGTGGTCGACATGCATTTTTATGTTTCTAAATGTTGTACTTGTAATTTAGTTCATATAGTCGTACTCGATGTACCATAAACCATTTAGATTGTTTTAAGTTTTATCGCATGATTGGTTGAACTCGGCGTGTGACCGTTGAGTTGTGTACTTCGAGTGTGTGGCTCGTCGAGTTATACTCGTGGTTTTATGCGGGGTTTTAAGGCTTTAAGCCTATGAGATAGTCCATATTACAAACAGTAACTATGCCGAAATTTTAGTAAATCTCAAATTCTTTTAGAAGACCACCTTTATTATCTCTATGTCGAATTTAGAGAGTCGAACCGACACTCGATAGAGCCTTGGGGGTTCTCGTAAGGAACCGTGGCGATGTAATACTCCTAGGGGCGTTTTGGGGTGTTATAGAAAAGGATATGGAAAAATGAGCAAAAAAACAACTTAGGGGTACACCTCATTATTTGGAAACTATTTTCGGAGGAATACATCATTAGAAAGGTTTTCAAAGTGATTTATATTTTACTATAACTATTAATGGGGTACTTACTGTTAAAAATTTGTTTGAGTCCGTTAAGTTTTATTGAATGTAATAAATTGCCCCTCATATATATATACATATCCTGAACTCTGTCTCTCCTTCAAACACTCTAAACTCTCTCTCTCTCTCTCCTGCTCCTCCTTCTTTCCCCCTTCGATAGGGATGCCCTTAGCTCGCAACGAGGATACATTACAAACAAGATGCTTAGTAACCAAGGGCAAAGTATTCAATTTTAACCCCTTGATGATTCTAACCACATTATCATCACTACCCAAGTATTTCCCTCAAAGCTTCAAAAGCGGGACGGATAGTTGTATCCAACCGATGGTTCAAAATTCCGAGCGACGTTGAAATGACATGAGCAATATCAAAAACGAGATAAGCCCACCTCTTCGAAAAATGTAATGTTGGGTTCCGAGTTTTGTTCGATTTTAGAAGTGAGGATTCGGGGCACAAAAAAATAACATTTCTAATCTGGCTAAACCCTTTTGTCGGAGGAAACTAATGACTAAATCAAGCATTTCCTAAGAAATTGGTAGCATTGACCTTGGTGGCTCCTAGAGATTGCCGAAAAGTGGTGAGCTTGGTGGAAGTGGGGAGGGCTTGTTTCTCCGAGAAACCAAGAGAACCCACCAAGAATTTCGCCGAGAGAGGAGAGAGAATTGGGTGCGGTAGAAATTGGCCCTTCCGATGTTGTTGTTGCGAATTAGCGCCGGTGAATATTATCCGACGAGTGAATACTCGTGCCATTTCAAGTAATGTCTTCCCATCATCCCCAACCCCATGACGAGGATGAAGAAGAGGGAGAATCACAATTCAGGAAGAATGAAGTCAACGTACAAACAGAATCCCCTCCCCTAAAATGAAAGAGAAAAAAATGCGCAACAAAAAAGAAAGAAAAAGTTAATAATTTTGTGCAAACAATGGCTTTCTTGAACTTATCCGCGTAATTTGCTTCTACTCCGTCTATGGAGTTAGGAGCAAAAGAAGGGGAAAGAAGAGGAGCAGGAGAGAAAGATAGTTCGGAGCGTTCGAAGGAGAGAGACTGTTCAAGATATATATATATATATATATATATATATATATATATATATATATATATATATATATATATATATATATATATATATAGGGGCAATAAGTAAATTCAATAAAATTTAATGGACCCAAACAACTTTTTAACAATAAGTACCCCATTAATAGTTATAGTAAATGTAGATCACTTTGAAAACCTTCGTAATAATGTAATCCCCTAAAAATAGTTTCCAAATAATGAGGGTACCCCTAAGCCATTTTTTGGAAAAAGAGGATAGAAGTGACACAAGCACAATTTTTACGGCTTTATATGACAGAATGGAAATATGTACATAAACTAGAAGAGGAAGATAGAAAGACACGGGTTTAATAAGAGAGCACAAGACTTGAAAGAAGGGATTAACTCACCAACGAAGAATATTATTCGACTATGATGAAACAGAGAAATAACTAGATGCGAATTTCGGGGTAGATATAATCTACTAAAACAATTTGAAGTAAACCAAAACTATCATGAACACTCCTAAATTTTTAGGATAGATATAATCTACCTAAACAATTAAAAGACTTAATTACCTAACACAAGCAGAGAAGTGAGTGACAAACCTCGCATTAGCACCACTATCATTGGAAGAATAACATATGATTAGCATTCAATTTCAAGGCTTTATGTTCGACTATGATGTAAATATAATCTACTAAAACAATTAAACGACTTAATTAAAAGAAGATACTTTTATCATCATCTTCGTCCTCTCCATCTTGATCTCGAGTTAGAATAATTGTCGATTGCTAGAGTGGTATCATACTCGCACGCCACCAATCTTGTAGACATATGAGTGCTTGTACAATCATAGGCTTCAAAGCACTATGAGTAGGGAGATAGTTTTTCCACCATGACTAAAAGCATACTCCGATGCTACTCGTACTAACCGAGATTGTCAAGCAAATCTCGTGCCATCATAGAAAACTTTGAGTATCTTATCGAGCTCTTGTGCCAAAAATCCAAAACATCTAATTCCAAATTCAAATCAAGCGCTGGCTCCTCTAAGTATAATTCCATATGCGACTTCCCAACTTGGGGCATAAAGCTTCTATCACTAGAACTACTATAATCATCAAAGTAGTCATCCCCAATAGCACTAAAAATAGGAGAAGGATTAATGATATGTGAAGTTGATGTCGAGTGTAGCTTGTACTCATTGTATAAGGAACGCAAAGTGTTTAACACACTATCCACAAGCCACACGTTTCGTAGCTTCATCAAATCCAAACAACTTACTAAATCAGTACTCAACAAATTTAACTTTACACCGAGCACCCAAAATGACAACACACACGACAAGTACAAATTATACTCGGACCAATACTTATCGGACTTTCCAAGCATCTCATTTTCCACATTAGTTAGATAATCATAAGGACCCCGAGCGAGTCTTAAGAAAATGTCTATGAACCATCCATGCACCCTTGAAATACAAGTTAGATATTGGGGTCTTCACAACACTAGGTTACTTCATAAAATAACTTCATAAACTTCTCGATCATAATGAGTTTCTCCCACTCGCTCCTCTAAAGGTATATAGGTTTTCAATAGGAAATTAGTTGATACCAAATACAAAAACACATTCTTCTAATACAAAGCATTATCAAGCATCTTAAGTGAAATTCCAAAGAATTTATGTGTCCAAATTCAATTTTCTTTTTACATCCAAATAAAAGATCTTTGTGCACTTTCATAGAAATATTTACCTCTAAGAGATCTAGTAATCAATTTCACCAAATTCCGAATCTTTTCCATAGTTTGCTCAATCGACTTTAAACCTTCTTGCACAATAAGATTCGGGATATGTAAACAACATCGTACATGAAAGAATGCACCACTACTTATCAGTCCACTTCTAGGAACAAGAAGCTTTTTAAATTAGCCATCATCACATCATTGTACTTAGCATTATCCACGGTTATGTTGAGTATCTTATCCTCGATATTCCATTGAGTAAGAAACATAAGCAGTTCATTTGCTATGCTTTCACTATCATAAGGAGGTTTCAAGTGCCCTAAATCTAAGGATTCTTTTGTTCAACTTCCAAGCACTATCTACAAAGTGGGCTATGATGCCAATGTGGTGTTCACAAGCATGATTTGACTTCCAATTATCAATTGCCAAACAAATCCTACTAGAGATTTTCAATAACATATCCTTTAACTTATCTCTATCTCCCCCATACATAGACAACGGTTCTCTCTCAGCCGTTGAATGACTAAATAACACAAAACCAGGGCTAGCTTTAGACATCATTCGTTTAAAAGTTTTTTCCTCAACAATCATAAAGGAATGAGCTCTTTTAACAAGATAAAGAACAATTTCCTTACGAAACTCGCTCATATTGAAGACAAATTCCATATTATCATCATCACTATCCCCCTCAACACCTTGAAACGCACTAGTTATCTTTGGAGATCTCTCTAAATGACGCTTTAAATGAGAAGTACCACTCCCTTAGTAGTAAATAAAGAGATTTTACCTGCGAACAAGTTGCAATTGACTCACTTGTGCATTAGTGCATTCCTTGAGCTTTCTCCATACTTTAGACTTCTTCTTTCTTTTAGGTTATAGAGCATTATACTCACTATAATCATCTTCCATCACCTGCGTAGAAGATATTCTTTCACTATCCATCCCTAAGATATGAGAACAAAGCATTATCAATCACATAAGTATTACATAAATTTAAGAAAAATTCATAAGATTTGATTTGGAATGTTGTTTAAAAAATTTGTTGCCAAAAGACAATAAAAGAACAACTTAGACAACTACCAACTTAAAGCAATTTATGCTACCACTCATCGTTAAAAATAAGTTTTTATTAATACTACAGCAAGTTTAATACTCAATTATTAAACTTGTTAAGCGCGATAAATTGAATTTAGTAATCAACAGAGGTACTTACTATAACCATGTGTGTTCAATTTTAGTAATGAGGTAGTTTAATACTGTGAGAACCCTGTCACTCTCTCTTCTCTCTCACTCAAACATACTCTCTCCCTCTCTCTCTCTCTATACATATCCATTCCTTCAACTACAATGTGTCACTAATACAGGAACCATTTTTAACTATGGTTAAAAACAACATTTAACTACGGTTAACCGGCGTCGTGTACGTGGCCGTCGTTGTAAGTAGTATCTTTTACTACGTTTTAAAACTCGTACTAATAGGTCACTATATGAAGACAGTTTAGATGGAAAACCGTAGTCATAGGTCAATCTATGATGACGATTTTTTCATCTCGAACCGTATTCATAGGTCTTCCTCTATAATTGAAAAAATTACTACGAGCACGTCCGACGACGGTTTAGATGAAGAACCGTCACCATCGAGAAAGATATGACTACGGTTCGGTGAAGAACCGTAGTCATAGGCCTCTAATCGGACCTTTTACGCAGTTCCGCCTTAAGAACTATAGTAATAGGTTTTTTTTTTTTATTATAATTTTTCTCGTGTTTTTCCCTCCGTACAATACAAATCATATACAACTTTACACATTCGGAATATACAAACCACAATTCAATACACTCTTCACCGTAATATATACAAAACAGACATACTCATCACATTTTGTATATGGTACAAGATAGTGTAAAAATATATATACCTATGTACATATATAACTATAATTGTATGAAAGGTCGCAACGAAAGATAACGATCGAAGGCGTTACCGTCATCCTAAAAATAGGACAAGGCTAAATAAGTAAAATAAATTAAAATACAATTTGCACATCCAACTGTCACATTCCTCGTTGGTTGTGCATCCAATCGTTACATTCCCGTTGGGTCCTGTTAGGGGTAAATGCTTGCCACCCAAGTAACTAAGTCATACTTCATATTTAAATAAGACCCCAAAATACAATTCGGTTATTTAGTAACATAATATTTATACATCCTACATTTTCGTCTATTTTACAAGATACTATGCAACATGTAATAATTTTCAAGGTCATACCCAAGCCACGGTTGAGGGTAAAATCACTCGAGCATCTTAATACCTTCGGAACCATAAGTGCAATATGTCCAGTTATAGTTTGCTTCGTCGGACTTGATAGGTAATTGATTGTTCACCAATATTTTCCCTAAAACAAAAATAATTAAATATTTTGAAATTTAGTACGAACATTCCTGCACTGTGAAACTGTTTTGAAAACATTTTAATTGTGCACACGCATTTCAATTCATTTTAGTTCGAAATAAGAGGGGAGAAAATATGAGTAAAACTTGTTTGCCGGTTATTATCCGGAAGTGGAACACCTTGTATAATTAATGCGATCTTTGAATAAGGTGCACGGCTCCCGGGGTGACTAAGAACTCGAGTTGAAGCCACGCTGGTGGAATTGAAGGACGTAAGCCCCTTATAATTGATAATTGATAATTGATCGGAGACACTTTATTAGGTGACAAAACTTAATTTGCAAATGATTCATTATTAGTTATATATAAGACATATTGAGATTTGTTAAAAACATATGAGTTTTCAAAAGGTACAGGTAATGAACGTACTCGAATTTAAAATGTTATCCTCCCTTTATGAAATATTAAATTTAGCGGTTCGTCGACGATAAGAGTAGCCTCGCTGCTATTTCAAATATGACTTTATAATTAATAACGTTTAAATTAAGTTTTATTGCAATATCATCGATAATTAAATTCGCATGTATGCTTATAACTTATTTCATAAAAATTGGTTAACCTAGTTTCGTTGATTCTCACATAATTGCAATATCATACTTGAATCAAAATATTCTTATTTTGAAATTTTATTCGTATTTTAGCTATTGCAACTTGTTTAGCATATAGAAATATGATTATAACAAATATCGCTACTACTACTAATACTATGATTATTATTATTATGGTTATTATTATTATTATTAATTTATTATCTACCATTATACTCGATTAATTACATTAACCTAAATCTTACTTTCAATCCTTATCATTGAGTCACATTTCACCTCATTTTATCATCTATTCCACAAATTCATTAATATACTCCACAAATTAACTAATTTACTCAAATTTTACATACTTCACAACACACTAATTCAAACTTATATAAATATTTTCCTTAACAAAATCCATATTCATATACACAATTAGTTACCACTGAATTTGCTCAAGTTTTTACATACGTCCAAACTTATTATCCAATTTTAATCTCCATGTACATCTTTTCTTCCATTTTTTCAAATATGATCAGTCCCTAAGTGCAATAAAACCATCAATTTTACACAAAATTTACATCAAAACATTCCCAATTCACTTCGCCAAATCACAATTTAACAAGTGCAATTACATTCATTCTCCCACAACAATTCATTCCACTAAAAACACCAATTCACTATCAACCACAATAACTCAAATTTTCCCAATTCAACCTTTAAATTTATATCAATACATCTTTTTAAACCATATAATTCAATTAACAACCACAATTAATAGGTAAATAATAAAGTGTGATAATCTAGGGTTTAGGGTTTTACCTTCAACATTGAAATGATGAAGCAAGGAGTGGAGTGAAGGCCGGTGGTCGCTGGCTCCGGCGAACTTTGGGTGGAACCAGTGACGAGCTTCGACGGCAGGGGCTACGGTTGGTGATTGGTGGCTCGGGGTGTTGCCGCCGACGTTCTGGTGGCGTCGGAGCCGGCTTCTGGTGGTGGGAACACCGGCTGGTGGCTGAATAGCTGGGCAAATTTCAGGGGAGCAGCACAGGGGAAGCAAAGCAGGGGAATTGAGGAGAGAGAGATGCGCAGGCGTCTGCCCGTGGCATTGGCACCGTTTCTGGCCGGCGTCCGGTGGCCGGGCAGGGAGGCAGAGTAGGGAGGCGATGCAGGGGACGGGGAAAGCAAAGGCACCGGAGCAAGAGAAGGAGGATGAATTGAGGTGGATAATTGTGAAGCTGGATATATTTATTTTTATTTTATTTTATTTACCTTTTTTTTTGTGTGAGGTAAATTCCAGAAGAAGACTAATCTGGATTCTTCTCATCAAACATCCGTTTTTTCCATTTCTACTTTGTTTTTTATTTTCCTATTTTATATATATTATTTACATTATATTTTATTTTAACTTAGGTTATTCATTCTAAAAAATACACCCTAATATTATAACACTTATCTTCCCTAATTTGTAATTTAATCCTTTATTTTACTAAATCTATCATTCATATTTTAATTTTATTTGAATAATATTGCAAATAAGTTATACAATCTATTTTAAAATGTAGCGTTTCGCTTAAAATATAACATGTAATAAGCTTATAATAATGTACCTTCACATTTATACCTTTATATATATTTATGCAAATTTCTAAATTTTTTTAAACATATGCGTAGATTTAATATCATCATTATGAAATTTTTGTTGGAGGCCACTTGTCGTTTTAGACACGTAACACATATAAAAAAATATAACTTAAATGTCAAATTGAAGTGTGCACGCTTGACTTTATAAATTGTCAACTTCGAAAACCGTAATTAGTGAAATAAACAATATGAGTTAGGGTCGAGGCTATTACGAGTATACGGTTATATACAAACTCCGTCCATCCTTGTTTTAACTTATTGATCACTTCATCTCGTATAGGGATTGGGTGGCTTCTTTCCCGGAAATATTGTAACCAATGTTACAAAAGACTTATTAATTAGGTCAAGTGCAAGTGTTAATCAAGCTGAAAAAACAATATAATCAATTACAAGTGCAAGTATACCTCTTTGGGACTAGCATTTAAATCGAGTTCAACCACAAGCTTTTTCATGTACTTGGAGAATGTAGAAGTCACACTCCACGTTCCTTGGTTGTATATGACACTACAATAATAAAATAGATTCCCAACGCATAGAGAATTAGTTAGTACTTTATGTAGCTAGCAAGTAATATGAAATGAAAAACAATTAAAGTAGATTCTAATAACCAAGAGAACCTCACCTTGATTAGGACAATTAATGGCTTTGATTTCACTCGTTTGTCTTTGACGCTTCCACCATAATAATAACGCATTAGAGGACTATTTTTCAATCAAAAGAATAAAATCAAGTTAGACATACCATTGAACGATTACTAATTAACAAAACAATATAAAATGCTTAAAAGTATGAACTCATGACTGGAGGACTTCCTTAATAGCTTCCGTCATCTCATGACCCGAGAGGATCAAGCCAGTGGGCGATATTATCCCTTGGATACATGGCACCAATCATCCAATGGTGGCTACAAAACCACAAATAACACATTTTTATATATGTATAACACCATATAAAAACTTCGATTAATTAGTTTATTATTTATACACTTACTTCTCATTGAACAGCGCCAAGTACCATGTTTTATCCTACGCATTATGTTTCATGACGTCGAAGATATAGGTGACTCATTCTTTAAGTTTCTACCTAACTCCTTAAATGGAATTAGGGTTGAGAAACTAAACGAAATCCTTTCCAATCTCGTATGACCATCTTACATATTAATTGTATGTAGTTAGAAATTAAAATTATTAGTAAAAAACGAACTTATTATGAATATATTAACTCACATAATGTCAAGAATAATAACGGATACGCCGATGTCCTCCATCTCGCAAATATTACAGTATGTCGCCCGGGAAGACACGAGCGGTCATATCCCCTTCATATCGCCCAAACACGTGACTTGATGCACTACGGATAAACGATTCCTCTATAGTCTTCACATAACCTTCCAAAGTAGCACACCAATCCATGCGGAACTCCTCAATGGATACGAGAGGAGACTTCTTCATACGAACGGACGCCATCGAACGTTTTCTTGTGCCACTACCGCCCTTCATCCTACTCTCGGATCTGCCTCGATATCCTAGTTAATAATCAATACGAAAATGAGAAATATATATAAGTGATACAACAACAACTAAATCTAATAGTTTAAATAAAAATGAATTACCGTAGAGAGGATGACCAAACTCTTGACCCGATGAAGAAAAGCGTTGATCGCATCGTCAACGATCCGAGTTCCGGTCCACTGAATCGACAACTCACACTCGTCTTTCCCGTGCATAACCTCTTTCACTCTCACCCCCACCTCATCGGTTGCAAGGGATGTCCCGTGAACGACAATATCCGACCTCCATGGGAAAACAACACCCAATGCCGCAACATGCTCTAAGGGAGGGTGATGAGAAGCTAGCTTGCACTTTGCCGGCTGCATAAGAATAAGTATAACAATTACAATCATGGGATAACCTTTGACATAGAAGTTAAACAACCTAAAAATCTTGAAAATAAACGGACAGAGTTTTCCCTTAAAAGTAAACATTTTTCCGGGATAACGATCCATATCCGAAACAACAAAAACATACTAAATAAGTAATTACTCAACGACCATACGGCGGAGTTAAGCAACAACCACACAATATACACCATTCATTCAACAAGATTATACACTAATTAGTCAAAATAGAAACATGCATGTACATATAATTAGGTTGCAAAATCTGAATTACCTCCACCGGAACTTCAAATTGGTCGATGGGTGAGCTCATGTTCACGCTGGCCGGTGTGTGGCGTGATAATAGACGTTCATCATCAAAGTGGTTAGGTAATGGGATACCCATGTTGGTGATGAAGTACGAACTCATCCGGGCCTCCATCTCTCGCCATCTTTGCAGCCATTTGGGTCATTTAGGTCTATTGGAACTCCATTATGGACAATTGAGAGTCTATTTGGGACCTCATTTGGGCCATTTCAACCTTCATATACGCTTGGCTGGAAGTGGCGGGGGCTTCTTCCTAACCCCAAAGTGCTCAACTATCCCCACCCACCCAACGACGGTTCGAACACGACCGGGATGCTCATCCCTTGGTTGGGCCAAGGCTAGCTTGTCCCTCCTCCCGTTGGTAGCGGCGACTTCGAAGTCGATATCCGTGACAAAGACTCCTATAAGAAGGAAAAAAAATTATCATTTGACAATTCATAAATATTAAAACCTATAAGTTCTCAAAATAAATAAAGGAAATAGTAAAAATACTAACGAGTCGTGCAATAGCTTTTACATTGGACTTAGTGAAGGTTCCATCTTTCTTCTTTATTCCTTCAACCCACGACTTATCCCTATTGATAACAAGCTTCAAGTATCTATAGTGGAATCTTCACCGGATGTGGTTTGAAATTGTTCAAGCTTTTACTTGTACAACCTCTCCTCCAACTTCGCGTATCCCCCATAGGACATCACGAGAGATGGACTCAATTAAAATAAGATTGCGAATGCGAATCGATGACTTAAAACGTGAAAGTAACCTAATAAACTAAATTCAAAACTTAACTACTAACCTAAACTAACACATATCAGAAATTAAATAAACTACATGACTAAGTTATCCTAAACTAACCTAAATTAAACAAACATTCACTCAAAACAAACCAGATTAACATTCTAGAGATTAAACTTAACAACCCAAGATAAAAAATCGAGCATGAAACTTCAACAATAGTAAATACCAACAAACGAAAGGTAATCAAAACCATACAAACCATATTCGAAAACTAAACAAAGTAAACCTATAACTAAATCAGAATCAAACTAACGGAATCAAAGGTGCAAAAGTTACGAAATTATACTAGCATAATTAAATTTTCTCAATGTAATTCCACAAATTCACGGTTGTTAAACCTCGCTTTTATTGGTTTTTTAAGGCATTATCTAACCCAATTCCGTGATGATTTCAATGATTTCTATTTAGCTTTGGGTTAGATTTTGTTCATTTTTTCTTTATTGTCACATAAGCTCGTAAATTTCTTTATTACAGTGTTTTGAGCTTAAATTAGAGAGATTCGAGGCAAATTTGATGAAAAGCGACGAAGAGGAGAGTTTGGGCCCAAGAGGAGGCAAGAAAGGAGCCTAAAATACATCAAGAGAAGTTGCACGGCCTACCGTGCGAAGCCGCATAGCCGTGCGGATCATTAGGCGAAGGGCTCAAAGTCAAGGAAGGCCGCACGACCCCCTGTGCACACCTTGCACGGCCGTGTTAGAAGTTACGAAAGTTGAAGTCGCGCACGACCCTACCGTGCGAAGTTGCACGGCCATGCGAAATGGGCAAAGACTTTAGGGTTTTCGCACAGCCTTGTTGTGCGGAACCCGCACGGCTGTGTGAAACTACGGCAAAACATCGCACGGTACCCGTGCGACCTTTGCACTGGCCGTGCGACCACTGTTTCCACGATATTTAAGTTTTCAAATTGTAATTTTACTGGTATCTTTTCCATATTTCGAGATTTAGCTAGGGTTTTCGAGAGGCAGCTTTGAGGGAGACTCAAGAACACTCATTATTGATTATCTATTTAAGTTTATGTATGATTGAATCGCATCAAGTTTTTCACTCGGTAATCGTAATTTCTTTTCTTTGTCTTTTGTTCACAATTTCTCTTCGGTTTTCCATGGCTATGCTCCCTAAATTTTGTCAATTGTTTAGTATCATGTTTGGGGGCTAATTTCTCTACTTAGGTTGGGATTGATCCCTATTATGCCTTGATAATCATGAATTGAGTACCAATTGAATTGTTCTAGTCACTTCGTTCATCACTTTTTCATTGATTGCCGAGAGAGAGGACTCATTTGCTTTTATTCAGGTTTTGTGACCATCGAAAGATGAAAACTCACCTAGAATGATGTTGTGAACGATTAGAACTTCAATATGAAAATAATTAAGGTTCCAATCGGGGTTGTGAGATGCATTCTTTGTGATTTTGCCTTTATTAGTCCCATAAAAATAGGTGATTAGATTGTGCAAAATTAGTCTTTGACCTTCGAAAGTAGGCGAAGATAGGTTTAATTTGGTGTCTCCCCTTCTAAATTGCTAGCATAGGCAAACCTCAAGCGGTATTCGATGTTGATTTCAGGCATAGTAGTGTGATTAATCCCAATCTAAAGCTTGTTATTCATTAATCTCTCTAAGTTATTTTTGTTTTTAGTTGAATCGAAAAACCAAATCACTCGTCGAACCGAGTTTTACCTAGATTAGAGTTTTTAGGTAGATTTAGTATTTGAAAGCGAGTTCCTCGTGGACACGAACCGTACTTGCCAGGTTCCTAGCTACAACTACACCGTGCGCTTACGTTAATTATTTTCCGAACAACAGTCCGACTTTAAATAGTCGAATTCCTAGATTCAGCCAAGCAACTAAACAATCCAAAATCAAACTACAAACTCGTAGAAATTCCCGGATCGAAAATCAAAACTTGTAATCGAAATTCGAAACTAAACCTAAACTTCGAAAACTAAAACTAGAAATTTGAGAGATTAATCTAGAAATTTGAAGAACTAAGAACTAAAAATTGAAGAATGAGAACGGAAAAGCTTGGACCTATGCATGGCTTCGATCTGTCACACCTTGGCCCCACTGCCGTCCACCTCCTCCTTTTGGTTTTGTCTCGCTACCCTATTTTAAAGCCTCGGTCTCTTCTTGTTCTCGCTCTTCTAGCTCCGCCCAACATCGTTGTGGATAGAAACCGAAAGTAAAAGGATAGATTTTAAGATGGAATAGGACTCGGTTTCTTCGTGGGATTTGGGTTGTGGTCTTGACAAGAGAAACCGAAGAGAAAAGGGGAAAAGGAGTGGAAGAAGGTGAGGGTTTTGGGTTTCGTTTGAATGAGAGCCGAGAGGAGGGAGAGAGAATTATGGATCGGGATTTTCGATGCTGTCCGAAGGAGGAGAAGGGAGGGAAGCAGCATGGAGATAAATGAGATAGAGGCGTGAAGGGCTAGGGCTTTTAGTCAACAGGTGAAGAGGGAGAGAGAGGTAGGGTTATCATGTGTTGCAGCGTGAGGAATGAAGGACATGAATTTCTAGTGAGGAAGGCTAGGGTTTTAGGACTGAAGGGCCGAAAGGAGGAAAAAAGGAGGGAAAGAAATCACGTGTGGGCTAGGGCAAAGACAAGGGTTTTGGGCTCGATCTAGGCCATTTGCAAACAGATACCAAATCTTCAATACTTTCGCTCTTCTTATTATTTCTCGGATCTATTCACGCCTCCAACAAAATTAAAATAAATTAAATTAAGAGTCCTCATTTAATAATTATTACGAACAAAATAAGACGTAAAAGGGGTATAAAAATTATCATAATTTTGAACTCAACAAATATTCCGCACCTAGATTTTGCTCGTCCTCGAGTAAAATAAAACTAGAAAAAGTAAATAAAAAAACCTAACTCACTTTCGTAGGAATCACAATTGCATTTAGCGTATGCAACAAGCCTTTCAAATCCCTTGGTATCCCAAGTGGAAAAGTAAGGTCTCGTGAGAGTTTATAACGAGATATAGCCACAAAATCTTGAGAAGAAAAGAAAGAAAGAAAAGAAAAATCCGAAAAGCTTTTTACAAAAATTATTTACAAAAAGAGAACATATATATACATATCCCGATCAATCATATCACCTTCGGTACTCAATTATCAACTTGTATCTAGGTATATTATACATATCAAACCTCACACTCTTTTGACGACAACCATACATCAATGTTTCCACCTCTTTATCCCATTAAAACAAGTGAATCTAACCTATTACGTGATGTGCATGAGTACTACTGCTCCTTTACTTTAGGCTTACATAGCTGATTTAACCCATTTGACTAGTACTATTTTTCATTCGAGAAGCAAGTTTTGCCCAATAGTAATTATTGCCTCAAAGGATAGCACCCAACAGCGCATGCCTCAAAGGGTTCTTGTAATTCCCGATTTTTTCCTTTTTTCTTTTTTTCTTTAGATGCAAAATATAACAACATGAAGTTTATTTTTTGTACTCAAGACAAGTGGGTGAAATCAGTGACAGCTTCAAATCTAAGAGCAAATGACTTTTATAAAGGTAGGTGCACATTTTACAAATTCTTATGGTACGCCAAGGTTAGAAAAATAAGGTTAGAATTGTCATCTAAAAGGTGAATGTCATCAAGTATATTTTCCTTTTTACAACCTAATAATTAAGTCACAATGGTTCAAAAATTAATCAAAATATGTATAATATCTCCCAAAATAAAAGAAAATCTTTTTGAATTTTTTTAAAAAGAAAAATTTCTCCACCCCCACACCTAAATTTGACAATGTTCTCATTGTGAGTGGGAAGAACCTCAAAGAAAAATAAAAATAAAAAGAAAACAAATATTTACAAAATAAGAAGACTAAAAACCAAATAAAAAGAACATGACTCAAAAAGAAAAAGAGTATAAAGCATCAAATATTTACAAAAGAAAATAAAATAAAAGGAGAATAGAGAAAGGAACAATTATACCAAGTTTGGTATTGGGTACACCTAACCTAAAGTCTCTTGAAATCAATTCAAATGGAGATTCATGGAGCATCAGCCACTCCATATCAACTCAAGCTGCTATCTCAATTTAAATCTCATTAAAGCACGTAGCAACTTATCAAATCTACAAGAAGAACTTTGGACCAAATATAGGTAACAAAAATTCAATAATTGGTGCCAAAAAGGGTACATCCATAATATCAATGCAACACCATTAAGAGTTCGTTTTAACTTGTCAAATTCCAAATCAACATCATTAGGTACAAAAGTTTTATACTCATACAGCATGGACTCAAAAAGTTCAAATTGATGGTTAGTCATGATGGGGTCAACAGAAAAGGACTCGGAATGAATTAAGAAATTATTATGGTCAATATGCTCAAAACAAACATCCTTTTCTACTAAGATCTTTGATTCAATAGGTATATCATGCTCATTCTCACAACTAACATGCTCTTTTTCACCATTAACATGCATTTCAAACTCATGAACCTATTCAACAATAGGAGAGGAACAATCTATAGGAGATGAAGGTTCCACTCGTATTAGTGGAATCTTTGTCCTTAGTTTCCTCTATTTTAGAAAAATCATCAATGGTTTCTAAAGGAACACCATCGGTAGTGTCCTTAGAAGTACTTGGATAAACCGAGTCTCTCGAGGAGAAGAGTAGGAAAATGACTTTTGTACCACAGTATGAGAATATAATCCTTTGTCACTCACATTATCATTCACAAACGCCTCCTTAGAAGAAGAAGTGGCAATGCTAGGGTTTACCTCCAGTTGACTAAGAAAATTTCCTTTAAGTTGGGTCAACTACTCACTCATATTCTTCGACATTTTTTCCATATGATTATAACTTTTATCAACATCAGTGTAACCGGGAGGAGGTTGAGTTTGAGCAATGGGAGGTGGTGATATAGATGCATTAGGCATAACTGGATAAACGAGCCTCCGGTAAGAGCTAGGATGAAACAAAGTGAGTTAGGGCATGTTTTAACCTACAACATTAGGTCCACTAATCCATGAAAAATTAGAGTGATTTTCAACCCTTCATTAAAAGTAGGAGAGTAAGGGTCAAACTTAGGCCTTGGAAATGAAGCATTCACTAGCGCTTGTTCCTGGCCTCGTGACCAAGGGAAAGTATTAAAAAGGTGATCTAAGCTTTGAAAATGAGAACATGACACGAAAGGAGTTTGAAAAGATTGGGGTTAAACAGTTAATCGCCTCAATATGTTTTCAAGTTCAACAACTCTAGATTCAAGGTGACTCACATCGAAATAACATGCATACCCCCTTTTGCACCATTAATCTTAGAACTCGGAATGTCATCTTTGGTGGTTTCCCATTGTATAGTCTTTTATGCTAAATCCTCTAAAAATCCTCAAGCAACTACATGACTCTTAGAAAGAAAAACACCCGGACACATGGACTCTAGCATGGTCCTAGTCCGTTGGTCAAGTCCTTCATAAATAATTTGGCAAAGACGCCATTTGTTCTAAACCATGGTGGGGACATTGGGCCAACAAATTCTCAAACCTTTCAAAGTAATTCCAAAATGGTTCTTTATCCAACTGAATAAATTGGTTGATTTCATTCCTTAACTTCACAGTTTTACTATTAGGAAAATAGTTTATCAAAAATATTCTAATAAAATCATCTCAAATAGAAATAGAGTTTTTTAGTAGCATCTTTTAAAGCAAAAGGAATTAATCTCATTCTTATTTCATCATCGTAGATATTAGGAAAATGCATCATAGAAATCACTTCATCAAATTCCATCAAAAATATATATGCATCTTTAGAATCAGAAAATTTTGGGAGCATCCGAATATAACTAGGTTCAATCAAAAGCGTAACGTCATATCCCAACTTAGGCAACTTAATTCATGAAAAGTTAAAGCTCCTAAGAGTATAAAAGAGATCGCTCAAAAGTTTCTCATATGACCCAAATTCAGTCATTTTCTCTTCTTTAGATTTTCTAACTTGACGACTCTTGATCTAACAACCCCACAATTATATTTTTTTTGGTCTTTTTTGTTTTTCTAATTTTTTTCAAAAATAAAACAACTAAAGCAAAACCAAAAATTAAGACAAATTTGAACTAAGACATCAAACAACTAACAGTAAAACTAAATATAAACTCCAAATAAAATTAAACTCTTTAACTAACTAATTAAACCAAATGAAATAAAAAATCAAAATAAAAAATAAATAATAAACTAAGATGCTAAGCCAAAATATGAATTTGAAACTGAAACAAAAATTTAAACTAAGACTCAAACAAAAACTTACAGACTCGATTTGCAACCTCATTTCAATTAACGTCATCCCCAACAATGGTGCCATTTTGTTAGAGTAATTTTAGGGAGTACGGACTGTTTATCAAACCACAAAAATGGACTAAATTAAAATAAGATTATGAATACGAATCAACGACTTAAAGCGTGAAACTAACCTTATAAACTAAATTCAAAACTTAACAACTAACCTAAACTAACACACATCAAAAATTAAATAAACTACATGACTAAGTTATCCTAAACTAACCTAAACTAAACTAACATTAACCGAAAACAAATTGACTCAAAACAAACCAGATTAATATTCCGGAGATTAAACTTAACAACCCAAGATTAAAAATCAGAGCATGAAACTTCAACAATAGTAAATACCAACAAACGAAAGGCAATCAAAATCATACAAACCAGATTCGGAAACCAAACAAAGTAAACCTATAACTAAATCGGAATCAAATTAACGGAATCAAAGGTGCAAAAGTTACAAAATTATACCAACACAATTGCATTTCCTCAATGTAATTCCACAAATTCAAAGTCTAGCTTTAAATAGTCAAATGCCCGGATTCAGCCAAGCAACTAAACAATCCAAAATTAAACCACAAACTCTGCGAAATTCCCATATCAAAAATCAAAACTTGCAACTGAAATTCTGAAAACTAAACCTAAACTTCGAAAACTAAAACTAGAAATTTGAGAGATTAATCTAGAAATTTGAATAACTAAGAACTAAAAATTGAAGAATGAAAACGAAAAGCTTCGACCTACGCGCGGCTTTGGTCCGTCACACCTTCGCCCCACCGCCATCCGCCTCCTCATTTCGGTTTTGTCTCGCTGCCCTCTTTTAAAGCCTCTATCTCCTCTTCTTCTACTTTTCTAGTTTCGCTCGACTTTAGGCCTGTTCGACAAAATGAGCTGTTTGAGTAGCCGATAGCGGTTTGTGTAGCCGATAGTCTGTTAGATTTTAGCTATTAGCGGATAACCTGTTCAATTTAGCGATTAAATAAATATGTTTGGTAAATTTAGTGGTTGAATTAGCTGATTATAGTAAATTGATGTAAAAGGATATACATAATTTGCCAAATATAAATTAATGAAGGGATATTTTTGTTAGAAAGATATGAAATGCTACTTTTAAATGTGAAAAGCTAATATTCTTACCTTTTCGTAAACACTACTTGAAACACTATAAACTACCGCAAACGCTAATTGAAACATTACCTTATCGAACACTAATATTTGGTTAATTAGTGTTCGACTTGGTCAAAACACTAAAAGCTACTCAAAACATTGTTGCAGAATAGGGCCTTCGTTGTGGATAGAACCCAAAAGTAAAGGGATAGATTTTGAGATGGAATAGAGCTCGGTTTCTTCGTGGGATTCGGGTTGTGGTCTTGGCAGTAACAAACCGAAGAGAAAAGGCAAAGAGGAGTGGAAGAAGGTGAGGGTTTTGGGTTTCAATTGAATGAGAGCTGAGAGGAGGGAGAGGAAATTATGGGTTAAGATTTTTGGGCTGTCCGAAGGAGGAGAAGGGAGGGAAGGAGCCCGGAGATGAATGAGATAGAGGCATGAAGGGCAAAGGCTTTCGGTCGATAGGTGAAGAGGAAGAGAGAGGTAGGGTTTCGTGTGTTGCAGCGTGAGGATGAGAGGAGATGAAGTTCGGTGAAGAAGGCTAGGGTTTTAGGACCGAAGGGCCGAAAGGAGGAAAAAGGGGAAAGCAATCACGTGTGGGCTAGGGCAAAGACAAGGGTTTTGGGCTCGATCTAGGCCAATTGCAAATAGATAATCCAAATCTTCAATATTTTTGCTCTTCTTATTATTTCTCGGATCTATTCACGCCTCCTACAAAATTAAAATTAATTAAATTAAAAATCCTCATTTAATAAATATTCCAAACAAAATAAGACATAAAAAGGTATAAAAATTATTATAATTTTGGACTCAATAGTACGCATTACTTTTAATCATCTTCCGGTTGGCTTCAGCTATCGCTCGCGCAAGTAATTAAGACAATGAAAATATCGAGTGCATAAGACTTAAATCGAAAATAGTTATATATATCACCGATAATTTCTTCCTTTTGATATCAATTCAACAACGAAAATATTAGTGCATAAGACAATTCCCCTCTCATTGTCCTCTAGATCCGCCCTTCTCAAGTATATCTCACTACTTACATTTATAGAAAACCAACATCACCCTATTTTTATATGAGATTGTCTATAAATATTGAATGAAGTTGCATACTATTCAAACCCTCTATTTTCTCCTTAGAGCTACCCATTAACTTTTTATACAATCATTGATGATGTAGTATCAAAAGAGGTATCAAAGTAATAAAATTACCATGTATTCCGGAGAGGTGACATGTGATTTAAATGATCTCCGAGTCCTCCTCGGTAATACAATTGTAGACCTTCCAGGATCTACCTTCTTGTTTTATCTACTTTGTTTTGTAGACCCATATAGCGGCAATGCGATATTTAAAGTCTCTAAACTTTTTTCCACGACGTGAGGGTCTTGTTTCATGAAAGGGATCTTAGATTCATTAACGTTCAAGTTGAACATTTTCTGAAACACAAGAACGATATGCATTGGTACATATATATTAACCATTTACAATATAATTTGCAATAGTAAGTTGGAATGTAGTTCATTTAACTTAATATCGTTTCAAAGGTTGTCCTTAATGGAATCGGGGACATTGGTCTATTTTTTGTAGTTGATGTTCACATAAGAGCAGAGTTCGCTGCACTAACGTTGCTCATAAAGGGAGCTTTATTATCACCTACAACATTTCCGTGCTTATTAAAATTGACCCTTTAAGGATGGTTGGATCGTCTCTATTCCGGACCAACTTCTCCTTGTTCATCATAATTCGCCCCTCGATTTTTTTGTACTTTTGGAAGAATCCATTTTATACTTGGAAGCAATTATACGAATCTTGATAAATGAACATGTACAACAATTTTCATATTCTATCCATTCACATTCCTCAATTATGATATTAATTTACAAATTTTCTCTAAAACACCGCAAAAATATAAGACTCCTAAATTACACTTTTGAGTTTAGATCTGAAATTGGAAAGCACTATCTACAGTTTCGAGTTTCATGAAAATGCCGAAAATGACAAGGCAAAAAATAATTGAATTAAAAACCTGAAATGGTATTCAGGGCAAAATGCTAAAGATGAAGAGAAAGAGACAAACCTGGTGGTGCCTGGAAATAAAAGTCGGCGAGAGAGGTGCAGCCACGCGGAGAGAGTGAGGTCGAAAGAGAAGTCGGCGAGAAAGTGGTGCAGCCACAACCGAAAACGCAGAGAGAGTGAGTGGGGGAATGCAACCATGATCGAAAACTGCAGAGAGAATGAGTGGGAAGCTAATGGAAACCACCAAGCAACCGCGGAGAGAAAAGCAACCGAAGAGAGAGAGTGTGTGTGTGGGACTGAAATGAGAGTGAGATGCCGAGGGTTTTTGTGCCGAACTTTAGACTACGGTTCACTACCAAGAACCATGGTCTAAGTTTTAATGGAAACTTTAGACGACAGTTCTTATGTTAAACTGTCATCCTATATACATTAAAAACCACATTTTTTAATGAAAATTCCACCAGTTCATTTTTAATAACGGTTTATCCTTTTAACCGTCGTTAAAAGTGGTTCATGTGGTAGTGTGTGTTCAGCTATGTGGGATTTTTTTATTGGAAGAGGAAAAACTAGGACCCGGGCACTATCTAATTTCAATATATTCCTTTCTGGAATTTCTAGGTCTGATTCCTTTCTTTCTTTAAAGATCTTCCCTTTTCTTGTTTGTTTTGCTTTTCTCTCTCGTGCGTTTTTTTGTGTGGTTTTTGCTAGTGATTTTGTGGTTTAACTCACAATGTCAAATTGTTGATCTTCCAATTTCTAGCTGTTCATTTTGCTGAAAATTAAATCAAATATGCATGTTTGACAATTGCATTGGCACAATTGAAAGTTCACAATACAACATTTCAATCAGACAAACAAGGCTTGTTGGCCTCTGCCTCTGATAATGATACTGTGAAGTGTGAACCTTAATCAACAAAAAATAGTAGCCTATGAGTAACAAAAGGAAGCATATCTTATAGGAAGCATTACAAAAAGGAAGCAGGAAGTCGCTTGATAAAAGGAAGCATATCTTAAGTACATAAAACAATTAAAAGTCCCATTTGTTCAGCGTGGCAAATCAAATTTGACAGCAAGATAGATCAGTTTATAGTACCACACATGAAAATTTCCACAGACTGTCATAAAGCAAAAGGATCAATTTGGTGAGTTCTCTCAGACATCTCATGGAACACCTTGTCATCGCTGACCATACACTTTGTACACAGGAAAGTTGCCACACAACAAGAAAGAATGCGCACTGCTGTGAACTAAGCAAACTGTTCGGTGCTCATCAATGGCAGATTGGACATGGGCAAAAATATAGACATCCCCATGTCTCCTCTCTCTCTCGGACTACTAAATTAGAAGCAAATTCTGAGTGGTAAAACCGGGATGGAAGGAAAGAAAGAAATGAGAGAGAAAAAAAAAGAATTGGTTTCCCCGAAAAACACAGCAAAACACTTACATTGAAGAGAAAATTCATAAATTAGCAATACCCATCTCAAAAATAAGCAACAGTTCGATCAAATGCACTAAATTCAACTAAAACATCTGAATATTGAACTTCAACACTAACGGAAAATTAGCAAAAATTTGCTCAAACCTAACCTGAAGAGAAGGCGACGGAAGATGAGATGTATGGAAGAGCAATAGTAAAAACTCTTAGAAGAGATGCCGCCATGACGGTGGCGGAAGGGCTTACGGCTCCAGTAACAGTGGCGAGATGGAGGAAGAGTGACGGAGAGAGAGGGAGAGTAGGGGAGGGGGAGGTGGAGGAAGAGCGAGATGGAGAGAGAGAGAGATTAGAGCTAGGCAACAAATATTACACTTTGACCCTTTTTTATGATCTGCTAATGACCCTCTAATGGCCCACTTTTAAGTGACCTATCAAGGCCCGACCCTTTCATTAATAAAATGAATTTTGACCCTCTTTTTTTTAACCGACCCTGCTGGCCCAATGGAGCCCCGCCTATTGCCCAACTTTATTCACTTCTTAAATATACCTATGAACATTTGGTGTTCAACCAATAATATCCCCTCAAATTCATCACATCCATTATAAAACTATCAAAGTACCATCTAATTCCTTAAATAAATAATCAGCGAAAAAAATTCCTTCAACAAATACTTATCATCATAATTAACAAAAAAAAATCAAACAATAAGTACCACTGTACTAACTTCCTAACCACCCTCATATACACTGTCTGTTTAGGGATGATCGGTTCCGTGTATCCTATCCTAAAATTAGGAATCTAAATCTCACCCTATTTGATAGGTTCTTGAATTTTAGAAATCGAATCGGAATCTCGGGATTCAATTCCTGAATTTTAGGAACCTTAACCCGAACCTTAAAAATTTTTACAAAAAGAAACTTTAAGCCCTTAAAAATTATATATTTTTGAATTAATTACATTTTAAGCATTAATAATTAGCAAGTTAATTTTTTACAGGGAAGAGTTAGAGGAGAACTTAAAACTCATAGGCAAAAGGAAACAAGAAGCAAAACATCAATTTTTACTTCTTTTTGCATTTAAAGAGTAAATATCACGAAGCACAAACTAATTGAATCCGAAATTTCACGGGCTTCATATTTACAAAGTGAAAAGTGAAAATCATGAAAAAATTATTTGTGTTTAACATTTCCAGGTTCCAGTTCCAAAGTTTGATTTTTAGAATCTGAACTGGAACATGTTTAACATGTTGCTAAATTTTAGGAACAACGGTTCGGATTTCGGAACCTTACTCATTTGACCGGTTTCGGTTCGGTTTCGAATACCCATTAGTCGTGCTCACCAATATCTCTGTTGTTTGTCTCACCCCTATGTCTGTTGTTTGTCTCTTCATGTCTCTTTCCTTTGTTTTACTTCCCCAAGAATTTCAAGTCAATGAGGAGAGAGGAAAGGACGACATCTCTCCCCCAATCCTTCAATAGAAGATTCTATGAACGTTGTACGCTTGAGATAGAATTGGACCAATTTACAGCAAATTGCAGAACAAAATGAAGGTCGGATGATCTACCCAAGGCCATAGTGATGAAGAGAAATGCTCTCTCTCTCTCTCTCTCTCTCCATAGCTAGGGTTTAGATTTAAGGAATCAGGAAGAAAGAGGGTCGATGGGAAAGACGCTGAGAGGTCTGAATTAGTCGAGGCTCGGGACAAGATAATGACAATAGATCATTTTCTCGAAATTTTCCCCACTGGTTTAAGATGAAAATTAAATTATATCTCATTTTCCTTCATATTTTTTTATCCTTGTAATTTCTATAATTCAAACATGGGGAAAGTTTTTATTTTCAGAAAAAATTTCCTTTCCGTCAAATTTTTCAAAGTTCAAACGGAGCCTTATGCAATAATCTCACCAAAAGGGGGAGGGAGAAAGGTTTTATGCTATAATCAGATAGATCATATTTCTGGTTCCCTGACATCACAAGCAAATATAGTTAAAGCTCTTCGAAATTCCCTTGATCCCATGTCGGAAAACAATGTACTGTTAAATACTAGTAACTGAACTTAACACTCCCAGAATCATCACAAACACAAAATAAAAATCGTTTTCAGACCACCCACATCAATATGGATTCCGCGTTTTGAGTAATAATTCATACATATGTTGTTACTTTTTTTTTTCCTCAACCGATGCTAAAGACTTTATTAATTAAGTTAAGATCACTCACATTTAATTATATTACCTTTGCTGGATACACCTTAATCTTGATGTTTTAAAAAATGCAAAAGATGATAGAACCCTTATGATTTTCGGAGCCAGCATTTACTGCTTTATTTTGTACAACTTTTTTTCTTTCGTACTTCATCAAATAAATCATATTTTAGAGCAGTAAGGAAATTCAACCCATTACACATACATTAAGCAAACTAGTTGTAGACTTATAGAACATCGATTGAAGGGATTAAACTTCCACAAAGTTACACCCAAGAGAATGTAACTCATTATTAAAGGCTAATGACACATTTCAACTTCCAGTTCTTTAGGCTAGTACTGACCACTCTGGAATCGAGACTGAAGTATCTCGACCAAGTTCTCGTCTATGTCAAATGCCTTGGCAAGAACATCAACTGAAATCGGTGGCTGTGACCCAAAGACCGCATTAGCTATGGTGATCACACCGGGGTTCTGGCTGCTCAACCCAGAAATCCCAACAGCAGGGTAGTTTCCGATGTTGAACTGAAAGTGAATCAGACCTTGAGGGAAAACAAAGACATCTCCCTTCCTGAGGACCTTAGCAAAGAGCTTGTTTCCGCCATTTGCTTGGTTGGAGGTCACAAAACCGACATAAAATGTGCCCTCTAAGACGGTAAAGACCTCAGAGGCACGAGGGTGTGTGTGGGGAGGGTTGAGCCCGTATGGTGCAAAGTCGAGCCTAGCCAGGGTTATCCCAAGGGTGTTCAAACCTGGGAGGGCTTTTGCATCAACAACAGTGGCAACGAAGCCTAGTTTGTTGTTAGTGTTCCCCGCAACGTCTAGGCCACTAAAGGTGAAGTCATCAGGTGTAGCTTCCATTGGATTCTTACAAAAGAGCCCGTTCACAAAGACTGTCAATAAAACAGTAGACATTAGTACTTGTAATTAAGTCGGAAATTAATTTCATGAAAATAGCAAGAAAAAAACTACCAGTGATAGTCTTAGGGGTAGAAAATGTACGTACCCCCAGCAATAGGTTCATTCACCCCAACATTGCACCAAATGCCCTTGCCCAGCCAACCAGTGCACACACGTGCGAATGTGGTTGTCCAAATCTTTCCCTTACTTGGTTATTCAAAAGTAGGAGAGAGCGAGTCTTATAAAACTCACTTTTCCCATATTAAAAGTTCCATTTCCTCTTCTCTTCTTACAAATTAAAACCTCTTTGAGACTTTTCAAATAAAATTTTTAAATTAACTCCAAAACATTTGTTAGTATTGCGATATTTAATCTTAAAAATTCTTCATGAATTTGCTAAAACGAAGATTATAAAAATCTGAATCATGAATGTTTCAAAAGGTGAAATACAGGTCATACAAGATAATCTGGTAATGGTCAAATTACTGAGCTTAATTATGATTTTTTGAGGGATAATGACTAACAAGTATATACCCATTATCCACATAATGGTTAGCCGCCTTTGGCGTGTCCTTGCAATTGACATCGTGCTTGTTTAAATTAAACTATCATGTGATTTTGAGGGATGGTCATTGGGAGAAAGTTGAGACTTGACTGTCCTGCTTCTAATATTTTAGAGTTTATTACATGATTCTTGATGCAGCTCTTCATTTGTAGCACTACTAATATGCATGTGTGAGATAAGGTTCGGTCATGAAAAATATCTAGCTAGGGTAGTACACTATTCATAGTTACTATTCTTTAGCCCTCTTCTTCTTAATTTTAAGTCGCTTTAAATTTAAAATTTATAACTTCTAATTAGGAATAAAATTTAATTAGCGACGGAAATAAATTTCGTCGCTATTTTAGTCATTAGCGACGGACATAACGATGGAAATGGAAAAATTAGCGACGCATTTATGAAAAAAAATTTTTAATTAAGATATTTTTTTATTAGCGACCTGATTCCGTCGCTATGTCTAATTTTTAAAATTTTTTTTTATTTAGCTGATTCCGTCGCTAAATGTAATTTTTAATTTTTTTTATTAGCTACTGAATTAGTCCGTCGCTAATTCAAAATTTTTAAAATCTTAAATTTGCCGCCTACTTTAATTTGAAAAATATAAAATTTTTCAAATTTGAATTAGCCACGGAAAATTCCGTCGCTAATCCAAAATTTTCAAAATTTAAATTTTCCTCCTATTTCATTTTTCAAATATATAAAATTTTTAAATTTTTAGTTGGCGAAGGACCGGTCCGTCGTCGATTCCATCGCTAACTCAAAATTTAAAAAAATTTACGTTGGCGGACTATTTAATTTTCTTCAGTTTTAAAATTTAAAAATTTTTTAATTAGCGACGGATTGATTCCGTCGCTAACTAAATTTTTAAATAGCAACGGATGCAGTCTGTCGCTAATCCGTCGCTATTTTGGAAATAAAATCCGGACTTCAACGAGACTTGGCAAACATGAGGAGTGATAGATTGAGAATCGAAAGAAGTGAGAGTGTACCCTTTACTCTACAAGGATTTGAGGTAATTTTTTAATTTTATTAATATTTTCATACCAAAGTTTTAAAAAATATAATAATTTATTTAAATTTCTATTATTTTAAAGTCAATTGCTACAATATGAACCTTTTTATGAGCAATTATGGGAAATGTATAACTAAGTATAATTTTTTCACATTAGGGAGGATTGTTACCGATAAATAAAATATCAGGATTCCTTTTCATTCTTGTCAAATAGCAATATGAATTACATTCTACATAAAAAAATAAAAATTTGTTGGTCTCATTAAAATTAAAATTGTTGATTTTTCATAAATTTGTATACTTACTTTTTCAATAATGCTTTTCTTAATTACTTATTTATGACATATAAATAATTATTAGCAACATTTTAGAACTTTTGGTAGTTGGATATTCTTTTTTAATATAATTTAATTATTTATCATATTTTTTTTTTGTGTGCATGACAAACTATGTTTATTTTTCTATTTATACCATCATTAATTATCCACTATATATCACCCTACATGACAACAATCCTATGTGTCATTCATACATGAACTCTACCCAACTTTTAAATACACTAACTCTATACCCCTTGCTATGCAAGGGTTTGAGTAAAAAAAAAAATTAAGTTTTGAAAAACTTTTATATAAATTTTATAAAATATACTTAAATTATGTTAAAGTATTCACCATTATAAATTTATTTGTTACTATACAAATTTTCTTAATGAATAATTATGGGAATTATAATTAGTTATAATGTTCTTTATATTAATTATACTTTTTTTTTGGTGCGGATTCCTTTGCATCTTTGTTAAATAGTGATATGAAGTATATTATTTATCTATGAATAATTTAAATCCTTTGGCTTCATTATTACTGTGTTGTTTGTTCTTCAAAAATTTGTACAATTCTATTCCTAATAATCATGTGAATTATTTGTTTATGACATGTAAATTATCATTAGTATTATAACTATTTTTAGTAATTGAATAGTCTTTTTAAAATATTATAACTTAACAATTTATCTTATTAATATTTTTTCTATGGCTAATTAAATATATTTATGTTGCTATTTATATGGGTCATTAATGATCTATTATATGGCAGTCTTATGTGTCATTCATACATGAATCCTACCCAACTTTTGATAAAGGGTATTAATTAATTTTATTTTTATAATTATTTATTTTTAATTAATTTATACCAATAAAAATTATTAATAAATTAAAAGAATATAAGTAGATATACATATCTTTAAATAGTTAATATAAAAATATATCTTTTAATTTTTTTATAATTTTCTTTATTGTGTGGGAATAGGAATAGTCATTACTACTGGGAGTAAATCGATTACGGTACATTAATGATATTGTAAATAAGTATGACTATTAATAAATTACACAATAAATTAAATATAAAATCATTTAACTCATTAAAAACATGTAACTTACACATCCATTGAAGGTATAGAAATTCAAGAGTTCAAGAGAGCAAATATTAATATTAATAATTTATATTAGTCATGCTAATAATATTTATGTTAATTATATTTCGTGACGCCTTGTCGGGAGGGCACTTGGCTGCTTAGGAGCAAACGCAGTTGGTGCCTCGGTTGGTTGTTCCGGGGCTACATGGGAAGGCATCCCGCCCGAGAAGTAGCCAACAGGCTGACCTCCCCAAGGGGTTGTGCCATATCCATGAGTCGGGCGCAGTGGAAGGGCATGATTAGCATGCGTTGTTCCATGGTGGCTCGCACTTGTTCTTGCAGCTTGTTGTGCGACAGTCATTTTAAGGGCCTCTATTAGGTTCCGGAGAGCCCCTAGGGTGACGTACCCCTCGGCTAAGTGTGGCGGTTGCCGGTAGACCGCCGAGACGATTCCGCATCTTCGGCTTGAGGAGCGTCGCGGAATTGGCCCCCGTAGGTATTGAACAATGAGGGTGAGGGACTCGGTGGGTTGTTCGTGTCGCGAGTCCTCTTGGATTGAGATCGAGTGCCACCGGCGACCATATGCTACCTTTCTCCCCACAGACGGCGCCAAACTGTTTCCGGAGAAAATTGAGTTGATGATGTGGATTGATGATTCGGAGAGAGGAAGGATTTACCGCTCCGATTCCGAGGACGTGGCACGGTCGATCCGAGTCCGAGTGGCGACCGCTTGAACCCGCAAAAGGCGAAGCCCCGGGTGGTGGATCCCGGGAACACCCTCCGACGCTCAAGTTAGTAGTGAACTAAGTTGAATGGATCGAGGAGATCTTCCTCGATGTGTGTGGGGGATTCCTTGGGAGTCGAGAAGTTTTCCAAAGATGGAAGTTCTCGGGATGAGTGTGGATGAACGTTGATGAACGTTGATGAATGTGGATGAGTGTTGAGAGCTTAGGAGCTTGAGAGCTTGAATTCTTAGAAAGATGAGATTTCTTCTCCAATGAACATAACATGCCTTGGGATTGAGGAAAGATGGGTATTTATAGGGGATTTTAAAGGGGTAAAACAGATACTTTACCACGGTTTAAGGGAAACCCTAACCCTAGTGGGCTTTGGGATTTTACCTGGCCCGTTAAGGGTTATCTTGGGCCGATTCCTCCCTTATCCGACCAATTAGGCTCGGTTGGTCGGTGACGTGGCGGGTGAGCTGGAATTGTCCGGAAATACCCGAATCAATTATATTCCCAATATAATGTAACGATGAGCTTATTATAAAGTTATAAACGAGTTTACATAAGGGTGATAGTGCCTTATTAACCACTTTTAGCAATATTTAATACTGAAATTTCCTTTGGCTATGCCTACCAATGACTTAGCATATGTGCTTTTGCTTCATTTTATTGTCATAATTTAATAATAGTTAATAATAGATATGTCTAAAGCTGACCCAATCCGAACCATTAAAAAATTGACGTATTGAACACAATTTTCTCAATTTGAACCTGAAAAACTTATAAATTAGTGGGTTAAATTTGACCCAAACCCGTTCCACCTGTTGGTTCAAAGTAACAAAAATAAGAATTTTAATTTTGTATGTTGATTGAATATTTTATGCATATTATATGATTTTCTTTTTACTTTATCACTCATTTAGTAAATTATAATTTCTTGATAGATTGGCCGGTAGAGTTTGAATATATTAGTAATTATATCAAGAAAGATTCTATTTCAAATGAATATAAATAGGTTTTTCCGTCGCTCTAATTTGTCCGGTAGAGTTTTCTTAGAGCGACGGTTAGAAAAACCGTTAAATCTATACCATTTAAATAATTTTGAACATATTTTAAGTAGCATTGGTAAAATTTCGTCCGATCCGATTACTCTAATTTGTCCGACCGAAAAAATTAGATCTAGGTACAACTTTTTGTCCGAATTTTAAATTCGAACATAAAATTTTCATATTTCTATTGTTCGAACCCGATGTTAACATGAATTTACGTTTGTTCGAATTGTTCGACCTGGAAAAATCCGAATATCTGACCAAAAATTTCATCCGAATATCGACCCGATTTCAACTCGAATCCAAATTTTTGTTAGCACTAATTTAAAGGCAGTCGAGAACTGTGCTGATCCTAATTTATATTGCAATATACATCTATATTTAATCTAAACACATGGGTTTCCGGTTTTTTTAAAAATTTTTTATTGAGTAACAGCGATCTCCGCTGTTGTTTGAATTTTTGTTTTAATTATTTTTTGTGCGGGCGAGTTTGCATGGGTGAACTTTTGTGCAGTGCGACAAGTGCCGACAGTTTTATTTTGAATAATTATATTTTAGTGGTCTATTTACACCTGAGTGAAAGTACAATTGGAAATATAGCGAATTTTAGGATGTGTTTGGTTGTAGGGAAAATTTTTTTAAGAAAAAAATTTTCATAGGAAAATGAATTTTCAAGGAAAACCATTTTCCACCTATATTTTCCTTTGTTTGGTAAAAGATAAATAATTTTCTAAAATATCTACTTAAATGCAAAAATTAACTATAAAAACCCCATAAATATGAAAAGAAAAAGTAAATAACTAATTCAACTTCAAAACCCAAATATATATATTGAGCACCTAAATTTGATAAGTTTGTACATCTCCTTATGATCAAACTTTTCCATATATAAAATAATAAAAATAAAAAAATAAATAAATATTGTAAAAAAATTTTCATCTATGGACTTTATAGCAAAAAAGGAAAAAAGATAAAGACAAAACTTAAAAAGAAAGAGAAGCTTAAAATTTGAACTTCCATTGATAAAACTTCATTTTCCTTTGATTGAGGCAAAGGAAAATTAACTTCCTTCCTTATAAAAGGAAATTTATTTTCCCTTGATTAAGGGAAATTATTTTCCCAGAAAATATTTATCCACCACTTATACTACCAAACATCGCAAAATAGAATAATAGTTTTCCGAGAAAATATTTTTCATTCAAATAAACACACCTTTATTATCATAAAATATAGTGACTTTTATTGAAAATATAGTGAAAGTAGAAATTGCAATAAAGCTGCAGTTGTAGCAGCAAAGCTGGCTTTGAACCTTGAACATGCCTGACACAAAAATTTGGTTGGGTGAAGGACCTCCTTGTGTCCTGCCTCTGATAATGGCAGAAAAATCAGCTTGCTTCGGTTGATTTACTTAATGAAAATCCCTCCCAATTTTTTTTAGAAAGATTTTCTTAATTTTTATATATTTTTAAAATCAGAAAGTTTCATTAGACCTATTCTCGGTTCACATTATTGCCCCATTTTTTTTTTTCGAGAAAAAAAGGTTTTCTTGACCTCAAAGAAGACTTCTGGTTATTACAAATTATATCATGAACTCATGTCTATAAATTCAAACTATTATATACGGTATTTTGTTTTTATTTTTTATAACTCACCCCTATTTATATGGTTCCACTTTTTTAAAAAAAAGATTAGATTCCGAAATATTAGAGTATCCTAAAATTTTATATTAAATTGTTATTTTACTTTAAAAAATGTCATTGTCGCTTTTGGATTAATCTTCGTTGTATCTTCTGATATAATAGACTATAGTTAATCATATTCCACAAATAAAAAATATTAATTATGTGCAATGCAGTACTTGGCTTATACAAGCTATACCTTTTTCACTTCTAGGTTTAGGCATTTTCAGGTTTATTTTCATTTCTAAACTTTTCTTTGTTCTATCAAAGGAAATACATTTTTACGTAAACAATTGAAAATTGAATATTTATAAAGCTTTTATGATGTCTTGATGTAAATGCAGAGGAAATTTTCGCATTGATTCTTGACAAAGCTGGTGAAATATGGCTTCTGCAATTGGTTCCATTTAACCTCTCCCGTATTAAGAAGGCTTCACTTGCCTGTACCAAAGTTTCAGAAAGAGGTCACATCTCTTTATATCATGTTCAATTTGAAGATTACAAACGTGGTCAAAAGCTTTTGGATATGTGTTTGTGGGACTTTAAAATGTATTCAAGACTCCAATGGTGAAACACCTTTACCCAAAGTAATTGAAAAATGGAACAAAGATTCGACTACATTTCATGGATTATCAAGGAACAAAGGTACTGATAGCTGCACTTTTGGCAACAATAACATTTGCAAAAGGATTCACAGTCCCTGCAGGATTTGACATTGAAATTGGACAAGTGATTTTCAACTGAGGGGGCAATGTTCATGGTATTCTTGATAACAGACACATATGCAATGTGTTGTTCAATATCTGATTGTTCTCCTTTTGTCAAGCACTACATTGACAGTCCCAGGAGGATTTAACAGTGACCGTGAAGAATCAATTCTTGCTAAAGAGGCAGCTTTCGTAGTATATTCTTAATAGTAGAAAATGTGTTGTTCCATGTTACTCATTATCCTTTTTCCAACCATTATATCCACAACTGGCTTCATAGTGTGTGTGATTTAATAGGCATCGAAAACAATTCTTATTAAGAAGGCCCTATATCAGAATAAGTTTCCAGAGGATTTGATTGTGAAATGGAGAAGCAATCCTATTTAAGAAGATGGAGGTAACTCTTATTAAGAAGGCAACAATTCTTGCTAAAGTTAAATGGAACAGCGCCTCTATATGCAATTTAATAACGAATCAAATGCAACTATTATTAAGAAGGCAATGTTCAGCGTATGGAAGAATAATCTTCTAGAGGTTTGATTGTAAAATTGAAGGAGTCCTGATTAAGAAGGCAATCTTCATCATATTTTATGTAGTTTTTCTTCTTCTTTTTCACTACCATTATATTTAAAGCTGAATATAATCTAATATTATAATTGAAATATTTTTTTTAAATCGTTACTTGCACCACATTGAATCACGCCAAAATACCCCATCTCAAATTGCTTCCCTCTTTTTTCATTCTTTTGAAATTCAAACTAAATTACTTTTATTTTATCAAAAACATCTGAAATATAATTTATGAAAATATGAGAAAGAGAGAGATTGAGTGAATGCATATATATATATATATATATATATATATATATATATATATATATATATATATATATATATATATATATATAGGGTTCAAGTAAGCATCCCTTTTAAGTAAGCACCAACAATAGTTAAGCACTTTGAATCCTTACTATTCAATCTTGATCTAACGACATCAATTAAAAGACGTTTTTATAATTTAAAAAAAAAAGAAAAATCTTCATTTGAACCTCTCGACATTTTCCAAATCTTCATTCCATCCATTGATTCCCCTGTCTCCCTCTCGTCGGTACAGTCCAACGATCGCCGCTCGCTGCCGCTTGTCGAAAATCGCCCGCTTGTCTCCCACAGCCGCCCAAAGCATGCGCTCACATGTTTGTTGCCGCCCATACCTCCCTCTCTCTCTTGCTCTCTTGTCGCCGGCGGCAGCGTGCCAACACTTGTCCTGTTTCTAGCCTACTCAGCCACCCTCTCGCCGACCGGTGATGGGACAGAGACAGATAGCCATCTTGCCGATCCTCAATTTTTAGGCGAAATGAGGATTTTCAAAAAATTACAAATTGCGAATTCAGGTTCTAATTAGGTAATTTCTTTCTTCTCATCTTCAATTTTTTAAGGAATTAAATAAGATTCGTTGTTCAAATTGTGCAAATGTTGATTTGAATTTGGCTCGCTTGGTCTAAATGTTACTTCGTTCTAAATTTTGGTGTAATTTGGGATTGGATCAAAATTAAATACTTCTCTTCTTCATTTAATTGTGAAGAACTTTAAACTAGCTGCCAAGATTGAAGTTTAGGTCAATTTTGAGATGTTGAAACAATTTGTTGTCCAATTCCGCATTTGAGAAAATATCCGAAGTGAACTAGTGTATGCGTGTGCGTGCCATATAGTTGGCACTAGAAAAGAGGAAATCTAAATATAATTCATTTATGATTGTTGTTGCTTATATTTATATCATTTATAATTCTGGTTGAAGTAGTTTGGCTTTTTAGTTGATGTGGTGATGAGTTTGTTAAGTTTGTGCTTCCGAAGCTCTTTTTCCTTTGAGATGCTTTTCTTAGTATTTTGGCACTATTATCACAGTCATGGACACTAGATGTGCCATTTAGAACCGTAACATGCAAAAGTTTGCCGACATTGGTGATTTTTGGAGTCTTTCAAAAAAGCGAAAAGCTCCCCTAGACCAAACATCCAATTTTCTATCTATTTCTCTCCCTCTATGTATTTCAAGCAAAATACCAAAAAGAGGGAGGAAAGATCAAGTAATTACGAGTAGATTTTGGACATCCGAGGTAAAAAAATTAAGATTAAGATTAAGAGGGAGGGGCGAGGTTGTCTTGATGTTGAGGAGCAAGTAGTGTGCCTTCGCCTATACGCTTGTGTTGAAGTGGTTGAGCAAGGAGGTTGCAAGATTGGTACATCGGGAAGTTGAGATGTCCTGGTTCAATGAACCAAAGGCATATTGTCCTCGGCTTCTTCCTCTTCCTCAATGACAATTGCTGGCTATGTTTATGAGGCAGGGGTTTTGGATTGACCAAGCATCGCCAGCCTCTTTTGAGGCACTCGAGCGTGATCGGAGGAGATCAACTCGAGTTCTTTGTTGCCTTGGTCCTCGGGCCGAGTAGCTTCTTCCCCTTTGTTTTCTTCTTCTTCTTCTTCCTCTTTAGCTTCTCCTTCTTCTTCCTCTACTTTAGCTTCTTCCTCGCCTTCACTGATTGTGACTTAGTAGGGCTGGATGACTCCTCGAAGTGTCGGTGGTTACCGAGTCCTCATCTATCTTAAACCTCGCTCTCTTGGAGATGTCCGATCCGATCTCGTTGTTCCTTGATGATCTCCTTGAGCTCGTAAATAAGTTCTTGGTTCTCTTGGAGTTGAATCCGAGCTTTTTTTGCATCGGAACCAAGGTTGGAATGAAAGTTTTGAAGATTTTCGAGTTGATTGAAAATCTTCGACTAGAGAAGCAAATTTGTTGGCTATCTCGAGCAAGTACCTCAACGAAGGAATGGATTAAGAAGCGTAAGGTCCAGCGGTCGAAGTGGGACCTCCGGAGTTGTCCGAGTCCGAGGAGGAGGAGGTAACTCGGACACATGAATCTAAACACCAGGTTTAACTTCCTCGTATCCTAGACCTTAAAGCTCATTCCTTCCCGGACAAAGAGCGGGTTCTAAGCAATCTTTGGGGTCGAAAGAAGACGGACTCGAAACTATTTAAAAACAACGATCGAAGTGCCCCGAAAGGAAAAGGAGTAGACTTCTAAGAGCTAGCGAGCACAGCTTCCCATTTGCTCTAGAATAAAGGAAAAAGGTCTACTTCGTAGCCCTCAAGAATATCGTAGAGAACCTTGAGAACTTTTGAGTTGGGGTTCTCTTTACAAGAATGATGAAAAAGAAAGTTCTCATCGGAATAAAGCAAAGAAGTCCCGCTTCGACTTCATCCGAGTCACAAAGAAATTCTTCTTGGACTCGGGAACCTCTTTAGCAAACTTATCAAATCAATCGTCAGCGATTTCATTGAAAGGAACAGATTGGAGTTTAGAAAACGAGTCTTTACATCAAAAAGTTTGTAAAGTAAGACAAGGTTGACTCGAATAGTCTTACCCTAAACAAGAGAAGTAATGACGCCTTCGTTGGCAATCATATGAGAATAGAACTCGGACACTAGGTCCGGATAGATGTATTCACAAAAACAGAGATAGTTGTACACACTAGTTTTTGTGATGTGTTTGAACCAAGAAAAGGAGGTGGTAAAGAAGAATTTGTCGTCTAAAATGAAATGTTGGGTAACAAAATGTTTTAGAGAATTTGAGGCAACTTCTTTACCTTTGCTTGATGCGGCCTCGGTCTTAGATTTGGTTCCGGCCTTCTTGGTGGCCGACCCTCCTTCTTGAGCAGCTCCTTTCTTAGCCATGTTGGCAAAGAGATTAGAAAGAGTGATTGAGATAGTAGAGAGAGAAGAGAATAAAGAGACTTGAGATTCGGATAGAGAACATGAGTGAGCGAGAGAGAATTTGAGAGCGAAAAGAGCCGAGTGCGAGTAATAAGTTGGTAAAGTAAAGAGGAAAAAGTGAAGCGGTGTTATTTGTAGCAGAAAAGGCTTCTAATTGTCTTTCGACCCAAATACCAAGCAAGGATTCTCGGGCCGTTGTGTCGCTCTACGTCGTAACGGTTAGTTTTCCAACGACTTTCTTCCAACAGTTAGTTTCGCTGACTGTTCGCGTGACACGAGAGAGAGAAGAAGAAGAAACAGTTTTCAAAAACATTTATGAGATTCTCCATTTATCTAGAGATGACCTCAGAATTTTGATGTCCATTTTTCTCATAATCCGAGTCCGACTCGATAAAAATGTCTAAGTGATTTGCGAGACAAAGAAAGAAATTGAGTTCTCCCATTATACTCATTTGGAACTCCTGTCTCATCAACTCGGAAAACTCTTAGCATAGTGTTTCATTAGTAACTCCAAAAATGATATCATCAACATAAATCCGAATGATAAGAAAATCATTCCCCTTGGTTTTTATGAAAAAGTTTTGTCAATCCGACCTCTTTTGAAATCATTTTCAACCAAGAAATTGCTTAGTCTTTCATACCAAGCTCCGGGAGCTTGTTTAAGACCATATAAAGCCTTTTGCAACTTGAAAACATGAATTGGAAATTCTATGTTTTTAAATCCAGGGTTGCTCAACATAAACTTCTTCTTGAATATAACCATTGGGAAAAGCACATTTAACATCCAGTTGATAAAGTTTGATGTTCATGCTAGATGCAAATGCTAAGAGAATTCGATTGCCTCAATCATAGCAACAGTGCTAAGGTTTCCCACAATAAATTCCTTCATCTTGGTTATATCCCCGAGCAACCAGTTTAACCTTATTTCTAACTACCAACCCTTCCTCATATAGTTTGTTCTTGAAAACCCATTTGGTTCCTATTACTAGGTGGTCAAAAGGTCATTTGGTCAAAGTCCGGACTTGGTTTCTTTCAAATTGATTAAGCTCTTCTAGCATGGCCTCTATCCATTCAGGTTTATTTATGGCCTCTAGTGCATCTTTAGGTTCTTTTAATGATATGAATGCAGAAAGTGCACATAGATTATAAAAAAGAAAACGAGTTCTTACCCCACTTGTTGATACAAGAAAGTATGTTCTCGGATGGGTGACTAGATGCATATTTGAAAGCTCTACCTGTCCTCTAATTCACCAAGTTTGTTGGTTGAATAAGTTGATCTTTAGTTGGTTGTTCTTGCTGAGCCTCTGCATTGGCTTGTTCTTTAGCACTCTGAGATGGCTCTTGATTTTGATCATTCCGAGTCACGGCATTCTGAGTTGGCTCGTTATGAGTTTCCTCATTTTGAGGTGCCTCGGTTCTTCCGTTTTGAATCTTTTTGAGCTCAACTTCAGCAGGGTCATCTTCATCTCAATTAAGCTTGAGATTTGAGAATGTAGATTCACTTATCCTGCCAAGATCAATCTGATCAAAGACAACATGGATACTTTCTTCCACTTTGTTAGTCTTTTTGTTCAACACACGATAAGCTTTACTATGCGATGAATACCCCGAAATATACCTTCATCCGACCTAGCATCAAACTTAGTCGGATGTTCCTTACCATTGTTATGCACGAAGCATTTACATCCAAATGGTCTGAAGTAGGAGATGTTAGGCTTCTTTCCTTTGTATAGCTCATAGGGTGTCTTCTTCAAGATGGGTCCGATGAGGCATCTATTAAGTGTGTAGTTTGTTGTGTTGATCGCCTCGGCAGAAATGGTAGGGTAGATCATTTTCAATCATCATGGTCCTTCCTATTTCTTAAAGAGTTTTGTTCTTCCTTTCCATTACTCCATTTTGTTGAGGAGTTCTTGGCCTGAGTGAACCTTACTTCTTAGCCTTTGTCACATAGCCGAGAAATGCTAAGGAGATTGTATTTAAGTCCTTCGACAAGGTAGACTCGTGCTGATTGACTTGTTTTCTTGACCAATCTTGCCAATCTTAACTATCTTTCTTTTGTTATTATCTCCAAATATGACTTTGCCCCCTTTCGGATCTTCTAAATGCGAGAAAAGTCTTGAATCTCTAGACATATGGCATGAACGACCACTATTTAAGTACCAATGACCCTTTCGTTTCGAGTCACCCGCAAGACAAAAACAAACTAACCCTTCTCACTTCCTCTTACAAACCTAGTAACTCCCTTTACTGTGGTCCTTTTCTAAGGAAGAACACTTTTGGGAACCCAGATTTGAATGATTTTGGGTCCGGTCTAATTCCGAGTCTTCTTTCTAGAAAGCTGAATATGTGTCTCTTTTCTTTGAAAATCCTTTCTTTTGTAAATGGGTGGAGAAGGCTTTTTCCTGTAAGCTGGTATAGGCTCAGTCCTCTTTTCATTTGTATGAATGGGACCATGCTTAGCCTTCCAAAACTTTACAACTCGGAATCGGTTTTGAAAAGACTAGAGTAGGAATTTGATTCCTCTTCAACATTGTAACCAAGTCCTTCTTTCCTGAATGAGACACATTGAGAGCCGAGTAAAAGATCAAGGTTTTTTGACCTTGAGTGAGTTTAAAACTAGCTCTTGAGACTCCTTGAGCTTTCTTTTAAGTTGCTCATTCTCCGCTCTGAGTGACTCGGACTCGGTCTCATTGTCTTGAGCATCGGTCTCAAGTACTTTCGGATTTTATCTCAAGTTTTCTATCTCATTGTTCAAAACGTTCTTTCAGCATTAAGAGACTCAAGTTGTTCTTTAAAATTTGAAGAGACAAAATTGGACTTTTCTTCCAAAGTAAAAATATATCTCGGCTAAATCAACTTTGGAGAACTTAAGGAAGTATTCAATTACCTCCCGAGGACTTGTCTCCTCGGTGTCTAAGTTGTAATTGTCTAACTCGGATTCAACTTCGAGTTTGTTAGTGCCATAAGACACTTCGAATCATCATAATCATCTTCTTTTGATAAGTCATCATCACTCCAGGTAGCCATCACAGACCTTTTTCTTCTTTCTATCATTCTTTCTCTTTGGACGAGTCCTTGACTATGTGCTCCTTGCTGCCACATTCAAAGGAACCAGGGTTCTTAGTTAAACATAACTTTGAAGGGGATGAGTATTTACCTTTTCTTTCCTTCTTATCTTTCTTGTGGAACTCTTCTTTTGGCCTCTTTCGCCACTTCTTGTACTTCATCATCTTTTTTAAGCCTCGGGCAATGAGTGCCATGGGATCCTCTTATGATTCCGAGGAGCTCGAGACTTTGACATCTCGCTTTTTGAGGCCTTCGAGTGCAATGTTCTTTTTAGTGCCGACCTCGACATCCTCTTCTTCTAGATAAATCTCATGAGTAAGCGGCTTCCCAATGAGCTCGTCCGGCTTTATTTGAGAAAGATTTTGAGCCTCTTCAATGGTTGTCACCTTGGGAACGAATCTTCTCTTTGGTAGGCTTCTCAAAATTTTTCGACCATTTCCTCATGTGAGATCTTTCTACCTAGAGATTTTAGATTATTAGTAATCTCTCGGGAATCGAGCATACATATGAGAGATGTTCTCTTCGGCTCCATCTTGAATAACTCATACTTGTGAAGATATTGACTTATCTTCACTTGCTTCACTTGACTTGTTCCTTCATAGGTGTTAACAAGGGTGTCCCATACCTCTTTGGCGGTGTCATAGGCGAAACTTTGTTGTACTCGCTGAGATGATGGCACACATCGGTGTGTTCATAGCTTTGAAGTTCTTTCGAACTTCTCGGTCTCTTCGATGGTGTACTCAGATTTCTCTTTAGGTATAGATCTTACACCTTCCATCTTCATTGGAATGAAGTTCCCATTCTAGATGATGTTCCGGACATCTTCATCGTTATCCATCCGGAAGCATTCTATCATCTTCTTCTAATGTGCAAAGTTTGACCCCTTGAACTTGAGTGGTCCGGTAGATGATCTTCCTTCATCAAACTCTCTATTGCTCCGATACCAATCGAAGGTTTGCTCTTGGAGAGGCTAAGTCACCTTAAAGGAGGAGGTGAATAGGATGATGGAGGATTTTAAATAAAATCAAACTCTTTTGCACAAAGCCGAGTAGAAAACAGATTTTTAGTGCGGATAAGACTCGAAAGATAAAATGGCTAGGATATTGGCTCAAGGAACCTTGTGGAAACGGAATAGGGATGGAAAGATTATTGTTATGGCTTGTCACATCTTTACATGCAAGAAGAATTTGCTTGCAGTCATGAGGGAGTACTGCATACAAGAAGGCTTTCACATGAAAAAACTAAAGAATGAGCTAACTAGATACACTCGAGAGATGTGAGGATCCTAGATGTACTTGGAGGTTTTATTGTAGTGCTCTTGTAGACAGAAAAACCTGGATGGTGAAGGTGCACACTTGGAAAGCATGTATGTGATAGGCCTGAGAGAAAATTACATGTCCTAAACTACATGTGCTAGAAGGCTAAGAAAATTATGAAATCTACAATTGAAGGGAAGCATGAAGAATGGTACAAGTATTTGGCACACTACATAGAGGAGTTTAAAGCCAAGAATCCGGGTTCTATTTGCATGATAACATGGGATGATCAAGGGCTTGCCAAGAATCTAGTTTTTGAGCATATGGTGATATGTGTTGGTCCTGCTATTGTTGCTTTCAAAGAACATTGCAGACTCTCATTGGCATAGATGCAATGCACCTTAAAGGAGTGTATAAGGGAGTGTTTCTTATTGCCATAGCTTTGGATGGAAATAATGGACAGTTTCCATTAGCATATGCAAGTGGCTGAAATGGAAAATGAAGAAGAATGAAGTTTCTTTCTCAATTACTTGGTGAAGGTCCTTGATGTAGCAGAAGATCAACCCGGATACACCATTATATCGGAAAGACATAAGGTTAGTTTCTTACTTAGTTTCTTACATGCAACTTCTTCCTTTTCTTCTAAGTTTCTTACTTAGTTTTTTCCCCTCTTTTTTTTTTTTTAGGGAATCATATCTCGCCTTGAGCAAAGTGATTCCCATTAACTCAAGGAGGATTTGCATCATACATTATTTTAAGAACTTTGCTGCACATTTTCCAGGTAAGCCACAACCTCCATTTTTTTCTTCAATTTGTTCCAAGTGCTTCAATTTTTTTCCTTATGCATTTCTTGAATTTGTTCCACTTGTTTCAATTTTCCTTCATTTCCTTTTACCTAGGTGCTTGATTCCATGCCTTTTTTTATATTGCTGCAAATGCATATGCCCCATATGTTCATGTAAAGGCTATAGAAAAAATCAAGGAAGTTGATGCAGCAAGCATATCATTGGCTGAAAGGCATTGAGCCATTAGAGCTTTGGGCTAGGTTCAAGTTTGATGACAAGTTGAAATGTGAGGATAACACTAACAACTTTGTGGAGAGCTTCAATCATGATATACTTAAGTTTAGAGGGCTGCCTTGTTTGACTATGTTGGAGGAGATTAGGAAGTTAATAGGCAATAGGTTTGTGAGAAGGTTTGAGAAGTCACAAAATTGGCAATGTACACTTGTGCCTAATGTTGAGAAGAAGTCGAGATTGATTGAAGAGGATGTAAGGAATTGCTCAAGCATTGTTCATGCAGGTAATGGGAAGTTTGATGTCACTAAAGGTCACACCAACTTCACAAGTGAGGCTAAAAGACAAGTTCTATGATTGTAGAAAGTGGCAACATATTGGAATTCCATGCAAACACGCAGCTAGGTGTATTTTAAGGATGAAACATCCTCTACAAGATTATGTAGAGGATTGTTTTAGTGTGGACACTTACAAGGAACTCTACAATAACATTGTTCATCCACTCTATGATCCTTGTATGTGGGAGAGCATGAACTTGCCTAGGTTCGACCCCGCTTGACACCAAGTCAAAGCTGGAAGGCCATCTCGAACATAAAAGAAGGGAGTTAAAACCCTATCCCGATTCACAGCAGATATCACATCAACTCCTTGGGTCCGGCACAACCGGGTATCACTCATTCCATCATTTTTCATTTTTTCTCTTTTTATTCTTGAACTAAATTCTTTCCTCCCTCTTCATAATAGATGCTCTAAATGCCACAAGTTAGGACATACTGCTCTAACTTATGGTAAGCCTAAAGATGCATTTTGTAAATTATTGAGGAAAAGAAAAACAAATCCTAATAATAAGGACCCCAAGCCTCGTGGTAGGCCAAGGAAAGTCCAAGTGCACCTCTTCAACAAGCAGGTCCTTCTACTCAACTTACTTCTAGGAAGTCCAAATCTCGTCCCTCGGCTACCAAGACTCCCAAAGCTCACACCGGAAAAACATCAACTCCATCATCATCCGTAGCCTCACCTTCGACTCGGACAAGTAATTGCTACTGGAAGTTCATTTTTGAATGACAATTGACATATGCATGTAGGGTTGTTATTTTGGAAAGTTTGACAAATTCAAATTAGTGTGATGTAATTTGGAAAGTTGGACATACTATGATGTACTATGGCTTTTGGATTAAAATCATCAACTCAATTCTTGTGATGTACTTATTATGTGGAAATTTGACAAACTAATTTTTAAGTTAATATTATTGACATATTTACAATGTTATTGCTAATTAAAAGAATATTCATTAAACTTACTAAGTTAATTTTTAAGCTCAGGAACTTATATTCATTAAATTGCCATATTATTCAAAGAACATCCCCACACCTTCTTCACTACATATCTTGATTAATGTCCACAACAACTTATTCAAATCATAAGGACAATACCAACTACAACAATGAAACCTATTATTAACATGCTAACAATGCTCAAGCCTTTCTCAATCAACTTGTACATTATCTTTAATTCAACCAACTCAGTCTTGATTTCATTCAACATCCTTATGATTCTTCTCTCAAATTCAGGATTTTCATCAACCCATTTCAAGAACTTCTCACATCTCGGGCACTTTATGTACTCCTCCCTGGATTTTGCTTCAAATGCGACACTTTCCTTGTTCCCATCATATTGTATCTTGGACATATGTCTTCTTCATATACATTGAACCGATTGCTCCTCGATGAAGCAATGTCTTCCATTTTACATAAATTTGCTCTAAATTTGTAAAAAACACGATTTTAAAACTACAAAATTAAACAATAATTATACCAACAAAAAGGGATTCAGCTTTGAAGCATTAACAACAGAGCAAGATTAGAAGCTAGAGGGTAGCGAGGCAAAACGATAGGCAAAAGAAGAGCGAGCTTTGAAGCTTTCATAGAGCAACAAACCTTTTGATGAAGATAGAAAATGTAATAGCAAGAAGCAACAAAAGATTAAAAACCTAGGTAGAAAAAAGAGGGCAAAGGAACGAAAAGTGAAGAAGAAGAATGAAGAAGAATAATGAAGAAGATGAATGAAGAAGAAGAAGATTGGAAGGAATGTATAATATCTAAACATGACCATTGGAGAGAGAGAGATTTTAGGGATTTAATTTTAGCTTTTACACCTCATTAAGGGTAAATTCAAGCTTTTAACTCTAATTTTTAAAAATTTCGCCTAAACACTCCGTTTTTGACATCATTAGCCAGATTTGGCCCACCAATATAGTTTACACCAAAATTTAAGGTACTTCATAATCATTTTTCAGAACTTTGGGTCTAAAAATAGTTACACGAGAAGTCGAGGTATCTTAGCGTAGTTTTTTTGCCTTTTGTCCCACCATTTGTGGCGTTCGGGAGTGTCACCTTCCTTCGTGGGCTAATTTAGTGAGGTGTTCAGTACCAATTTATGCTTCATGTTTTCCATATTATATTGAGAGTTTATTAGTTGAGAGAATTTTATGTATTTATCTCGTTGAGCTTTCATGCCATTTGAAAATTGTCTCTCTTTATGATTGATCTCATTGTTGCTCATATGCCACTTGAGATCGTTGTTGTACTCATGTTTCTATTATAGTGGATTTATGCCCTTTGCCGCCCGTGGTTTTATCCCTGATTGGGTTTCCACGTAAAAAATCTCAATGTTAATTTCGATATTATTGTTCTTGTCAATACTTCTCTAATATCTACATCCTTCCTTCTATCTTCCGCATAATACACTCCAATTCAAAATATATTACATTTCCTAACAAGTGGTATCGAGTCGGGTTCATATTGTCTTTCGATCCGGGTATATTAGAGCGTTTTGTTCAAGGGTGTTTTCAGTTGATATTGAGAATTTTGATGGTGTTGCAAGAACAATTTTTGGACAGTTTTGGCTTCTACCTTTTCGGGTTTATTTTGCGTTTTTCGGTGCTGGTGGAATTTGGTTCAAGGGGGTGTTGGGTTTGTGTCCCAAATTTTATATGGTTTGTCTTTGAGTGTTGTTATGTGGCTATTTACATTCTCATAGTCCTTGTTCAAGACATCCAAAACCCAAGTTTGTCAAATGATTATCACTCATAGTAGCCTTTTATGCTCAAATACCATGCTTTTCCTTGCCTTTACATGTCATTTTGTGGACAGCAGCCAACACGGCTGCCCGTGTCCATTGACACGGCCCGTGCTGGGCGTTACATCGCCCGTTACGTTTGTTTTGCTTTGGGTATTCAAGGGGTTCTCATACGGGAATATTTCTAACCCTATTATAAGCGGTTTTAGGTTTTATTGAGGTGTTAATTGCTTAGCATTTACAAAGAGTTTTATGGTGATTTAGTTGGGTTATTATGAGGCGTTACAATTAGCCCAAGCAACCCAAAGATCACCTCCTCCTCCATCATTCAAGCCTATAAATATGGTGATTCTTCAACCATTCCATGTGTGGCTTTTGTCCCACCATTTGTGGCGTTCAAGAGTGTCACCTCCCTTCGTGGGCTAATTTAGTGAGGTGTTCGGTACCAATTTATGCTTTAACTTTTCCATATTATATTGAGAGTTTACTAGTTGAGAGAATTTTATGTATTTATCTCATTGAGCTTTCATGCCGTTTGAGATTTGTCTCTCTTTATGATTGATCTCGTTGTTGCTTGTACGCCCCTTGAGATTGTTGTTGTACTCTCATTTCTATCATAGTGTATTTATGCCCTTTCCGCCCGTGGTTTTCTCCCTTATTGGATTTTTACGTAAAAATCCCGGTGTCCATTTCGATATTATTATTCTTGTCAATACTTCTCTAGTATCTACATTCTGCCTTCTATCTTCCACATAATACACTCTTAATTCAAAATATATTAAATTTCCTAACAACTTCTTTTTTGCCTTATACAACAGATCTGATCATTGTCCTTGGTAAACCTTCTCGTGAATCTTGGCCAGTTATACTATAGCATGTGCAATTTTTACCTCCACTCGAGAGATTTCCTCTCTGTGTAATTTCCTCAGTGCATACATCACATTTTTCAATTTCTTAATAACCACACACAATGTATCCCTAGTCTTGTTATACTCCTCATTGTCTTGAAAAATGGGGACAAACTGAGCGTGAGAACACCAAATATTATAGAACCTAAATGGTGTGTTTTTCTTTTGAATCTTATGGTCATGCACAATAAGGCACCAGTAATCGTAAACCACTCCAGACACTACAGAGCAGTCCATTTTAGGATATGCCTCAAGCCGTGCTTCATTGATAAATGCTCTATCAGTACTTGAAAATACCATATCCCCTATAACTTGTTTATTGGTCCAAGTATATTTTCGACCAATATGCTTTATCTCTTGTATGTTGTAGTCATCCACATAAGTTTGGAACTCAAGTATATCAGCATGGAGTACTTCTGCCCCATGAATTCTTTCATCCTTTTGTAAAATACAATTAAAATCCTTAGCGAACAACCATTTGTCCATAGTAGAGCTAGTATCCACAAGAAATGTCCATTGTTTCTTCTTTCTATGTTATTAATTGTTGCATAAATCACTGCTAATGAGAAAGTCCTTTGTGATGCCATATTCTTGACTTCTTGATGTATGGCCTAATCTAGACTTTTATTGACTTCAACCTCAAAATACTCTGGCATCCATATATGACCCAAATCCTACTCTTCCTATCTACAGTAACATTGGTCATCACCCTCCAGTGTTTGTGCAAATTTTTTCAGCTACTAACTCAACATTGTATTGTCTAATTTTTATTTGTAGTAGCCCAACCATTTTAAGGCCTTTATTCTATAAGAAAGAATCAATTTCCTCTCGCTTTGAGGGGTTGTTCCTGCCGTTCACATTCTATATGCCTATAAAATCCATACCCCTCCTCTAGTATAGCTCTAGGGAGTTTTCACCAGTTTTCTCACTTTGCTCCGGAGCTACATGGTCAAGTATTGCACTTGGGTTGGTATGAATCTACAGGTGGCTAGACTATTGCATTTGGCATAATATGTGTAACCATTGGCTTAGTTGTGACTATTTGTTCACTTGCTTGACTTTGGCCATCATCCTCAAGTTGGGTAGGTTTTGTTTTAGGCTTTTAGACCCTCTTAACACCTTTCCTACAACTATCTTCACTATGACCAAATATGCCACTCTTATTGCATTTGTGAGGCAGCCATTCAACTTCTACACTCTGGACAATGAAATTGTCCTTTTCATCTATGAACTCAATTTCCATGGGTAGTGTTTGTGTTCTGTTGACATCCACCTAGACATGAACATAATTGAGTCTCCCTTTTATAAGGTCATCTTAACAGCCATCAATGGTCTTCCAATCAAGCTGGTTACCTTACTAAGGCCATCTACACCCTAAAAACATTGGGTGCAAATTATGCAATGGAACCCAAATAGGGACAATGATTACCTCAATATCAAATCCATCCCCCAACGACCATTGTTTAACTATCATTGGTTCTTTTTATCAAAATAATATATGTGCTTCTGGAGTAGCTTATCATGATCCAATAGAGGACGGAACCGCACAATATATGCCCTATTATTCTATCTCAATACTTTGTCTATGACAGTGCTGCCCGAATTCTTTAAGAAACCCTCCATTACACCCACTTGTGGATACACACCCAAAATTCGACAAATGAGAGTAGACTCAATGTTAGTATATATGTGTAATCTTCTGTGTCAATCTTCCATTTGATTCAATAGGTAGGATAAAATCCAATCTAAAACCCACATTAAGTATCTTTGAATAATCAATCTCATTTGCCTTAGTATTCCTTCAAAACCCAGAGCTATTTTGAAGATTCTGTAACTGATCTTCCTAGGATAGACTTCGTTGACTAGAGCCAATCTATCAAGAAATTATATTACTCCATTGGTTTTGTTTGTTGTGTCTTGATCTTGTTTTTCTAACCGTCGCTCTAAGAAAACTCTACCAGACAAATTAGAGCGACGGAAAAAACCTATTTATATTCATTTGAAATAGAATCTTTCTTGATATAATTACTAATATGTTTTCTTTTTAAATAAGTTTTCTATCATCTTATTAAATCTCAATTAACTAATTCTTTTCAAATTATTTATTTTTTTAATAAAAATTTACCTAACTAAAAATTCTACCATTTTTATCCTAATTCATTAACCTACCAATTTTTTTTTGTAAGAAAACTCTACCCTTTAATACGCAGATTGCGTGCACTGCTCATTGACACTCTCTATTCTCCCATCAATTCTCAGTCCCACTCCTCTCACTGTCACACTTCTACCATCAATTTCTAACTCTCCTACCCCTCTTTCACTGTGAACTCTGATAAAAAATGGCGGCACTTAATCTGATAAAAATAATAGTAGAATTTTTTTATCCAAAAAAAATAGTAGAATTTTTAGCAATTAAGGATCAATGAATTAGTGGTGGTGCCTAATTTGATAAAAAAATAGTAGAATTTTTTTATCCATAAAAAATAATAGAATTTTTTATCAGGGGTCAATGAATTCTAATAAAAATGATAGAATTTTCAGTTACGTAAATTTATTTGAAAAGAAGTAGATAATTGGGATTTAATAAGATGATAAAAAAATTTATTTAAAAAGGAAACATATTAGTAATTATATTAAGATAAGATTTCATTTCAAATGGATATAAATACGTCTTATCCGTCACCCTTAGGACAACGGTTAGTAAAACCGTTCTTCTTATATAGACGGCTCTTTCAGATACTAAATTTTACCTCAATTTCAATTTTTTTAATTACTAATTCATAGATAAATATTCTATTGCAACACAAAAATACCTACTTTTGTAAATAATTTTATATTTTATGTAAAAATATAAGAGAAAGTAAGTAAAGATCAACCACTCCTGTCTACACCTCTCAAAAATTTTAAAAATTAATTCAATAGATAATAAAATTTCCAATACGTGCGAGTACCATAGCATCAAAACCTAAAAATAAAGTTCCTGCTTTAGTTCAAAAAAAAATGAAAATCTATTTGATTGGTTCTGATTTCCAACTTTTAGAGAGGGCATCGAAACCCTCACCCCGATAGAAGTGATAGAAGTGATCGAAATAAAAATAGAACCCATGGTGGTGCTAGACGGTATTTAGTGGTTTTTTTTCTTGGGTGGTATGTTGTCTTTGTGGATTGTATTTTTACTTTTATGAGAAATTGACTTATTTTATGGGTGGTTTATTTCTTTAGGGTTAGAACGAGGTATTACATAAAATCATTGTAGTTATCTCTTAAGCCTACTACTGTTTCGATTCTCTTTTCAACTTCGATGAAGACTTTTAATGATCGAAAAATAAAAAGAAGTGATATAATACAATAAAATATTTACCTCAGCAAATTGGCGGATCAAGGGAATTTAGTGCAACTTGCATCCATGGTAGGCATGGACAATGGACCGGGTCAAGCCGCGTTGGATAACGGGTCAGTCCGTGTCATGGATTCCATGTATAATCACTCACCAAGGTGTATCCATCAACTTATTATATGTTCTGCAGATCTAGGGGGAGGATCTGAATAAGATTTTGGCAGAACAGAGGAATAAAAAGGAGGGCAGTGAGTGAGGGAGGGAGGCAAAGGTGATTAGGTGGGAAAGAAGGGAGAGAGAGAGAGTATGAGATCGATTTGAGAGGGCAAAAGGAATGTGGGCAGAGGTCTTTTATTTATAGACAAGCTAAGGCTTTCTTACACAGACAATGATTTGCTTTCTCTCTTTTTGGGTTCAAATAATTACGATGTCAGTGGCTGATAGTAGCTCAGAAACAAAAAAAGTTAATGGTTGTTTTCAGCATTGTAACCGCTAATTGTTATTGCTGAGTAACCGCTAATTGTAACACTTGATAATTGTTATCCGCTAGTTGTATGCACGGGAATCACTAGATGTACCCGATGAAATCACAAATTATAATAAATAATAAAAACAATAACAGTTAGTTATAATAAATGAAACAAACATGCTCTCTCGCTTTGCTAATTTTTGTCTGTACCTTTCTACGGATTTGAAATAAAAAATACAAACATGTTTAACAGCAATATAAAGATAAAGCATTGTCCAACAAAAAAGCGAAAGGAAATTCAAGACCCGTGTTTTAGCTTGACAACACGTACAGTAGAAGATTAGCCACAATAATGTAATATTAAATTGAGCACATCAGGATCACGTCTAGTCTTATTTACCTGGCCTGGGAACTTCTAAAGTTCTCAAGTTTCATTGTGAAAGACAAGTATATATGCTAAAACTTTGCTTCATATCCAAGTTAAATAAACTCTGGAAGCATCTAACGTCGGTTCAGAGAACATGGCCATTTGTAATTACTTCTTTCTGTCTTATTAAAATTTGGATTTGTTAAATGAGATGTACAAATATTGAATTTCGAAGTTGATTGCTTTCATTTCTGTATCATCTGTTGGGTGTATGTATTAACTTCAAAGATGCAACAGTCTCAATAGTACCCGTACCCAAAATTACAGTATATTCTTTCTATCAAAAATTCATCGATATACACTACTTAGAAAGTTTATTACATTGTGTAATTCTTCACTTACAGGGTTTTATTTTGACTAGTTTTCCATATATATGTTCAAACATTTGAGAGTAAAAAGTGTATTAATTTTCTACTCCTTTGGCTTGGTAAAATTTAGTCAATTATTAGTGACGCATTGCTATTACGTTTTATGAATTTTTATTCTTTTAAAGGAATTCTACAATATTAGTTCTTGAAATCCTACTTTGATTGGTTCTATTGACATGCTTGGTTAACTTATGAGAAACTTGTGTCTTCCATATTAGGAAATCATTTCTGTTCTCTCCATCTGTTGCAACATGCTATGTGAAAATTTGAGTTGTCAATGTTTATCTCATTTAAAATTTACTATTAAGTACCCATCAACAAAATTTTCTGGATCTTCCACTGCGTGTCTAATTTTGTACTTATGTGTCTTTCAAAAATATATGCACTACTCGGTAGTATGATGAGTTTTGTAACAAGTTTCACAGAATTGGAACATCATTTTGAGCTTTTTATATCACGAAGGAATTGCATGTGAGATTAGAAATCGAAGACCATGAATTGAGGAGCACCTTTGTGAGATTGAAATCGAAGACCATGGATTGAAGAGGCCAAGGTGCTCGGGGGATTAGATAACTGAGCGTGTAACATAGCTACGGTCGATGTAATATTAATCAGCATTCAGGTGTAATTTTGTTAATGACAAACGTGGTACAGGAAATATGTTAGTTACGGACAGATGAAATTCTTAGAAGAGCTTAAAAAAGAAGGGTATATAATATAAATACTTAACTCATTGATATATTAAATTAATACTCAAGAAAAGGGAGTACACCAGCAGTAAAACATAGGAGAAACAATTAGATAGGACATTACAGAATATCAGAATTATACTGCAGACTCTCAATCAGGAATTGATTTTTTAACATCTGAAACTGAGTTTGGAGCAAATTGATGACATTCTTGTTTGCTCGGAAGGCCTTGGTGAGAACATCGGGAGAGAGAGGTGGGTTTGAGCCAAAGACTGCATTTGCAACTGTGACAACCCTGGGGTTCTGGCTACTCAATGCAGCGATTGCAATGGCTAGAGTTTTGCCGACATTGAGTTGGAAATGAATGAGGCCTTGAGGGAACACGAACACATCTCCGGGTTTAAGGATTTTGTTGAAGAGCTGGTTTGGACCATTCGCCCTGTTAGAGGTCACAAAACCCACAAAGAGGGTGCCGTGAGTCACAGTGAGCACCTTGGTGGCTCTAGGGTGAATGTGGGGTGGGTTAAGACCGTTGGGTGCAAAGTCAATGCAGGCCATGGATATCCCGAAAGTGTTAAGCCCCGGTAAGTTTGTGGCACTGACTAGTGTGACATTGGACCCAACCTTATTTTTGTGTTCCCAGGCATGTTCACCATTATAACTGCTCCGATCTTCACCATTATAACTGCTCTTTCTGTAAGCTAGATTAGATGAGCGATGTGCTCAACTTGTGCTGATATGCTATTTTGCTATTTAGCAGTTTGATGAATGGTTTGCCTGGAACTATGTGATATTTATACTTTGAATGAAACAACTTTACAACATTGACAATGTCCAAAATTTTATGTATCCTGATTCCACAACTATAAAATGCACATTACAGCATAAGTGCCGATCATAAGACCTCGCCAGATGCTGTAAATCCCTCGTCTGAACCTAATGAGTTGTTCCATCTTCCACATCCACTGGCCCATATAATACTTGCATTATCAGCTAAATGGTTAATTACAACTTGGAACAAATGGGTACTAGCTAAATGGTTAATTACAACTTGGAACAATAAACTTATAATATAACTATAGATAAGCCCAACTAATTACTGCAAATGCTTCATATTATATAGGTTTGTAAAGAAGAACGTGCTCACTGGATGAAACTCAAGCAAGTAGGCTAGAAAAGAATGATCTCATCTATCTGCAGTTGTGGTCTTGAAATGTCAATACATACAAAATAGTAATGTAGTGGCCAGCAAATATATGAGAAAAGTGTGGATTTCACATTCCTTCCTTCCGTCGTAAGTTGGATTTAACGTTTACCACTGCTTAGCCTATTAAATGTGCTGTCCAAATGCTCGGGTACTGTTTCTGAGACAATGCTGCTCTGAATAGACTGAATACTCCTATCTCCATCGATGTTATTTCTAACCCCCCTCCCCGCCTTTCTTTATGTGAATTGTGATAATATACTCTTTGCCTTGCATCTCACCGCAACAATCCTGTCTTGCATGAAAGCATATTTACGTTGATTATCATCATGTTTGTGAACTTGCTAGCATTGGTGGTCTTAAGGTTAACACATTAAATTGAATGACTAGTCCCATGTACTTCATTAAGAAGTTGACTTTCTACATATATAAAAGCAATTTGTGGGTTGCACCACCCGAAAACTGAGCGGTTTTAAGGTGCATTAGTGTCAGAACTCTTCTCTAGCTGCTATAAATCTCTCATGTATGAAATCTTCTGCAAGTGATTTGTTTTTATTAGGGAATTTACAGTGCAGTACCATTTTAATTTAAATTTACAGGTGCAAGCTGCAGATTTTCAGATGGGTCTTGTTTGATGTGGTCCCCACCTGAAGTTGATTGGGTTTGGTAAGGTAAAAAGACAGAGATGCCCTTAATGATGTTGCTTTGGTATTTGGTTTGGAAGGTGATTTGAAATGTCTAAAATAGCCTTAATGATGTGAGAATGAAGGCATGGAAGAAGCTAAATGTTTTGAAAAGCTTAACATGTTCAGATGATCGATGCTGAGCATTGAAGAGAGAGAGAGAGAGAGAGAAGGGAGAGAGATAGGTGTGCATGATTGTGGAGGTTGCCAACAGTCCATTGTTTCCGACACGGTCAAGTTGAAGGCGATTGGGAGGTGAAATTGATTGGGTAAGTAAGTTTAATTGTGTATTATATTCAATTTTTGTAGGTGGGTTTTGGTTTATGATTGGTTATTATTAGGTACAACATAGGGTTAATTGTAGGTTGGGTGTGGGAATTTTAAAAAATTTGGGGTAGAATTTGTTATTATTTTAAAATATAATTTTTGTATACATTTATGCCTATAAGAGTTGGCTGTAAATGGATTTAGGGATTTTAGTTTGATCGGGTGCATTGAGTTTTGTAATATGGTTGATGAATATTGTTTTGTTGGTTAAATATGAGTCAATTAGTTGGGAGGAACATTAATTCATGTTTTATATTTGTGATGTAGTTGAAGTGTTGTCATTTGAAATTGAAAAAATGAAATGTGTGGTTTAATTATGATTGCAATGCTAGGTATGTAGATTTAACGAGTATAATAGGGCGTTCATACGTTGGTTGTGTTTATGTCATGCATGTTTTTATATGTATTGGATAAGTGGAAATTTTAGTTTCGTCATACTTGGTTGTACTAGCATATCATCCTTGGATTACATGTAATGTTGAACCCGTTGAGTTTGTTGAAGTTGATGTATAATTGTAAAGGTGGGTGTGAATGTGTTGGTTAGTTATGTGAATGTAATATGTAGTTTATTGTGTACTATTGTAAGGGTAATTTGGCTTATGCTATATTGGATGTATGTGTATATCATGTTGGGTTAATTGTATATATATATACATGGACTGTATGAATATGTTCATAAAAATAGTAATTGGTAATATATTAATATGGTATGTATGTAAAGTATAATTGACAATATATGTGGTTGTCCCACATGTGGGTTGTTGTTAATGTGTAGAGTGGTTCATAAGTGTGAAAGACAGAGATGGAGTCCGCTGGTGGAGCAGTAGTTGGGGAGAGAGAGGTTGTTATGTATGTGTGTTGGGGAGGGCGGTTGGAGGAGGCCCATAATGTAGGTGTGGTGTATGTAGGTGGCAATGTAGATTGTTTTTGGTTGAAGGAGAATATGGGGGTGGGTGATGTACATATGTTGGTTGAGGACGTGATGGGGATTCCTTTAGGTGAGCGTAAGTTGTGGTACGGTTTTAAGTTTGACAGGGAGGATGATAATGCCTTTTGCAAGGGAAAGTGACGTGAAGAAATTGTTGAAGCCAAACATTGATTATGCATATATGTATGTATCCGGGGATGAGGTTCCAAGTGTGATACCTTTATCACGGACGGTGGAAACGATTGATTGTAAAAGCGGGGATGTGGTAACCCGAGCAATGCGAGTGTTGGAAGTGGATGGTGATAGACGTAGAAGCTGGAGTAAGTAATCGAAGGTAATGTTCGTGGAACATGTAACCTTAGTATTTATGATATATGTTGTTATGGTGTGTGTGTGTGTGTGTCTTAAATTTAGCTTTGGGGTTATGATAATTGGGCTCAATATTTGTGCGGCTATGTGAGTGCCGAGGTTGCAACCACGGGAAGAAATAAGTGGGCAAAGATTGGGTGATGATGCTATTATTATTGGAGAAGATGTTGACATACCACAAGATAATTCAGGGCGATCGGGTTCGGAATCGAATCCATGTCCGAGTGTCATTCTCCCGAGGATGGGGTTGTGTGGCCTCGATCCGGGCTGCAGATCCGGAGTGTACGGTAGGAGAATGTCCATATGGAAAAATGAAATTAAAGGGGTTGGGCAGGTATTTTGTTCGGTTGAATCATTTAGGTTGAGCATGTGGAAATATGCGATAGCGAACCGGTTCGAGTATAGGTTCAAAAGAAATTGTAGAGAGCGCATTGAGGTGGAGTGCAAGGCGGTGAACTGCAATTTTTACATATGTTTAACTGGACCGAACAAAGTGGATGGGATGATTGTCAAAGTTTTAAAGCGGTACACTTGCATAGTGTGGGGGATCGATGTCGAGATGGGAGAAGGGATGGGGAAAAGGATTAGAGCAAACCCGCTTGCTCATTTGGTAGATGGGAAGATCAAATTGTCCACCGATTATTCACCGGTTGAGTTGTTGAAGGATATAAAGCTAGAATTTGGAATGAATGTGTCGTACATGCGGTGTTGGAGGGCACGGGAGTACGTTCGAAAAATGGTAATGGGTGAACCACGGGATCGGTACAAGTTATTGCCACTGGCTATGCGCTGCGATTGTTAGATCAAATCCCGACTCCATAGCATTTTGCGAGGTTGATGGTAATCGGTTCCGGCGAATGTTTGTTGCATACGGGTCATCGCTGAATGGTTTCATACTAGGGTGTAGGAAGATATTGTTTATTGATGGCACTCATCTAAGTGGACCATACGAAGGGACCTTGTTGGCGGCGGTTGCATTGGATGCGAGATAACCAATTGTTCGACGTTGCATATGCGGTTGTGTCGAGGAAAACGACAATGATTGGTTGTGGTTTTTGACGAATTGTACAAGCTGTTTAGGAGGGTTGAAGCTCGTGATAATGACGGATCGACACCGATCGCTGCTGTCTCGTCGTGCCTAAAGTGTTTGGCGTAGAAAACCATGCATACTGTCTGCGGCATGTTCGGGAGAACTTTGTAAAGCGGCAACCAAACTTGGGTACCGCAAGGAAGCTTCAAAGATACTTATTCGGAAATGTTCAACCGGGTCGCATATGCTCCAACCGATGCTGAGTACGGCTTAGCGATGGAGGAAATGAGGATGTTTAAGCATGAGTTGGCCGTGTGGGTAGAGCGAGAATGACCCGAACGGTGGGTGCGGTCGAAATTCAAGAAGGATAGGTGGGGAAATTGAATAACAACCCCATTGAGAGTTGGAACAATTGGATGCGGACGTTGAGACCAATGTCAATACCCTTCCTTGTGACTGCCCACTTGGAAAAAGTTGGTAAGAGGAACGACAAACGCAGGTGTCGGTTGGGGAGTGGAAGAATGGGGTCGGAAAAAGGGTAGAGAAGAAGCTACAAGAGACATATGATAACATTGGTTGTGTCATTGATATACAAGCGTATAATAGTGTTGTCGGAGAGTATGGCGTAGTACTAAGTAACGGTAAAGGCCTTGTTGTGAATTTAGCCAATGGGACTTGCGGTTGCGGCTGGTGGCAGGTGCGGGGATTGCCTTGCACGCATGCAATGGCTGTCATCAACAAGTACAAGTTATCGGTGTATGAGTATGTGCACCCTGTTACAAGGCGACGGCACGATCAACAATTTACATGAATGTTGTGCATCCTATGGAGACGCATGATTTACCTGTGGTGGATGACACGACAGGGATGGTGGTAGGTGGGGACGAGCTTGATGACAACTTCAACCGCCGCATATTACCCCTACAAATCAACGGTCCTCGGGAGACCACGAAAAAGGAGGATAGAGTCGCGGCGTCAAGGTGTACGAGCTCGGAGGTGTTCAAAGTGTGGAGAAACGGGGCATTATAAGAACACTTGCAAAAACCCCGAGCTGACTTTGATGCTCATTATCCAGGTGATGTCGTGCCTGTGGAGGACTTGCTTTCGGTCAATGTCCGATATGATGTCGGGTTGCGAGCGAGTATGTGACACCATGTTTTGCATATAATAGTAGCAATTCAAGGATTAATGGGTATATGTAATGTTTGGTCCGGGTAACTATTTGGGCCATGTAAATTTTCGGGCCTTAACATTTTTGTAAGCATTTTTTGGTTAACAGGGAAATGTAATACGTAGCATTACCACTTGCGTGCCGTTGTATCCCTAGTGTTATGGCTAGTGTTAGGGGGACAAATGTGTGCGTATTTTATGTAACCTTATTTGTAGTATGAAGGAATGCGCAAATACTATCGTAAATATTGTCATGTGTGTTATTCAAGCTTGTCTTGAGACATTCTTGCCACCCCTAAGACTCGATTGTAGTTGTCAATAAATGCTAAGTCAGGAGACTTATGTGGCTTGTCGTACTTCATTATGTAATTAATGAAATTGCCGAAAACTCGAGATAGTACCAAGGTTGCCACCGAACGTTACGATGTGCGGGTGATGAGTTTGAGGAACAATTTGGTGGTGCGAAAGTGGGTTCGATCATCATTAGAAGTTTAGTTTAGCATAGTGCTTACTTTTAGCATTTCTTGTTTGTTTATTTAATAATTAAAATATTCCTTAGTAGTTTAGTTGCTTCGGTGAATCCCTTATTGAAACAAATTTCTAAGGTAGTTTTCCTCTATCCTCGAGGATGACAATGTAAATCCCTTTATGTACAAGCAAACATGTATGATATTTGTAATTAATTTTGGTGTTATGGCCATTGAAGCACATATTCATCCACACGCACCTTTGTTGTCGGTAGTATATAATTACTGTTATCCTAGGATGACCAAAGTGTTTACCACTGTATAACATTTTAGAATGGTTTCCAATTTACACATGCTTTGGACGGAATCCTGCGCACACTTGTCGTCACGGTTGCGGTGTGGGTGGCCAAGCGAAGAGTGCATCCCGGAAGGTTGGCAAGCTACACTGCGAGGCCCCCACCATGGCACGGTCTTGTGCGTGTGTCTTGGCACGACCGTGCCATAGAGCTGTGATGTTTGACCCAATTCCGTTGTCTTTGTGCAAGTCCGGATGGGGAGGTTTCACTGCGAGCCGCAAGGTGGCACGGTTGTCGGCGGGCAACCCGGCACGACCGTGCCGTAAAGGTGTACTTGGTTCCTCCAATATGGTTGCATGCCGCAAGGTGGCACGGTCCTCATCGTGGCATAGGGCACGACCGTGCCACGAGGGTATCTTGTTCGATCCAATGTGGTTGCATACCGCAAGATGGCACGGTTGTCGGCGTGCCGAACGGCACGGTAGTGCGCGTGAAACGTCTGCGGTTGTGCGGAATTTAGTTGCGAGTCCGAAAGATGGCACGGTTGTGAGCGTGCCATGAGGCACGACCGTGCCACGGACGTCTGTATAGGCTGGCACCAAATCACTGCGGACCGCAAGGTGGCACGGTTTCGGCATGCCTGGATGGCACGTCCGTGCCGGGAAGTTCGGGGGTTGTGGCGAAGTAGTTGCGAGACCGCAAGACGGCACGGTCGTGATCGTGCCTCATGACACGACCGTGCCATAAAAGTATCAATGTTTTCTCCAATTCGCTCGCGAGCCGTGCGGACCGCAAGGTGGCACTTGTCCTCGGCGTGCCACGAGGCACGACCGTGCCCGAGCGGTTTGCTTGTTTATTCCACTACAAGTTGCGGACCGCAAGGTGGCACGGGGGAACCGTGGTGCTGCGCACGACCGTGCCACCTGTATTCGGGCCGTTTAATTGCGGTTTTCTCTGTCCTTCTTCTCTCCTTCTATTTCCTTCGTTGAATCCCCATATCCATTGAAAAACCCTCTTCTCTCTCTCTCATTGACCTCCTTAACTAACCCACCCCTAAATCTACGTAAAACACGATTATTATTTGACGAAATCCTCCTTTTCTTCAAATTCTCTCCTAAAAAGGGCCCAATTTCCTCACATTTGGCTCTGAACTTTCTCTCTCCTCTAACCCTAATTTCAGAATTGCTGATTTATGGGTTGAAGACTGAAAAGGTTTGGTGCTTGTACTTGTTTGTGTGGGTTGTTGCATATAATCCGAAGGTTTGCCACGATTTTGAGGCCAAGTGACGAAGAAGAATTTGTATGGTTCAACGCTTACTCTATGGCTCCAAAACCTAAGAGAGTTAGGCCAACCCAAGAGGCTCCAAATGCTGAAGCGGAATCGGGTAAAGCTCGAGGCACTGACCTATTGTTCTATCTTCATCTTCTAGGTCTATTAAATGTGTCGATAGAGAACAAAAGGGTAGATTTGATGTGCTTGCTACTAGATTAGTTTCGAGCCCCGTTACCTACATCAAGAGACCCTCATGGGTCTTGGACTTTGGGATGATATACATAGATTGTTAGGTAACTTGGGTTGGCTTCAATTTGTGGAGCTTAAATGTGTTGTGTATGATCGGTTGATTGTTGAGTTCCTAAGCTCTTTGGGGGTTGATTGGGAAGGGGAATGTAATGGGGGCGAGTGCATATATTTTTCCGCCTATTCAACCGGGATTATAACTTAAATCCGGGTCAAGTAAATCATCTCCTGCGGCTAACCCCGGGGGTTTCATGCATAGAGGATACCTTTTCCCCAGGAAATGTGGTTTAATATCACTTGTAGTAGGCGGAGAACTCATTTTGATAGAGATTTATCCGGCCTTCGAGTTGCTTTTGAGTCCCGACAAGCGAAAGTCACCGATGTGTGCAACATAACCTTTCGCTATCTCCAACGTCTTATGGCAAACATGATTTTTGGGAGGCATGATAGCCAAGGTGTTGCTAGAAACCCGAGTTATTCCTACTTTGGGCAGCGGTGAAAAAAATTAAAGTTGACACGGGGGCTTTCATTGTAAGTCACTTGGAGGACGTGGCGAAGCATCCAAAGAAGGTCATTGCGGTTGGGGCGTCATTACGGCTATTGCGTTAGGGTTGAATTTGAGTACTAAAATCGAGAAACTTCAGCCCCATTTTTTGGAGAGAGGTTGGACATGCAAGCACTTATTCGGATGAAGTTTGTCCTGATTCGAGGAAGCAAGTATTTTATTAATCATCATGGACTTCCTATTTTTCAACTCCCAAACCCCAACCGAACTACATTAGCCAATCCCAACAATTGGAAGTTTGAGGATTATGAGGACACCATTGTCGAGGATGAAGTCGCCATGGAGGGTGAGGAGGGAGATCATACTCGGGGTGAGGCACATGAGCAACACCCGCAATTTCAAGCTGCTGGCTCGTCCGAAGCCCCTCCTTTCCAGTACCACGATTCAATGTCTCAAGCTTTGGCCGATATGAGGCTGGAGATTGCTTCCCTCCGGTCCGATCATATTGCATTTGGGGACACCTTGAGAGGAGTGCAAGACTGTTGCCAATCTATTCAGCGTAACATCGGGGAAATTCGGGGCGATTCGATCAATATGAACAGCGTCAGCTCGTTGGATATAGAAGAGCGCCGACAACAAGCTCGAGGTTATGAGGAGGAATGATGACATGTTGAGGGCCATGTACTATCATCATGTGCATCAAGGTGGGCCTGCGTACGCTCCACCGGATTGGACCCCACCCGGCCACGACCCTAATGCGGACCGGTGACATTGTAATTGATGCCTTCCCCACCCCATCTTTTTATGACATCGTTATATTCTTCGAGTTATGTTTGTGTTTGGCTACATTGGAATTTGAGTGACAGAACTCAAAATTTTCCATATTTAAATATAAAATTTTCGTTCATTGCAATATATATTGTCTTGAGTTGAGAATTTATCATTCTTCCTTTGTAGTAAGTGTTATCTTATTCTAAACATAACATGGTGAACTTGTTACAATTAATGATCAACCCGATTCCGCACGTGTTGGTCCTTACGGTGAGTTACGATCGGCCATGCGGTATCATATTTGGAAACCCCTTTATCTACAAGCATATATCATATTTGTAATTAATGTCGGCCCTACGGTAGTGCAACCACATTTTGGTCCCTGTCATGGGTTATATTGTGGTCACGCACCTTTGTTTAACTTAGTGCATACTTTCGTAATCCTAGGATTACCATAGTATTTACCACTGTATAACGTGTCACCATTCAGCCAACCACTAATGTTCATTTCATATATGTGCATTTATTGTTCCAACTAAAGTCAATGCGTATATTAATGAAGACGGTTGTCTTCCCCACTATTTAAACCGCACAATAGAATGATTCATCCCAAACCACATACTACTCTTCCTTGTTTTTGTGTAGGATTTCGGATTACGTATTACACCTTCAACCATGGTTATTTACTGCCACTTGTGGTCTAGAAGCATGTGAATTTGAGACCCGAGATCATTACCACGAGACGTTACATGGGGTGTCCAAAGAAATTGAATATGGTAATGACCTAACTTTTTCTACCTTAATCAATGTTTTAGAGGTTGACCACGATTGTTAAGACTCATACATGTGTGACTTCCCCAACTGTACATCTTCTTTTTGTATAGGATGAGCTTCAATGTGGTTTCCGAAACTACATTGACCACTGAGTATCCCCAACAAGCGAAGGATGTGATTGACGACTTGATTGCTGAATTAAGAGAAATTAGGGACACCATGATCGAAGAACGCAACTTTGTCCACTTGGACTCGTGAATCGAGACATGAAAGAAGATGCGGAGGTAAGGGAATACGTCCGGCGAGATCACGCTGCGCCTTCGCATTGCGTACACTTGTGATCATCATAATTCTCGGCATCGTTTTTATCCAAGTCTGTTCCATGGAAGTGATTTGTTAAACTAGTTGTCGGTTCAAGTAATAATTCGTAGTACTCGTTAGTATAGTATATCCGTTGAAGTTGACGTATGTTCATTGCCAAAAATGGTTTGTAATCTCAAATGCGAACGTTTCACTTTGTCTGTGTTATCCAATATTATATTCTTATGCATCCTAGGATAACATCGACTACGAGGCTTGGATAACAAACGCTCGTAAATTTGTTGTTCACCTTTTTGTATGTATTGCTTACTATAATTATACAATTCACTTCCCTTCATAACTTATTAGCAAATATGATGCTTAGTTGAACGTTACATGGTAGTAGCAAAACCATACACAACTCATTTTGATAAAAAGGTATCAATGTTTTCATATTATAATATTATAACAATATCCCAATAGACACACCAAATTTTACAAAGGTATCAATGTTTTCATATTATAATATTATATAATTATCCTAATAATTTTTAATAACATATGGAAAGTAGGTGGCAGACATTAATTAGTGAGGTGGTGAAATTGCATTTACAAGCGACGTGTTAAGTTCACGGCCGCTTGTACTTTGGTGAGTTTGGCGGGAGGCGGCGAAGTTTGGCGGGAGGTCAAGGAAGTTTGGCGCCATTATGAAGGTACAGTGGGCCTCCACTACACCAAATTAACCATACCACTAACCTCACAATAAATTCAAACGAAAGTACAAGTGCACCATGAATGTGATTGTGGCCTTACCTCAATAAATTATCATTGTACAATAGCCAGTCCACTACAAGTTCAGCACAAATTTACTCACTTCGAATCATTCCATGGGCATTGAATCTGAATCCGGGTGCAACTATTCCGCACGTACGGTCTTCGGACATGACGATGACGTTGATGTCCCACTTCTATGTGATTGTGGGATCCCTGTGGACATAATTTGCGATTCATCGGACAGATTCGGACGCCGTACCGGATGTCATAAGGTGATCAACTTTCCAATCACTTTCAAGCTGTGACCAAAATTTATGATGCCATCATACAATAGGAATACATTAATATACCTTCATTAATATCCACCCAAACAAAATGAACAGCATGTAGTAATACTTGAATATATCTTGGATAATCCATACGGTTGTATTGATTTTTTGTAGAGGGCACTGTAACCATGCCGCTTACGTGGATGAACCGCCTACGAGAGCTGAGAAGGTGTCGGTGTTGACCCTTGAACGGCAAAATCGGAAATTGATTGCTTGATTTAATCGCTGCCAAGGTTGTTCTCACCCGAGTACAAAGAAAATGAGTTTAGGTTGAGGACCCAACGAAAGTATGATATTTACTGGGAATTGTTGAGGTTGGTTCTCGTGTGCATGTTCCTTATACTTGTACATGCTTGAAGAGGGCAAGCTGTTGTGGCTCGATATGTACTTCGTGCGGGAACAATGAGCTACATTTTGTGTGGGTGACAAAGTTAAGAAGATCATCGACAATTCGAGTTGGCATGATTGTTTTGGGTATGTGTATATAATGATTCATCGTGTTTGTACATTGGTACGATGAAGGTTGGCAAGTTGATGTGGACATCAATTACCATGAAGTTCTTTTTTGTTGATGCTCCGTGTATGTAAAGGCTGATCATCATTAGTGTTATGTTCGGAGTAGGTTTGTATATGCACTGATTTTGGTATTGGACGTACATTGTATATGATTATATCACTTTTGTGACTATAATTTGCATATCCGAAGTGATGAATGGGAAGGAACATGTTTGTATACGCCGTAGTCATTACTTGTTAGTTTTGGAGTCTGTTTGTATACGCCAAACTAGTGTTTTGGGATTATTTTGTACATGATGATGTGACTTTGGGAGTACCGGTAAATCGCATTTCCGTAGTACTTAATGGGATAGTAATTGTCAATGTGAAATCCTGGCATCCAAAAGGGTGGGATAGTCATTAGTACTCGTCATTGTCAAATCCTGGCCTACAAAAACGTCCAATTCTCCATTGAATTAATGGGATAGTCATCGTCGGTGTATACTCTTCGCCTCCAATAAAGGTCCCGCTCTCCAGTAGCCCAGTGAAGATGTTCAACATGGTTAAATGTACGTTATATTGCATACAAGGTAATCAATGAAATGAATGCCTTCGGCAAGAAGAGTCGACCATATAAGGGTACACTATTGCACTTAATAGTTTGCCCCCAAAAGTTGTGACTATATTTTAGCCAAATAAATATACATATGGACAAGCTTCTCCCCCAAAAATGATACCGACATCCTTCAATTAAGCATATACCAATTACAACATAACCACGTACAAATACTATAGCTTCGTTTACATAGGTGAGGTGAGGCTGAATCCTCGTTTCGGAGCGATTGATGACAAGCGCATCAGGCTGACATGCAATACTCAAAATGTGCATCATGACTCGCACCGGTAGCAAAGTGATATACTCCAAATGCGCATCAAGTCGACATACAATTACCAACTACTGCACTATACATAACCAACCTATTCACAATTACTATGCGGGACACATAGAGCACAACTACAACTTTGTTGTGTAACCTATTCTTAATAATACATTCACTAACAAATCAAATGGTGCATACGTGCCATCATACTTGAAGCATATGAAGATATGAATGGATCGGGGAAGTGGGCAATATAGCCATTCGGGAGGCTGAGCGAGCATCTTATCGCGGATGAGTCTAATATCAATTTCGTCGAAGAAAAGTCCGTACGCCCTCAACGACAACACGTCCATAAACAACATCACGTACACCCCGTAATCGTACCCACTACAACAACATTTGCCAACAATGGAAGCAGCCGTTAAAAGTTGATACAATCACTATGGGATGCAACAAGTAGCTGCAGAAATAGTTCGTTCGCGTAAGATATGCACGGTTAAGTTGGGAAAAAGAACACCGACTTCTTTTGTTGAGGGCATTCAGCGTGCTCAACTTCCCATGACAAAGCATCATCTATATGTGTGCATGCTTGCAATGCTGATGCAATTGCAACTTTCCGACACAACACACTTAGTTAGGGAAATATAAACTAATAGACAACGGCTTTCACTATACGACAACGTATCCTACACAAGGACGCTTACCGCTGCCCGATCGAGGTCGGACCGGTATTCTCCCTTCTTGCTTCTCGACGATGGCCCTTTCAAAGTTAGGGAGTCGTACACAAAGAATCGCCTGGCATGGAAGTCGGCAACTAACGAGAACCCAATGTCCGGCCTCCGCCTCTAGTAGGGGCATAAACACTGCAAACATACATTTATGAATAACGATAACTTGTACGACACAAAGCATTATGAAATACATGTGTTATCCACAGGTAGTTAAGTTGAAGGCTTACGAAGCGGACGGATTCATTGACATGATTCCGCAGCGTAACTCTGAATGGAAGCGTTCACATCCTTAGACTTCAACGTTGCTCGCTCACACAACAATTGTACGATTAATGGAGGAAATAGTATACGGTAAATAACGCACGGTAGGTTATGCCATTCCAAACAAACTCGCATTTGAGTACTGCAAGTACACGGTCTGCCGAGCACAAGTTCCCATACATATGCGAACGCTTTTGGAGGAGTGTCCCATATTCATTAACGGCAAGTCCCCCAATACGAGTACTTTTGCCACGTATCATATGCACCGCGCTTCGGGACAACATGAATGAGGGCACTCAACGTATCCCCAAATGCGTTTGGATTTAAAGCACAGGGAGTTTAACATTCCTGCACCATGAGAATGTAGAAGTGAGTAACAAAGTTAATGCAAAACACAATGGTTCGAATGACATCGGTTGATTTGCATACCAATCACTTGGGTTTTTGAATGACTTGCATGAGTGACGCACCATAGCAAGGAAGTCGTTCTCCTCTTTTGACAAAGGCTTTGTCAAGTACTCCCGAACAGGCTAGTGGACACATAAAGTATGGTCAACCATCAAGTCTCAAACAAAACCACTTAACAAAGATGAATACGAATACCGGATTACATATGGCTAATTTACCTCCTTAGAGGGGTTTGTCACCGACTCGAGCAAAATTGGCAGCCTGTATGTTGTTGTGCAAGAAAGACAAACAGAACGTATCGGCGAGACGAAGACAAAACTATGTAGTCATTGTCTTACACTAAAAAATTACATTCACATGTGTTTCTCACGTCCCTTACCTCCGTCGGGATTGTCATCATGGCCTTACCCCTTGAACGGGTCATGGGCACTTGTAGGTGGTACATTTCCCTTTGCTGCACGTGCATGTCCCAGCTTGGACGGGTCGGTATATGGTGAAGACTGCACTTTCGAAGGGACTCTTCTTCTAGGGAAACATTTCAATCGAGACCCCACTGTTGATCGACCTTACGTGTCGAAGATTGTCCTCCAACGCCAGACATTATCGGTAGTTGGGTCTTCGTCCTTCCGAATACGTGCGGCGGCACACGGTCCCAGCACCGTTGTGACTTCCCGGTCCATCACGGAGCTCGGACACGTCATGGTGAACACTCATGCTACCCGCGGCATCATGGCCCTCATGTAGCTGTACATCAGCGAGGCATCGTACACATGCCATGACTTGGATGAGCATCGGTTGCGTTCAACCTCATCTCCGGCTCGAGCAACCTCTGTCTTAAGGAATCACGCTCTGCACATGTTTTGCGATGACCTTCCTTCTCTGCGGCGTACGGGTCACGCGCACGTCGCAACCGCTCCTCCAAGCTAAGCACACCCTGAAAGGAAGAACAGAAGAATGCATTAAGAAGACATACACCAACGAGCGTCAAAGGACTATGAGGATAAGGGATCCCATAGCAACAAAGGATTACGGGAGGCAAGAAAATGAGTTTATATCTTCTTTGGGGTCGGAAAAAAATTTTCACAAACACGAGAACACCATACATAAGCAAACGGTACAATTTCTAGCTCACCATACCCATTTGCTTTTTTGTCCGATTTTATGTTGCTTCCTAAGTTGTATGAATTTGTGTATGTGAATAAATGTTGTCTTACCATAAAACAAATTAATTTATTTTGTTTCATCGAAAGGTCACGCAAATTCATTTCCAAGACATCATAAGAAAGCCCATAAAAACGGTCGAAGCCATGAAAACAAGAAACATGATTGACTCATTTAAAGCATTAAATTTCGGATGAGTTCGTCATATGCCTATATAACAACATTAATATACAATGAACCGTAATTCCTTTGTGAACTTGTCAATCTGTGACCATTGTTACAACATTCAGGAAATTTTATAGAATACAAGTTTTATTGTTTGCATTACTCCTTCTAACATATGGTACTCGATCGACAGTCTGTTTTTGTAAACTTTACTACGACCGGGGTCACTTGTTATGGTTTTGTTTAGTATGAAGATGGCAACGGACAACAAAAGGCAATGAAGTTATGACAAACTCCATTGCTCCTCTTAAGTTTTCTATATAACCATGCATATGTTGTAATTTGCCGTGGTTTTCATGTTATGGCCACGGCATGAATCCAATACTTGTTTTTAATAGAAAGGGCTCAAAAATCGTTACTAAATGCTTGATCCCCCATCTTTTGCTTGGCATCATCGGTTGTCTTTATGTTCATGTTTACTATATTAGTTGTTAATATTGGCATTAGGTAGCGAGGTAACCCCTCCCTCTTATTTGGTCATTCAAGCATTCTGTGTAACTCACCATGACACACAACTATTCTTCGCATGGGGACCATTGAATTTTATGGGAAGGAAGCTTTTATTGAAGACAAAAAGACAACCACACTTGCCACCATTATGCAAGGATGAGGGTACGAGGATTCTTTCGAAATGCAACAACTATGCACACATACCTCCGAATCCTCCAAATAAAGCGATACTCATCTGTCCGCATGTATTCGGAGACAACGCCCGCCTGACCTCATCATCCCGTGGATGCGATGCAGTACAAGCTGCGGTTAACGGTGACAACATGCGAGGAACTACAAACGTGTTCAATGAAGTCTACCCATCCCGCCAATAACAAACAAATACTCGGTTTTCTCACCTCCTCCTCCGTTACGGACCGAACCATGGACTCCGCGTCGTAGTGGGGCGGGTGCTTGAACTCTACCCCAACTACGCAGCCTTGGGAACCGGTGCCCATCTTGATTGCTATGCTTGTGTGGTATGCTCATAAAACCACAACTGCACAATAAAATCAATTAGTTTCACATGGTACAATACTTGCCATACATTGAATACACGGCGGGACGAAAACAATACTACTTCTTTAGCACCACAAGCTTCACGTACTGCGGCGGGACACGAAGCCACCAAGATTTATGCGGGAGAGGTCGGATGTACGAGCTTCCTCTGGGTATCTTCAATGTTCTCGACCACATCCCTCCAAATAGCTTCGACCCAAGCATACGGCCCAAAGCATCGGGAGCATCCGCGTAACGCGAGCATATGCCAATTTGCTCCATTAGGGGAACGCGGGAAGAATACCCCACTCAAGACTACCCAGCAATACGGCCTAAGCCACGGCCCGTTTCTTGCTCTGTTGTGTGCTCATTTGCCAAGTTCACCATACAATTGACGTACTTGCGCAAATAGCGCTTCTTCCCCAACCCACGTTGCACCATTGAGTCCACCCACTCCCTCTCCCACTCTCCCATGCGGCTCATAAGTAGTGTGCCAATTTCTGCGACACTCGGTGGCCCATTCAAATCCACCTTGACCCTCGTGCCTGGCAGCCCGGTTAACATAATTACATCAAACACGGTAAAAGGCATCCTCCTCCCTCCTATTCGAATGCCTTCCACCGAGGAACCCACCGCTTTATCAAGGCAAGGGTCAAGTGTCTATCGGTCTCCACCAGGCCATAATCAAGCACGAGTGCAAATGCCGTCCCCGCACGAGTTCCATATGGACATCATCCAAACTTACGTTCAATGTATCCAACGTTCCTAACATACATCCGGAACGGAGGATAACATCAACATCGTCCAAACATATACCCGTATGTACCCCCGTCCGGATGTACTTGTTGTCCTCTTCCCATACCGTCTCTCCATGTCCATACGGTCTCCCAAATCATGGTCATCCGATGTCCCCTCCGAGGTTGACATCGTAAATGCTGACACATCTTCGCTTTCGGATGTGTCTGTTTGCCCCCAAACAATGTTCGAACCCTCGATAACTCCATCACTTCCTCTTCTATGTTAGAAGTCCGCTGCTTTTTCTCCCTGGCAGATGTCTCCCCAGCATCACCGACTTTGCCTAGGCGGCTCGGGTACGTCGTCTGTGACATTGATTGGATTGCTTGTGACGGCCTTTCCCGCTTGTTTCCAGTCATTTCGTCAACCTACATTTGAGCACAACACAACAAACATAACAATATTTCATTCATCATACTCGTACTTAAAATTACAATAGTGACTGAAAGCCCTCAAAATACATCACCTAACCACCAAAACTTACGTAATTTTCACATTGATTACAAAATTTGCAACTACTCAATCTTCCGATGTCAACTAACATTATTGATGATAACAATCCAACAAACCAATCAAACAATTGCATTTTCACATTTAATGTTTTACAATTACAACATTGAATTCAACTTCACAATAACTACAACTCATCATAGTATGTCATACCAACTCGAAACTACTCAATCCTAGGATGTCAACAACCATTATTGATGATAACATTCAAATTGTACAGACTATATTTAACAAGCCACTACCACTCATTTCAATATGTAATACCTAATTAGCACCTACTCAATCCTACAATGTCAACAACCATTACGATGACAACAATCAAAAACAATCTAATACTTGCATTTTCACAATGCTCTACCACTACAATTGTTCGTTTTACATGCCATAATAGCCAACAAAGTTCACTAATTTCAATATGTAAAGAGCATTACGCACCTACTCAATCCATGGATGTCAACAACCATTACTCATTACAGACAACCCAATCGAATCCTAATAATCAAAACCATTCCTTTCATCTCAAAGACAATCAAATAACACGTACAATATCGATATCTCGTGCATTTCCTTTTATGCATTCTCTACCCCGTGTAATGTTCACACATGGCAAATTTTTTTGCTAGGGTTAGTCCTAAAACTTAATTAGAGATCCTACAAATGACTACATTTTCCAAAGGTAAGCTACCAATAAGGTATGTCGGGGTGCCCTGAAGCTTGCCAATATGAGCTGTAATTATTCTCACACACTTGCAACAAAAATACAGCTACAATTACACTATTATGAGTAAACGAGGTTCGGTTACGTTGGGAAGATCCAACCGAATAACTCTATTCTATTCAGCATGCGGACCTATTGGAATCATACCACCTACTAAGGTAATCCAATTATTAAGAACACTGCATAAACTTCCTTTAGCATCGGGAGGAAGGAAGACAAAGTTATTCCACTAGCTTGGCAGGGCATCTACTCTTCCAAACAATACACTTGGATTGGGGATAGCCAAAACAGGATGAATGGAACAACGAAGCTCAACAACAATGCCGGAACAAATTTCCACTCTCATCGACAAAACAATCATGGGGGAGGAGCAGCTATTGCTTTTGAATTGAAATCTATGTACTTGGAACCTTTTTCTCCATTCTATAATTATAATTATAAAACACCTGAATCGGACTGTCGATCAATTACCAAAAGCGCCAGCCACAAGGGCCATACGGAGCATGCTCTGTTTTTTACTGTAATTTTGTTCTCTTTCTAATTTCTTCACGAGTATTGTTTTCTAGTGATTTAATAGTTCTACTTGGGCTTCTATCTTGATCGTATGGTTTTAAATTAGACAATGTGATTGCAAAATACCGAGTTTCATATTCTACATATATCATTCGGCATAATATATAAGAGACAAGCAAAATTTACACCATTTTCGACCCTCCATTTAAACAATAACATAGCATATTAGCACACAAAATCCCAAACTTTATTCTCATAAATTTCTGCGATTTCTTCTCTCATGTCTTTGTCAGAGTTAAACTACATTTACATCCGGATTGAAATAGAACCCACTTCCAACACGGAAAGAAATTCCATATTCACAACATATTTCATTCCAATTCTAAGAAATGAGACCCATTCTCAAACAACTTACGACCCCCACCCAACACAAATCGTTTCAACCAAAACCTCACAAATGCACGGAACTTACCAGGTACAAATCGGCTTCGATCTCCTGTGATGTTGTTCCTCCTTCTTCTTCTCCCTCTTCTTCTCGGTCTACTTGGTTTCGCTCTTCTTCTCCGTCTACTTTGTTCGCCGTCTTCTCCTCGCCCTTCGTCTCCTTCTGCGTCTCGCCCTTCGTCTCCTTCTGCGTCTCGCCCTTCGTCTCGCCCTTCGTCTCCTTCTTCGTCTCGCCCACCCTCTACTTCTTCTTCTCGCTCTGCGCGGTGACCTATTCGTCGTTCTCACGCCCTCCTCACTTTCGTTCGACTTCTTCTTCTTCTTCTCCTTCTCACTCTTCCAGGTTCTGTCTCTTGCGCTCGGCGTTAATTGTTTTGAATTCCTTCGATTCCTTACACGGGAAGATTCAGTAGAGCCTCAAACACCGAACCACTATTAGTTAGGGCATTACTTGTCTTTTTACCATGCCAAACCTAATTAGCTTTAGTGGAGCCCACAAAAAAATGACCCATCTGAAAATCTGCAAACTACAGCTGTAAATTTAAATTAAAGAGCCACTCTAATGTAAATTTCCCTTAATTTTTCTTGTTTCTAGCGTTCGTTGAAGAGATAAAAAGCTGGTCTACCTGGGAAGAGGAAAAACCAGCAAAGCCTTGGCTTTCTTCTCGTTTTCCACCATTGCTTGCCGAATTTAAGTGCTCGAATTCCAGATCTAGAACAAAATTCATCATCCCACGCCCATTCGTTCTATCTCCATCGCCGGAGTTCTGGTCGCGGTTCCTCTCAGAGTTCCCGTTGTTCTTTGTTTTCGGCCTCCGGTTGTTCCTTCCACTCCCACCACCGTTTCCCTGTCAATTGCTACCCCAATTCGTCAGGTAACCTACCAATTCGAAGCATTGGCTACGCTCATGACAAAGTTTTTAGCAGTGAGTGCACTTCGATTGATTCGCCCCTTGTCGATTTTCGGCGGAGACTTTGAAGGCGACTCCTTCCACGGCCCGCTGAATTGCAGCTGTCCATCTTCACGTATCACTGCAACATATGCCTTGTTGAGGGTTGGTAGTAAATCTTGATTCAACAGACTCGACTGAACATTATTGAATCTCTTCTGATCTAGTCCCATCAAAAATTAATGGACTCTTTCTTGTTCGAGTATCACAGTAATGGACTTTCCACATTTGCATTTACAGTTGCACGCAGGAAGAGCCTAGTATGTTCCGAGTTCATCCCACAGTTATTTTAATTTTGTGAAGTACTCTGTTACCGAGAGTTGTTCTTGCCCAACAAGAGTAATTTCTCTTTTTAATTGATGAATTCGAATTGAGTTGCCTTGGGAATACCTTTCCTCAAGATCAACCCAAACAGCTCTTGTGTTAGCATAGGCTACAGATCCGTGAAGCGTTTTGTCTATGACATTATACAGCCAAGCTCTCACCATAGAGTCGCAATTGTCCCAGGCATATTCTTTTGGTCTACTAGTTGGTTTTGTGATAGCTTCCATTCACAAATCCAAGTTTATTCTTGGATTTGAGCGCGTTAATGACGAGTCGATACCAATTGTCACCATTGAGAGTTACAGTGCTGATAATATAACCTGGGTGATCTGAACTGCTTAAATAGTATGGAGATTGTGGATCATTATATGAGGGTGTTTTGTTATCTTTGTTATCCCCCATGATGAACTGAAAACTTATGTCAAGAAATTCCCTTTTTCTAGAATAAGCTCTGATAGCATGTAAAAACAATTGTGATTTTGGGAGAAAATTGTGTGTGGTACTCCCTGTACCTTGTCCTCTATTTATATGCATGTCAATTACAAACTTTGAGTTTAACTCAATTACAAACAGCTTGGAAAATGGGATAAACACAACTAGCTAAGCTAATCTCAAACGAAGGAGTATCCTAGTACAATTAGAAATACAAAGTGACCTATTGTAAGGAAACAGCAGAGGCAGAGATGGGATAGGAAAACCTATCCTAATAGTACCTGAATGTAAGTTTTCAGAATTGAGGCACTTTATGCTAGTTGCACTGAAGTTTAAGGACCATTTTCATAATTTATCCTTTCTTTATTGCCTCACCATTCATAGGATGACTGAGCAAGTTACTTCGAGAATTGTCCTAATACAAATAAGATTTACTTTCATTCAGGAGTGGTGACGGGCGGATTCGTGATGAATTGAGCTGTACGTAATCATAATCTTAATAAGCGCATCTTGCATATCTAGTAATTTTTAGGAATTGTGCGTATTATGGGTTGTAGTCTTTATAGTGACAGCTGCATTGAGAACACTAATTAAAAAAGAATGATATTTGAAATCAAATCAGAAAATTTTAAATGTCCTACTCACACTGGGCATCCTCCATTTTAGGGGTTGCCCAAAACAGAATTAAGAATGCCTTTAGGTTATAAACCCATTTCTACCTTCTTCGGGAAACGGCTACTAATTTGATGGGTTCCAACTAAGCAGGTGATTATCTTTCCCACATGTGATACACTCCCGTAATCCACATGATATATGGGGTGGGGAGCAACCGTATATTCTAATCTTGGCATCCACCCCATGGATGAAATTTTTGGGTTACGAAAAGGCTATCCTAAGCCTTATTCTAACTCACAAATACGGTCGTTTGAGTTGATTTCGGTTTGGCTTAATTCAGGTCGAGTTGTATTCGGGTCATTATGATTTGATTGGTTTTAGTTCTGCTTAGGTTCGTGTTCAGGTCGGCATCAGGTCAGCCGATGTTTAGTTAAATAAACTTGTCTTATAAAGACAATATTTTAGCAGAAAATATTTGGGTCGAGTTAAGTTCGAATTTCGATTGGATTTGAGATCCTCTCAACTTAGCTTTTAAGGTGTCGGATTGGTTTAGCTCATTTTAAATTTCAAGTTATTGGTTCGGATCGAGTTACTTTTACCAGGTCTAACATATAACTGCATTTAGTATATGGAACTCATATGCCTATGTGAATAATTGTGCGTTTGAAACTCTCTTGAAGCATTGCAAACCTTACTAAACCCGATACCTTGCAGTGATGTTTGAGTAATAATAAAGGGAAAAGAAAGAAAAGGATCAATCCACCATTGCGTAATGGCCCATCATAAGAAAGTAAGTGCATGTCTACCCTTGTCTAGAACTCTCTTGTGCTTTTCAACCATCAATTCGGTTGGGCTCTGCTGTATGGGCCTATGCCGTCTCTGAGTTAGGTTTGGTATGGAGTATGGTAGGGCTTTTAGACTCCTTTAAGCCCAGCTGTGCTCTTTGAGTAAATTATTCGTCCATTTTTCATAGCTTCATCCCCATAAGTTTCATCCTACATGTAAGAGTCCACCTAGGATGGGCTGTTCTCAAATCAAGGAATTTAGAGGTAGCTCTTACCTAGGGAAGTTGAGTCTAGATTGATTATGAATAGGAGTCATGGGAGTCAAACATGCCAATAAAGCCCCATCTTCTGTTGAGCACAAGTGATAATTTTATTTTGGGAGATTTACAGTTGAATACCATAATCTAAAATAATTGTACACGTTAGAGAGCTTCTCAACCTATTAAATCTAAAATAATCTTCATCATAATTACATTTGAAGAAGACACTCTTTTCTCTCTTTTTTTTGGGGAAAACCTAAAGGTACATTGTTAAAGACCTCTTTCACATAATAATACAAGCATTACATTTGTGATTGGGATTTAGGATGAAAATAACTATGACAAACATTTTACAACGGTTCTCTTGTTTACAATGCTCTAGCAGTTTCCTATTTGATTACCTTCACTAACAATTTAAGTGAAGACAACCCACCAAAAATAATTGACAATGGATAAAGTAGCTCACTATATTTAATGTCTCATAATTTTTACAATCGGGTTGAAAAAATCGTTCATAGAATGAAATTTTTTGTCCGATAATCGGTTTTTTTGGGTCGAATAATTCGGATAAGTGTAAATTTGGATTAAAATCGGGTTCGGACAATCGAAGTAGATAAGTTTTATGTCCGAATTTAAAATTTGAACAAAAAGTCATACCCCGAACCCGATTTTTTTAGGTGGAACGAATTCGTGTGTAATCAAATCGGACAAAATTTCGTACTATTATAAATCACGGTCTTGTTTTATTTTTTATGTGCTCATAAAGGATCACGATCAAATTCGCATTAGATGTAATTATTATCGATCAATAATAATCTGTGCATTGGTCTGACATGAGATATATAAAATGATAACCTATGCATTGAAAATAACACGTTGAGCTTTGTGATAATACTATAATCAACCTAATTAATTCCCATAACATGAGCATTAATTAGAGTCTTAATGCACCGAAATTTCAACCAAATTCAGACATTACGGAGCAAACTGAGAGAGGATTAATCACTGAACTGCCGGTCTAGAGTTGGTAAAAGAAATTCCCCAATTTCCGCAGAATGCATGAGCCGGCAGTTCACCAAGGGTGGGTACGGTACTCATCAACGATCTTTACTAAAAAAATTCAAAAAACAAACCCTAGCCTTCAAACAATTATTGATCCTTCTTAAGACATTATAGTTATTTCAAATCTTTTAATGAATTAACAAGATTCTGATTTAATGGTCAAAATTAAAATCATGAGTACATTAACTGTCAAATTCGAGTTCTTCTTTGCCTATTTTATTATTCTGTCTTTTGTGACTCTTACTATATCAAAATTTTTTTTTAATGAACTATCTCTTATATATTCCATTTTTTCATAAATTCGTAGCATATGTATAAGATGATTTCACCAAAAAAATTTAGGTCTCCTCATAAATTCGTAACATGTTTATAAAATAATTTAACCAAAAATTTTCGTTCTTAAAAATATTAAGTACGTTATTGCTATAAAACACAAAACAACATAGGACGAGTCAGCAGCTACCGATATAATTGAGTAGTACAAGGCCACATCAGCAGCAAATATCTATCTATCTGTCTATCCAGTGGTTGTGAAAAGTAAAAGAGGCTGAAGAAAATGGTGTAATGGTACATTTATTATGGATCAAATACAGAGCATATAGCATGTTAACATCACAGTACGACGGTGGACCAAATCTCTGCGGTTGGGTGATGGTACACAGGAGACAGTTCTCCACATCCCAGCTCAATCTCAAATTTACCAACATCTCACTCATTGGAGCTTATTCCAAACTTTATATATGGTTCTCATTATAACTCTTAAATTATGAATTAAATTTCATCCAAATACGTACAATTTGTTAACCATATAACTCTTAAATTATGAATTAAATTTCATCCAAATACGTACAATTTGTTAACAACCTTCACTAAGTTGAGTGTGTGGGTTGGGTAAGTAGTGCTTCTTCAACCTTAATTCAACTCGATCATTATGTAGTTCGGTATGTCCATGAATCGATGAGTGTGTGGGTCGGACTCAACCCTTATGTAACTTTGTACATAAAGTGAGTATCAATCAAAGTTTCCTTTTTCTAGCATGATCAACTTAGTAAGTCGCCCAAGCAAACAATAACTCTTGATTTATCAATTACAAAAATTTGATTTAGTAAGTCGAACGTGACAAGAAGTTTTTAATTAAGAACTTGATCCAATGTAAATGGGTATTGTACAACATGACCTATATTTTTTAAAAATTAATTTTATTACTTTTTATGTGCGTGTGAATCAGTGGGTTATAACCCATGATCTAAACACAAACTTCATTGGATTCAGGTATTCACATTTTGAGGGTCAATTCAGATGCCAAAAAAGGCAATCCTAACCCTCTGTTTTTTTCATGTTGACATGGTAGGGTCGGACGAATTCCAACATTCAAAGTCAGCCCTAAACCTGAAGCGTTAACCAATAAATATATGCATTTTTTAGTGGATTTTCCTAATATATTATCCCCTTAATAATGATAATCATTGTACCTATTATGTAGAGAACTACATAATTATATTGTTCTCCATTTGAAAACAATCATTTATGCATTTTTTCCTCTCTTAATTTTGCTCTCACGCCATAATATCAAAGTGCATGTTCTAAAATAAAAATTCTTAATTTGTTGCACGTTTCTAATTGCCTTCTATTTGTTTCTCTCTCTATCTCATGTTTGATTGAATCGTTCATCCCACGATCACATGTTCAAATATTCTAAATATTATCTTAAGAAAATATAATATTATACTTTTTCATAATTTGCAACCACTTTTTTTTTTTTTTTATCTATATTAGATGTGCCCTACTTTGTACTTGATAAAAAAAATAAAAAAGTATTTATTGAATAGTTGAGTTCACTAGAAAATCCCCAAAGTTAGAATAAACTTGACCTTTTTTACATTAACATAAAATAAAATTGACCATATATTACTCGATCACAAGTATACATGATCTCTAATTTCGTAAAGTAACCCAACTTAATAGGTCTAGTCACATGACATAAGAGAGTGGTGTATGCATATATGTATTATTTCATATATTTATTATTACAATTAATGATTTATACGTACCCTCATATACTACTATTTATATTCGTCAAGCATGCATAAATCAATCTCATATATATATATATATATTGGGAGGATTCATATGGGAACCACCCTAAAAATGAGAACTATTTTTATGGTGAGAACTTTTAATCTCAAGCGTTCAATTTGATCCAACAGTTGTCATATGGGTGGGTCATAAATTATTAACATTACTTCAATTCGAGCAAAAACAAAACACTTCCCCGTTTCTTCTCCCTCTAACCACACTCTCCAGTGCCATCTTTCTACTTCTCCGCCTCACGAATTCGTCGGCCTCCACTTCTCCCACCACCTCGCCGGCAACCTCGCTAACCACCGCACCACCACCACCACCGGAATCCAACCGCCGGCCACCACCTGCAATTCATTGGGTCTCCAACCCTCTGCCGATTCGCTCGCTGCCTCTCTCTCTCTCCACTACCTCACTCATTCGCTCACCGTAGTTCACCGACGATTACCCCCGACCACCACCACACCAACCACCGTACCACCACCGGACACCCGTAACCGTGGAACCCAAGTCACTAAGTCTAGGGTTTGTTCATCTTCTCCCCAAATCAAATCTAAGGTTTGTTCTCTTATCTATATTCAATTTCGTGTAATTTTAATTAAAATTTTTATTTTGGGTTTAGAATCTCCATTTTTTAATTTCTTCACTTTTGCAATGTTTTGATCAATTCAGTGATTATTGAATACCCAACCATGAATTTGTAATTTCTTCCTTTTTTCACCGATTTGATTGTCATGGTTTCGTATTGATTTGATACTACAAAACTCAAAATGGCCTCATTCAAGAGCTGCACATCACTATTTTTGTTCCCGGCTCTCCTCTCTGTTGCCTTGTTGAATATAGTCTCGCTATTGATTTGCTTCATTTATAGGGCTCCTCCATAGTATTTGATTTCTTTTGTGATTATGATACTAAGTGTCACTCGAAATAGTGTGAAATTATGTTTTAGTGAAATTGTGTGCAATGAACCTACATTTACAAAATTTTTGATGCAATAAGCCATATAGTAGGAGGAATTACATGCAGGTAGATACTAAGTCTCACTCACTAAAATTGTGGGAGGAATTACTCGCAGGTATTATGATATCAAGTATCACCGAAATTATGCGAGATTCTGTTTGATTGAAATTGTGTGTAATGATCCTACATTTACATAGTCCATTAGCTCAATTGGTAGAACATTTGTGTTCTTACACAAAATATGTGGGTTCAAATCCCACATGGGCTACAAAAGAATGACTCAAAATCTTGCACTAGATCGTTAAATGCATTGGAACTTTGTGGCTCCAACTAAAATTGTGAAATGCACTAGAATGAGTCAAATTGAGGAAAAGCACATTCCAACATACAACCTTGCACGCTCGATATATCTGCGTTTTCATAGGAAAGAATAGAACCTGGAAGCCTAGGCAAATTGTTTAAGTTCCATCCTGATTTTACATATTCCTCATTAGAGGATGAACCTTGATCAGAAAGCTTTGGGAAGACGCTGCCGAAAACTCCAGCTTCAACATCAGCACCATAAAGAACCTCGAAAAGTACCAAGTAAGTTCCGCTTCCTCGCTGCCCCAAGTTTTTCCGCTGCAGGAACCGGATTCGAGTTAAATTAGTTTCTTAGAACATGTGAAAAATTGCATTTAACAAATGTCTTTAGAAACAGTTCAACAAAATCAGATGAACAAACAAAAACCAATCATAAAATCTGCAAAGCCTTGATGAAATATTTTTGGCTAAATTAGCTTCCACATAATTCTATTCATATGCACCAACGGTACCCGAGCCGTCAGTGTCTTTTCAGTCATCACCATAACATGGAAGCATGTCTAGAGTTAGGCTATACTACTTAAAACAGCTCATACAAAAGGCAAGAAATCTTCCACGGTGGATGTACTTTGTCTGTGAAGTGATTAATCGAAACTGGGTTGTAAAGTTGAGCAATAAACAATATATATTTTGAAGTGACACACTTTCCCTTTTCAATTGTCCATCAGAATTAGGAGAGTCACCAGTGGAAAAAAACACAATTGTGGATTATACTTGGACTAAAAGAAAAATATAATAATCAAACCATCGTCTTTATGTATCCCGGAGCAAACATCCAAGTGCATTGTCCACCTCACAATTCCCTATTATTTCTCCGGCTTAAACCTTGGAAATCCCAATTGGGAGGCAAAGTTGATGTCGGTGACAATGAACATTTGAACCACAAGTTTTTACATAGTTATATGAGTTAGCAGACAATTCACTCACTCAGTAATAAAAGTACTAGAACTAAAAGGTTTGTAAGAAACCAATACCCTTCTATGTCGCCTTCTGTCTCCTCGCCGTAGGTCTCTCTCTTCTCTCCTTCTTTCACCTTCTTCCCATGCCCTTCGGGCTTCCCGCACAAATAAAATCTCAATCTGATCCCACATCCAAGTGATAAGTGTAAAAATGGCCTTCGATTGTGGATGTTGCAATGTTTGCATCATCTTTGAGTAATGCATTTCACTCTCTAGTGCAAGGTTTTGACTCATTCTTTGTAACCCATGTGGGATTTGAACCCACATATTTTGTGTAAGAACACAAATGCTCTACCAATTGAACTAATGGACTATGTAAATCTTAGTGTTTCAATTCCAATAATCAAACAGAATTTCACACAATCTAAACACTAGGAAGAATAGTGTTCGGCGTAAATGTTACGTTATTTTTACCCTCATTTACTAAGTTTTTGACTCGTAAAATAATATAATTTTTAGAATTTTTACTATTATTATTTATTTTTGTAGGTAATAATTAAAGCCCGACAAGTTGAGGAAAATCAATGCAAAAATAATGAAATTTTTACAATTCGAAACCTTTTGAGTGTTTGCTCCATATTCCTCTTCACCAATTATGTGGGTCTAGCCCACATATATCTTCAGCATATATCAGCCGTGGGAACAATGAAGCAAGGGCTAAAATTCTGATGCTGATGTCATGTTGACATCATGATGACATCAGCATCGGAATTCTTCAAAATTGGAAAATCAAGGGCAGCGGCACATTGACATATATAAGCGCAGCTTGGTGTTCAACGAGCGGAGAATGAGCAGCCGTAGGATTAGTTTGTGTTTAGGTTAATTTTAGTTTCATCACTTAATTTTCTTCTTGTAAATATTGAGATTCAATTTGTTTTAGTTTTAATTATTAGTTAAGAAAGTTCAGTCCCCGACGTTTTCGCTTCGGTTCGATTTGTTCCTGGTAACTTCTTCCCTTTTGTCCCTCCTTTGTTTCTAATTTGTTTAATTTAGTTTAAAGATTCATTTTTTATTATATTTTGATGTTAGTAGTAGTTAGTTTAATTGTTTAATCTTATGTTTAATTTTATTTTGTTAGTTTATGTTGTTCTTCAAGTCAATTTTTGTTAGTAGTTGTTAGATAATTTTGTTTCATGTTAATTAGTTGTTAATTTATGTGACTTTGGTTGTGATTAATCTCTTAATGGCTAATTGATCTTGTTTAGGTCTTTACTTACCTAGTTTATACTAGTATTTTGGAATTGTTTCTCATACTCGCCACATAGGTTCGATGAGATGCCCGAAAGGGTCTTTTCATCTTGATTTTTAGGCGGTTGGTCTATCGTTGAAAGGTGGAGTCAATTTGCTAGTGTAGGTAAAGAGAATAGTTGGGATTTTGGCATGAAAACAGCCCGAATTCTAGTTAGGTTCGAGGTTGCTATTTTTGTAGTTTAGTTGGGCTAACCCCACAAAAGTAGGTGGTTAGAATAATTAGACTAGCTCATGACCCTCGAAAGTGTGGCTTGAGTAGGCTTTGATGGTGTAACTGGCCACTCCTAAATACTTGTATAAACTTGGGTAGGGTTAGGATTGACTTGATTAATTAGTTTATTAAGTGGTAAAATTGCAACCCGAGTGTTTTATTTTTACTACTCTCTAGGTTAGTTTAATCACCATATCCATCTCATCTCGTGTTGATTCGCCTAGATAGAAAGTTTAGGCTAGCTTTGATATTTGAAACACAACTCTCTGTGGACACGACCCGTGCTTGCCGGCTAGCTACAACTACGTCGTGCACTTGCGGTTATAATTTTGGAACTTAATTCTTCCTAACAAATAGAAATGCATCAATTCTTTCCAAGAACTCGAAAAGCACTTGATAACACCGAATGCATTAATTATAACCCCAAATCCAAGAACTGAAATGCATCCAATAGAATTTCACACAATTTCACTCAAACAAGTAATGCTAGCAATATCTCTATTCTCTATAGGCAGGTCATTGAGGTGGTTGCTAGCATTGACTTGAACCTGCATAACGGACAAGAATCGCACTTATATATAATGCAATAACATACAAGTGAATACATGAAAATCTTATTCTAAATCGTTCCGCCTAAAATAGGAGCCACAACAAGTATATTTACACAACCCGAGAGTGAAGTTCACAACATATCATGATTACCCAAGACAGCTTGAGAATCAAGGTAGCATAAGCAGCAAAATGGCCTCCAACAGAGTTAAACACCTAATTTCTCAAGGATGGACATAAAACTATCCCGTATGGTTCCAAATTCACTGTTTCTCATCCCCACATCTTATATTTCGACAAAAACATCACCATTTGCTTGCTTCTCGGATATATGGCTGTTATGCACTAACGATAATTTTTCCTTTCACGTCAATTCTCGGGAGTGGTGGCATATTGATCCGCATCGAGCTAACTGGAAACACTATTAAAACAACACGTAAAAGGAATCAATGTGCTTACCCTCCATAAATCAATAACCCCAAAATAGAATTTCACAAATTCTAACCACAAATCGGTTTCACACAATTTTAATTGAAGTTCTAACTAGAAAGGGCAGATTTTAGAAACTAAGTAAGCTAACCAACGTAGTTCATTAACATCTTTAAACTCTAACCATAATGATAGCTTTTGCTCTAATTTCACACAGTTCATTAACATAGTTCAATAATAGAAATTTAATTGAAATTAAACAGAAATTGAATATAGACAATATAACAAACCCTAGATTTGATTTGGGGAGAAAATGAACTCACATGATCCATCGAAGAGCTCATTGAAGGTTTGCTCGGGGAGAGTCCGAGTCACCCTAGAGGGGGTGAATAGGGTGATAGAAGTTTTTCGTGGAAACTTTAGCTCTACTTGTCAAAAACAAGACAGAGACAGATTCCGAGTCTATCAACGAGGTCGAAAAGATTGGACTCGAAGGCTATTAAGCGGAATGAGCAAGAGCCGTAAAGCTGTCCGAGTCTAGAATGAACTCGGAAAGATAACACTTAGAGATTACGTGGAAACCCTCCTGGGGCAGAAAACCACGGACCGTGTCAATCCGGACACGAAGTCAAATTCACTATTTTGAGTCCACAAAATACCGTGAATCGATCGAACCCGAGTTGTTCCCTTAGACAACTCTATACAAGTTTTCTTAGACTCGAAATTCCCTTATCCGATCTAGTACTTCTTACCTGAGATAACCCTTACAGTTAGGGAGAACTAAGCTGAGTTAACCCTTACAGACTTAGTCAAGGGACCTTACGAGAGAATGTAAGAAAGAGTTTGTAATCGAGTACAAGACCTTACAACTCGAAAGTAATGAATTACAGAGTGGGAGTTGTAAGTTGAAGATTGAAAGTAAATACAATAACTTTGAGCAAGTATGTGTATTTGCAATATGTTCGGCAATCTTCAAGTCTTGTGAGATGGCTTCTATTTATAGATGACCAGGCAGAGTAGCCGTTATCTTCATCTCGCTGACCGAGAGTCCTCTGCGACCGTTGATAGAAGATTTCGAGTCACTCGGAAAGTATCCGTTGTAATGTGAATGTTGGACAACGGTTTAACTCTCTTGGAAGTCCCAAAACCATTAGCGGTGTCTTGAAAGATAAGGTGGAAACCACCGTTAAGCTTAGCGTTTCAATTTTCCAGATTTGGAAACAGATGCACCACGACACAATCTATCGGGACTCGGAGCGAGAGAAGGTGAAGAGCCATGTCTGCTGGTGATTTGACGTTCGAGCTCAGGTTACTTTTGTAGTTTGAAAAGTGTATCCTCGATTGAATAACCTACAAAAGTAAATCAATTTTGGTTCTCAAAGTATAAAATACTTTGGCCCAAGATTAGACACGAGATAATAAAATAATTACGATAAATAAAGCAACCGATTATCCGAGTCGAAACGAAATGGAATTTTCCGAGTCCAATATCCATGATACTCGAATTCCATCCGACTTAGTCTAAGCGAAGAATCAAGTTCGAGTAAAGAATATCGGAGAGAATTAACTTGATATAGACTAAGCATGAAACAAGCTAAAAATACTGACTATAACAAAATAGGACTTATAACCACAAGTCGATTCCGAGTGAGAAAAGACGAAATACTAGTCTATTTAATCTGCGATATATCCGAGTGATGTTGGACTCGGAAAAAGAACCGAGTTTTACGAGTCAGCTACGAATAAGCAAGAAATATAATAAGTAAGAGCGGTATCACTTAGAAAAGATACTATTTTACTCAAAGAAGTTTCGAGATACGAGAGAATGCCTTGGAATCAAAACTCTATAGGTATGAGATGGTTATATCCGATTCCTTTTACGAGCGAGTGTCCGAGTCTTCAATCTCCCCTTTTTGATGAAAGGCATTCCATACTTAAACGAAACTTTGTTAGTAAAAGAAACATTTGATTCCGAGTGGCTGCGCATGAGATGAGATGAGTAAGGCATACTCAATGTAGCAAAGTAATACTTAATGTATCGAGCAAAAAGTAAAGTATGCTTTATTAAGTAATTAATATTAACTAAAAAAAAACATGCTAGCAATAATGAACTCGAAATTAATAATGAAATGCATTAGTCCATTAAGGTTTAAAAAAAAATATTCAAAAGGGCGGAAAAACTCCCCTAAACAAGACAACAAATTTTTCGACTCTATTTCTCTATTTCTCCCCCTTGCCTTTCAGTAAAAAACAACAAGAAAAAGAAGGGAAGAAAAGAGCAAGTAGTACAACTTAGGTGTTTGGACAAAAAAATTTCGAAAGAAGAAGACTCGCGCAGGCGAGGAATTGTGACTCGGTGCATGGCGCGTATGAGGGAGAGGGAGATTTCGAGTGGAGGCGGAGGGAGCGGAGGTTCACCGGCGCCGATATGATCTTGACGATGTGCTTGAGCGCGGCGAAGGGAGAACCGGGATTATCGTCAAGGGCTCGGCTCGAGTGGCTGACCCGGAGTGAGTGGATCGAGGGTTCTTCCCTTGGAACATCGGTAGGCTGGAGGGGCTGCTCTGTCGACCCGCTGGAGTAGCGAGGTCTTCGACCCACTCGATCGCTGTCTGCGAGCCGAGTACCGTTATTTGAGCTTGTGGAGCGGTCGACCCTCGGCAATTCCCACTACTTCTTCTTGGTGTACCTTCCCTTGCCCGGATGGACTCGCCTCGGCCACGGGGTCCTCGGCGTCTGCTGCTTCGCATCTGCAGCTTCTTCTTCTTCATCCCGCTGTCCGAGGAGGTCGGACTCAGGCTCGAAGACGCTTCGAGCGCGTCCGAGTCATCATGGTCTCGAGCCGCCTTGGACCGTCTCTCTCCGAGGAGCTCGACCAGCTCCTTCTGCTCCTTTACCAGTTCCTCATCTCAAGAACTAGAGACTCGCTGCTCTCAAATTTGGGATTGACCGGTCTTGTGATTGATGGTCGGATTTTGGAGAACAAGTTTGAAAGATCGGAGCATGTCTCCGAGATCGGAAGACACGGAGCCGATCTTGTCCATAAAAACAGGGGACAAGAGAGCAGAGAGAGATTTTGAGGCACCCGAGGTGGAGGCACCACCGGTTGGAGAGGGGAGACAGAGAGGAGTTGATTTCCGAGTTTGAGGCGGAGAAGGGGGCCTTAGCTCGAGTTATGCACCCGGATACCGGGTTCGGTTTCTCGGTATCCGTACCCCAGCCAGTTCCTTTTGCCGACCACAACGGCAGCCTCGGCATACGGCGTTTGGGTCCGAGGGGAGAGGAACTTGGAATTGTTTGAAGACAAGGGTAAGAAGAGCACCGAAAGGAAGGGAGGTGTTCTTCTTAGATTGGAGTTGAGCTGGCACAGCGACCATCCGCTCAATGATGGAGGGGAAGAGGTCTACTTCGTATCCCTCAAGGATGTCAAAGAGAGCTTTGAGATGCTTGGAGTTGGGGTTCTCCTTGCTTGGAATGCTGTGAGAAAAAGGTTCTCATCGGCAGAAAGCACTGAAGGCGAGCTTCGACTTCAACCGAGTCACGAAAAGTTTTTCGGGACTCGGGGAACTCTTTGGCGTATTTTTCAAAGAAGTCGTCGGCGACGTCGGTGAAAGGAATGGGGTTGCTGTTCAAGAAGAGAGAGGAGACCTTGAACAAGCGGTGGAGGAGAGAGGTGTTTAGACGAACAGTTATGTTCCGAACTCTAGAGGTTAGAACATTTTCGGAGTGGGTGAGGTGAGTGTAGAACTCGAAACGAGTTCGGGATAGATGAACTCGCTGAAGCACATGAAGTTGTATGCTCCGGTGGTTTGAATGTGGGACAACCAAGAAAATTTGGTTGTAGGAAAGAACTTGTCGTCCGAGCACAAGGTGCTTGGGTGACAATGGGTTTGGAAGGGGTGGAGCTTTACGGAGTTTTGGTGCGAGGCTTTTTGGAAGAGGAGGAGACCTGGAAGTCGGGATGGTTTCCTATTTTAGGCATTTTGAGAGAAGGAAGGAAAGATGAAACTTTCGAGTAGGAAAGAGAAGGAGATGTAGAAGAGAAGGAACAAAAAAAAAAAAATGTAGAAGAAAAAGATGAGAGCAGTCGTAACTTACGAGAGATGGCTTCTTCGACGCTTGCGAGACGTTCAAGGATGACTTGTTCATGTAGTAATCTTCCGCGAGAGGTTTCGTTTGAGAGAGATGGAGTTTAGAGTACCGAGACGAAGATGAATAGACGCTATTTATAGAAAATAAGCGCGCCCGTCAACTATCTGTTAAGTATAACTCCGTTCGACTCGGCTTGTCCATCAGTCACCAAAGACCGGTGTGATGGTTCTCTTCAACGGTTAAGATTTCATCGGTTAGAAATCCACGACTAAAATCTGATCACAGCGCTCGAGAGAGAAAGAGAAGGATTTTGAAAAATATGATCCGAAACTCTCCACTGATCTAGAGATAGTTTCAGAAAATTTGAAGTCCAAGTTTCTCTACGTCCGAGTTTGACTCGGATAGGTTTCGAGTGACTCGGAAACACGAAATGACTATCAGCCTAGTATCACTAAATCAACTCGAACTAATAGTTATTAATGATGAAAGCACATAATACGGAATTATGCAATAAGAATAGCACATAATTAAGGATTTAACATACCAAGCTCATTCCGAATAAAGCAAAACCGATCTTCACCAAGAGGCTTGGTAAAGATATCAGCTAGTTGAAGATTAGTAGGAATGAACTGAAGTTCAATATCACCTTTTTCGAGTGATCGCGTAGGAAGTGATATCCGACCTCGATATGCTTTGTTTTTGAATGCTTGGACAGGGTTCTTGGTGATACTAATTGCACTTTGGTTGTCACACTTGATAGGTACTAATTTGAATGATAGTCCAAGATCTCTCAAGTGTTGCTTTATCCGAGAGAATCCGAGCGCAACAAGCTCCAGCGGCAATATACTCAGCTTCAGCGGTTGATAGAGCTACGAGTTACGCTTCTTTGAGTGCCAAGATATTAGGGATTGACCCGAAATTGACACGCTCCAGATGTACTCTTTCGATCAACTTTGTATCCTGCGTAGTCTGCATCCGAGTATCCGGAAAGAGTCGGTTACGAGTTTCGGAATACCATAGACCTAAATTACGAGTGCCTGCAAGATATCCGAATATTCTCTTCACCGCAGTGAGATGTGATTCTTTTGGATTAGCTTGAAATCTTGCGCATAGACAAACACTTGAACATTATATCTGGCCTGCTGGAAGTAAGATATAGTAAAGATCCAATCATACCTCAATAGAGTTTCGATCTATCGCTTTACCTTTCTCGTCCGAGTCAAGCTTTATCTTTGCTTGCTCATGGGTGTAGATGCGTGCTTTGCATCTTGAAGTTTGTATTTCTTCAACAATTCCTTGGTATACTTAGATTGATGAACAAAGATTCCATCCTTGTCTTGTTTGATTTGTAAGCCAAGGAAGAAATTAAGTTCCCCATCATGCTCATTTGGAATTCTTGACTCATCATCTCGAGAAAATTCTCGGCACGAAACTCATTAGTAGCACCGAAAATAATATCATCAACATAGATTTGAACAATAAGGAAATCTTTCCCCTTGGTCTTTATGAAGAGAGTCTTGTCGATCTGACCTCTTTTAAAATCATTTTGAACCAAGAAGCTACTCGAGTCTTTCATACCAAGCTCGAGGTGCTTGTTTAAGACCATAGAGAGCCTTTTGAAGTTTGAAAACATGATTTGGAAATTCGAGTTTTCAAAACCAGGAGGCTGCTCGACATAGACTTCTTCTTCAATAAAACCATTGAGAAAAGCACACTTAACATCCATTTGATATAGTTTAATATGCATAGCTGGATGCAAATGCCAACGATATTCTAATGGCTTCAATTCAGCTACAGGTGCAAAGGTTTCCCCACAATCAATTCCTTCTTCTTGATTATATCCTCGAGCCATAAGTCTAGCCTTATTTCGACTATTACACCATCCTCATCCACTTTGTTTTTGAAAACCCATTTGGTTCCTATAAGCTGGGTGGTCGGAAGGTCGGTTGGTCGAGTCCGGACTTGGTTTCTCTCGAATTGATTGAGTTCTTCTTGCATTGCCTATACCCATTCGAGGTTCATGAAGGGCCTCTAGTGCATTTTGGGTTCGTTTAATGAAATGAATGCAGTGAATGCACATAGGTTATGTAGAGAGGAATGAGTTCTTACCCTAGTGTTGATGTCGAGAGTATGTTCTCTAGTGGATGACTAGAAGTAAACTTGAATGCTTTACCCGTTCTCTAATTCACATGATTTGTTGGTTGAACCACTTGATCTTGTTCCGAGTGATCTTCTTCATTGACTTGTTCGTTACGAGTGAGCTCTTGAGTTGTCGCATTACGAGTTTCCTCGTTACGAGTGACCTCATTTGAGCGAGGTTGAGTCCGAGTCTTTGTAGTCTCGGCTTCGTCATCATCTCTACTGAGCTTCGGTTCGAGTATGATGACTCACTTGGCTTCTCCTGTTCAAACTCATCAAACACTGCGTGGATGCTTTCTTCCACTTTGTTAGTTCTTTTATTAAAGACACGATAAGCTTTACTATAAGAAGAATAACCCGAGAAAAGTACCTTCATCTAACCTAGCATCAAACTTGGTCGAGGTGATTCTTACCATTATTGTGAATAAAACACTTGCAACCAAAGGGCTTAAAGTATGAGATGTTTGGCTTCTTCCCTTTGTAGAGCTCGTAGGGTGTTTTCTTCAGAATGGGTCCGATGAGGCATGCTGTTCAAAGTGTAGTTAGGCTGTGTTGACTGCCTCGACCCAGAAATAGTAAGGCAAATTGTGTTCAATCATCATCGTCCGTGCTATTTCTTCAATGGTTCTATTCTTTCTCTCTACTACTCCATTCTGTTGAGGAGTTCTTGGTGCTTGAGAAGTTGTGAGAGATTCCATTACGATCGCGGAACTACGAGAATTCGAGTAGTCGAACTCCCTTCCATGGTCGGTTCGAATCTTTTGAATATGAGTCCGAGACTCAACTTGAATCTTTCTACGAGCTTGCTGAACTCCTTGAAGGCTTCATTTTTATGCTTGAGAAAACACACCCAGGTAAATCTTAAAAAGTCATCAATAATGACAAAAATGTAGGATTTACCTCCGAGCCTCTTTACTAGAATTTCACCACATAGATCCATATGTAGCGGTTCAAGCACCTTTGATATCGAAACAGTCTTGAGAGATTTGAATGAGGATCTGATCTGTTTCCCCCTTGTACATGCTTCACAAACTTTGTCTTTCTCAAAGACACGGTTAGGTAAACCCCTAACCGAGACCATGAGATGTCGGCTTTTTGATAGTATGCATGCTAATATGACCTAATCTACGATGCCAAGACCATGAATAATCGTGAAGAGATGCTTTTAAGCGAGGATAAATTCTGGCTTGGGTCGAAAGAGGAATGATATAAGTGTTACCGGATCTCTTACCTGAGAGCTTTATCTCTTTGGTGGTCTCATATGAGATGTAGCACTTAGATTGAGTGAATCTTACCTCCCGACCTTTGTCGCATAGGCTGGGAGATGCTAAGCGGATTGTATTTTAGTCCTTTGACAAGGTAGACTAGGCTCACCAGATTGCTTCCATTTCCAATCTTGCCAATACCCACTATCTTGCCTTTCTTTGTCATCTCCAAAAGTCACTTTTCCTCCTTTGTATGATTCTAGATCGGAAAAGAGTCCTTGGTCACTGACATGTGTCGTGAACATCCGCTGTCCAGGTACCAATGTCCTTTTGATCTTTTCGAGTGACCTGCAAAAACAGAGAGAATCTAACCCTTCTCACTTCCTCTAACGAACCCAATAACATTCCCTTCTTGTGGTCCTTTTCGAGGAAGAAGGTGTTTTGGAACCCAGATTTGAATGACTTTGGTTTTGTCGGATTCCGAGTCTTTCTTTCGAGAACCGAGTCTGTGTCTCTTTCTTTTTGAAAACCTTTCCTTTTGAAACAGGAGAGAATGGTTTCTTTTTGTAAATAGTTACGGGCTTAGTCCTCCCTTCATTTACGTGAATGGGATCGTGCTCGGCTTTCTCGAACTTTACAGTTACGGGATCCTTTTGAACAATTCGAGTAGGAATTAGATTCTTCCTCTTTGTTGAAACCAAGACCTTCTTTTCGAAAAGAGACACATTGTGATCCTAAGAGCATGTCAAGGTTCTTCGACCTTGAGTAAACTTTAAAACCAGATCTTGAGACTCGGTGAGCTTCCCTTTTAGTTGCTCATTTTCTTTCATGAGCAGCTCGGACTCATTCTCATTAGATTGAGCACTAGTCTTGAGTTCTCCGAATGAGAGTCTCGGTTTTTCTAATTCATTTTTCAAAGAAGTGCTCTCGAAGTGATTAACTCAAGTTGTTCTTTGAAATGAGAAGAATCGGAATTGGACTGTTTTTCCAAAGTAAAAATATACTTAGCTAAATCAACTTTGGAGAACTTAAGAAAGTATTCGATTACCTCCTGAGGATTTGTTTCCTCATTGTTTGAGTCCGAGTCGACTCTGTTCAACTTCCGAATAAGAAATTGCCATCGGACATTTCGAGTCATCGAGTCCTCATCATCTTCCGATGAATCCTTATCGCTCCATGTTGCCATCATGGCTTTCTTCTTCTTTCTGTCCCTTTTCCTTTTTGGACAATCCTTGACTATGTGGTCTTTGCTGCCACATTCGAAACAACCAGAATTCTTAGTCAAAGAAAATTTAGACGGGAAGTAAACTTACCTTTTCTATCTTTCTTATCTTTCTTGTAGAATTCTTCTTTTGGCCTTTATCCCATCTTTTGTGCTTCATCATTCTCTTGAAGCCTCTTGCAATGAGTGCCATGGGATCATCTTCCGAGTCGGAAGAGCTCGGATTTGCTTCTTGGGATTCCGAGGCTTTCGGTGCTAAGTTTCTTTTGGTACTGCCCTCGGCATCCTCTTCTTCTAGATGGATCTCATGAGTTAGAAGCTTTCCGATGAGCTCGTCTAGCTTTAAGAGTGAAAGGTTCCGAGCCTCCTCTATGGCAGTCACCTTCGGACCCCATCGTCTTTTGGGTAGGCTTCGAGAATTTTCCGGCACATTTCTTCATGGGAAATTTTCTTTCCCAAAGATTTGAGATTATTGGTAATCTCGGTGAAGCGAATGAACAATCGAGTAATGTTCTCCTCTGGCCCCATTTTGAAAAGCTCATATTTATGAAGATACTGACTGATCTTTGCTTGTCTTCCCTGACTTATACCTTCGTAGGTGTTGACTAAAGTATCCCACACCTCTTTAGCGAGTCACGAGCGAGAGACTCGATTATATTCTTTTGAGCTTATGGCGCACATAAGGATGTTCATTGCTTTGAAGTTCTTTCCGAACTTCTCTGCTTCTCCTAGTGTGAACTCGGCCTTTGTCTTGGGAATGATTCTGAATTCATCTGTCTTCATTGGAATGTAGTTTCCTTGTTGTATGATTTCCCATACTTCTTCATCATGATCCATAAGAAAACATTCCATAAGCTTCTTCCACTGCCCAAAGTTTGATCCTTTGAATTTTGGTGGCCTGTTGGAAGATCTTCCTTCGTCAAACTCTCCGGTGTTACGAGCCATTTGATCTTTAAACCTTTGGATTGTTAGATCCTTTTCGAAAGGCTAGGCTCGATACCAATTGAAGGTTTGCTCGGGGAGAGTCCGAGTCACCCTAGAGGGAGGGGGTGAATAGGGTGATAGAAGTTTTTCGTGGAAACTTTAGCTCTACTGTCAAAAACAAGACAGAGACAGATTACGAGTCTATCAACATGGTCGAAAAGATTGGACTCGAGAAGGCCATTAAGCGAGAATGAGCAAGAGGCTGTAAAACTGTCCGAGTCTAGAATGAACTCGGAAAGATAACACTTAGAGATTACGTGGAAAGCCTCCTGGGGCAGAAAACCACGGACCGTGTCAATCCAGACACGAAGTCAAATTCACTATTTTGAGTCCACAAAATACCCTGAATTGACTCGAATCCGAGTTGTTCCCGTAGACAACTCTATACAAGTTTTCCTAGACTCGAAATTCCCTTATCCGATCTAGTACTTCCTAGCTGAGATAACCCTTACAGTTAGGGACAACTAAGCTGAGTTAACCTTTACAGCTTAGTCAAGGGACCTTACAGAGAATGTAAGAAAGAGTTTGTAACTAAGTACAAGACCTTACAACTCGGAAAGTAATGAATTACAGAGTGGGAGTTGTAAGTTGAAGATTGAAAGTAAATACAATAACTTTGAGCAAGTATGTGTATTTGCAATATGTTCGGCAATCTTCAAGTCTTGTGAGATGGCTTCTATTTATAGATGACCAGGCGAGTAGCCGTTATCTTCATCTCGCTGACCGAGAGTCCTCTCGTGACCGTTGATAGAAGCTTTACGAGTCACTCGGAAAGTATTCGTTGTAATGTGAACGTTGGACAACGGTTTAACTCTCTTGGAAGTCCCAAAACCATTAGCGGTGTCTTGAAAGATAAGGTGGAAACCACCGTTAAGCTTAGCGTTCCAGTTTTCCAGATTTGGAAACAGACAGCCTCGACACAATCTCATCGGGACTCGGAGCAGAGAAGGTGAAGAGCCATGTCTGCTGGTGATTTGACGTTCAAGCCGGTTACTTTTGTAGTTTGAAAAGTGTATCCTCGATTGAATAACCTACAAAAGTAAATCAATTTTGGTTCTCAAAGTATAAAATACTTTGGCCCAAGATTAGACACGAGATAATAAAATAATTACGATAAATAAAGCAACCGATTATCCGAGTCGAAACGAAATGGAATTTTCCGAGTCCAATATCCATGATACTCGGAATTCCATCCGACTTAGTCTAAGCGAAGAATCAAGTTCAGTAAAGAATATCGGAGAGAATTAACTTGATATAGACTAAGCATGAAACAAGCTAAAAATACCGACTATAACAAAATAGGACTTATAACCACAAGTCGGATTCCGAGTGAGAAAAGACGAAATACTAGTCTATTTAATCTGCGATATATCCGAGTGATGCTGGACTCGGAAAAAGAACCAGCTTTTCGAGTCGCTACGGATAAGCAAGAAATATAATAAGTAAGAGCGGTATCACTTAGAAAAGATACTATTTTACTCAAAGAAGTTTCGAGATACGGAGAATGCCTTGGAATCAAAACTCTATAGGTATGAGATGGTTATATCCGATTCCTTTTCGAGCAAGTGTCCGAGTCTTCACTCATTTCCGAGGAGATTTCGGTTCAACTCGCCCTTTGTTCGACGGTAGCCTCGCCGGAGAAAAGTGAACCCAAACCATTGAGTGTGTGGGTGTGTAAGAGAGAGAGAGATACGAGTGAGCGAATTGCAGGAACGAATTGCAGCAATTCTTGGTTCCTCCAACAACATCGTAGCTTGCGGATGTAGACGAAAAGAGAGAAGGAAGAGCGAGAAAGAGAGCCACTACCGGCGAGGTGGTGGTATGGTGGCTGGCAAGGTGGTGGTCGGGGAGGGAGATTGGCGAGAGAAGATGGAGAGCTTTCCAATTTGGATGGGAGGCGATTGGAAGAGGGAGAGAGCTAAGTCATGTGAATGATTTAAAGACCCGCCCACATCTCAGCTAGTTAGATCAAATTGGACGCTTGAGATTAAAAGTTCTCACCATAAGAATAATTCTCATTTTTAGAGTGGTTCCCATATGAACCCTCCCTTATATATATACATATATATATGTTTTTATTTTGGTAAAAATAAGCAAATTTACCATTAATACCAAGCAATATATACACCATACTTTGGGCATATCCAAAGACTCAAACAAAATTATAAGCCAGTCTTTCTTTCCACTCTCTATATACTTTCTTTCTATATATACTTTCTTTCTATCACTAATACGGTAACCATATTTTAATATGATTGAAAAGACCTTTTACAACGGTTACAGGGCGTTATATATGCGAGCGTAGTAGTAGATGAGCATCTTTTACAATAGTTTTTAACTATAGTAAAAGAGAACCTATTACTATGGTTCATTTGAAGAATCGTAGTAAAAGATGACCTATTACCATGGTTCTAGATACAAAACCGTAGTAATAGGTTCCTATATTAGAACGATTCTTTCTCCGGAACCGTAGTAATAGGTTTGGGCACAAATCCCCTTTTGGCCAAAATTTTGGGGTAGTCCACTTTTTACCACGGTTCTTAGTTGTTTTTAGACCTATAACTACGGTTCTTTGGTAAGAACCATAGTAGAAATTCTGAATTTTTTTATAATTTTTGTTATTTTCGTACCCCTTGTACAATTATATAATTAACCAGAATATATACAATCATTTACACATATACACAAACTGTTTTAGAATATATATACAACCAGAATATATTTCAAAATATATACAACCAATAGCTTCACTTGTTTCACACGTACAATGTACGTTATACAATTAAAAATTACAAAAATTACCAATCAAATAATGAAGAAAAAATCATTTGTAAAGATATACCTATGTAAGTGTAATTGTATGATTATACACACACTCGCATCCAAATTTGTCTAAGAGCACAGCTTGTGCATAGGGAGTAGCGGGCTTCTTTCCCAAGAAATAGTGTAACCAATGTTGTAAAGTAAATTTACATATATTTAGTCAAGTGCAAGTACTAATTAAGCTGAAAAGAAAATGAAAAGATAAATTAAAATTTCATAAATAAATGTAACAAGTGCAAGTTGTCACTAGGTGATAATTCGATCAAACTTAGCTCTCGTGTGACGCAAGCAAACTACACTAGAACCCTTCTTAAGCTTGCAGAATAACCCTTGATGAACTGTCGTTAGTAGTTCACCAACCTAAGAAAGGATCTTAACTTGGTGACCTTAGTGGGTGGCTCCCAGTCGCGAGATGGCCTTCACCTTCGAGGGATCCGTCGGAATCCATCCCTTGCCGACTATGTGACCCAAGAATGGCACTTTTTCTTGGGCAAAGGAGCACTTCTCCTTCTTAAAATAAAGCTAGTTGTCCCCTAAGGTTGAGAACACTTTCCGTAAGTGTCTCACATGCTCCTCAACAGTCTTACTATAGATGACGATGTCATCCAGGTAGACCACTATAAAGTGATCGAGGTAAGGAACAAGTACCTTGTTCATGAGCTTGCAAACATGGCTGGTGCATTTTGAGGCCAAAGGGCGTGGCAAGGAACTCATATGATCCATAGCATGTGACGCACGTAGTTTTTGCCTCATCTCCATGGGCTATGCAGACTTGATAGTATCAATTCCTCAAGTCCAGCTTGGTGAAATACCTAGCGTCTCCCAATTGATCAAAGAGATCATCGATACAAGGGATGGGATGCGTGTTCTTGATTGTGACCTTGTTAAGTGCTCGATAGTCGATGCACGGACGAAGGGATCCATCATGTTTCTTTTGGAAAACAACAGGCGCATCGTAAGACGACTTTGAGGGACGGAAATATCCATCATACAGACAACTCCTTCAATCTGTCTCCGTAGCTCCTCGAGCTCTGGAAGTGCTTGTGCGATAGGGGGTGAATATAGGCAGCTTAGCCCCGATTCTAATGGCATGATCGACTTCCCGTGCTGGGAGGAAGTCTCTTCGACAATTCTGCATACATTACATCCCGAAACTCGTCCAACACCTCTTGGATGACTTTAGGTGCTTGGACGACCTTGGCCCTCTCTTCCATCTTGAGGGTGGCGATGAAGGTTGGCTTCTTCTTCTTGATGCCTCTAGAGAATTGAAGAGCTGATAGCATCTCCCCCTCATCAATCTCTCTCTTTGCGAAAACAACCCAAGGTTGCCCCTTTTCCATGATGCACAGAGTCTTGGTCTAAGGCACCAAGAATGCCTTCACCGTATCAAGGAAATCTACACCAAGATAGAATTTCTTATCATTAAGAAGGGCAGCGGTCATGTCGGCCTTACCTTTCCACTCGTACGATCCGGACCTCGGTGTTATTCCTTGCGTTGACACCCTTGACAAAGCCTTTTTCCTAAGTGTAGGAGAGGCCAATCTCCTCGACAAGATCCTTATCCATATAGACCGCATCGACTCCCGTATCTAGCAACGGTTATAATGGCTTGCCATTGATAAAGGTCTCAACGTACATCCGTCCACAAGGTTATCCTTCCACTTTGGCTTGGATGGCAATGAAGAGGCTTATGGAAACGAGCTTCCTTTCCTCATCTTGCTTCTTTTCCTACATGACTAGAGCAGCAAGCTTGCCCTTTTCGGACACTCAATGACTCAATGAGGCTCATTTCACAGAAGCAAGTGATCTCCTTCTTTGTTTGGCCATCCTTGGATTTTTGCTTGTCCTTGTAAGAGGACGCCTTGCCCTTCTTGGGAGACTTGTCACGGTCTACCACACTTTTACTCGTTACTTGCGCCTTCTTACTTTATCCCTTCGAGGACTTCAACTCATAAAGGGACTTGGCAGTGACAATTACGGAGGCGAGGTTTTGCACTCCCTGCCTTTCCAACTCCATCTTAGGCCAAGCGCATAGGCCATCAAGGAAGTAAAACAAGGCATCCCACTCCCCATGCTGGGAATTTCCAAGAGTAGCTCTTGGAATTCCTTCACATACCCTTGATTGTGACCTTCTTTATGTTGGATGTGTCGAAACTTGGTCCAAGCTTTATGTTGGGCGTCCTTGGGGTAGAACCGCCTCTTGAGTTCTCCCTTAAACGCTTCCCACGTGGTGATGGGATCGGACCCTCTATTGATGTCGTTGCAACAACATCACCACCAAACAAGAGCAATGCCTTTAAGGAAGATAGAAGCATTGCTCACATTAAAGTCGTCGGCCTCAATGCCTAAAGCTTTGAAGTAAGCCTCAAGTCCCCATAGGAAGTTATCGATTTCTCTTGTGCTCTTGACTCCCTTAAAGTTTGGAAGCTTGGGCATATTAACCTTTGGGGCAGTCGCCATCCGGACCAACCCACTCGTTGGCCACCGTAGTCATGCACAACTTAAGTTGTTCTTTGAATTCCTCTAGTTGCTCTTGTTGGTCGTTGAGAGCAACCCCGAGTTCACCATCCTTAGCCTCCACTATAGCTTTAAGGGCTGCCACCTCCTTGGCAAAGTCCGTGGCTACTGCATTCAAGGGCCCCTATATCTCCATCTTGAGCTCCGAGTCTTCTTCCTCATACTCGACCTCCCTAACACGTCAGGTCGGGGTGTCGATCGCTTCCCTTAAGTCGACGAGGAAGTTGTGCGGATGGGCAACTCTTTCCTCGAGTGCAGCAATCGCCTCCCGGAACCTATCACAACCCTTCTTGCCACCTTGTTGTTAGCTTCCTTCGATAATGCTTAACATTCTTACCCAAACTTAGGCTCGATACCAACTATTGCGGGATGATAATGCACTCAAACTTAGCTCTTGTGCGGTGCTAGAAAACTACACTTAAACCCTTCTTGAGCTTGCTAGTAAGCCTAGGGAATGCTTGGCTTAAGCTTGGAGAAATCTAAGTAAGAAAAGGACACTTAGAGAGATAGAGAGAGAGAGAAAGAGAGAGAGCGAGAGAATTTGGGAGAATTCTTTGTATTACTTGAACTCCGGATTGATTACAAACGGTGGAGATCGATTCAATCCAACGTTCAAGATTGTCCATCTAGAATTCTCTACACAAATATCTAAATTCTACATAAGTATAAAAGATTCTAGAACTCGGTAGACGCCGCGTAACAAAGGAGAGAATTCTAAGATTTCCGGGTAGTTCCGGAGCGTTCCGTGACAAAGTGCAAGTACCTTTGCAGGATTAGATTTATTATGATCATTAAAATCCAACTGGGTCACAATCTCTTTCATGTATTAGAGAATGTATAAGTCATACTCCACATTCCCAAATTGTTTGTGGCACTATAATAATCAAAATAGATTCCCAAGCACATGGAGAATTAATTAGTAGTTATTTAGCAAGTAATTTCGGTGAAAAAAAACTATTTTAATGATAAGCAAGAGAACCTCACCTATACGAGGACAATAGTTGGCATCTTTTCCTTATGTAGGCCTCTTGAGCCTCCCAAATAGCCATACACTCTGAGAGCACTATTTTTTAATCGGATGAAAGTAAAATTCAAATAAAAATCATATATTATTCAAATATACCATAAAGGTATGCATACAACATATTATTGAAAAGAATACTTAACAAAAGTAGAATATGAGTAAGTAATGAACTCACGAGTCAAGTGAAGGTTTGCTTTTGAGAGTTTGAATCACCCTAAAGGGGAAATGAATAGGGTGAGAAGCAAATTTTGCGAAATAAAAGAATTTTCTGCAAAGTATGATCTTAGAAAATAATTCTAAGTCTAGAATAAACTCGGAAAGATGAAACTCGGAAGATACATGGAAACCCTCCTGGGGCAGAAAACCACAGGCACTCGTCAATCCAAAAACCAAGTCAAATCCACTATTTTGAATCCACAAAATACAAGGATAGACTTTTATAGAATTTCTCCCTTAGACAATTCAATACAAGTTTTCCTAAACCCATAAATTCCCTTATTTTTTCAAGTATTTCCTAACTGAAATAACCATTACACCTATGCACAACCGAGCTGAGTTAACCCTTATAGCTCAGTCAAGGGACTTTACAAAGAATGGAAGTAAGTAAGAGTAGTTAAAAGACTTCTTTTCAATTCATAAAGTAAGAACTTAGGTACAGAGTTGAAAGCTAAAGATTGAGAGAGTATGATTCAGTTTTAGAAATTTCTTCAATCTTAAAATCTTATAGGATGGCTTCTATTTATACTCATTAAAGCAGAGTAGTTATTGAGACCGATTCTAGACAGGAAGCTTTAATAGCCGTTATAATAGGTAGTCTAAGTCCCTCCGAAACAAATTTGAACATGGTGCTTTGGTCCTTGGCTTAAAAAGTGGTCCAACCCACTAGTTGTGACTCGAGATCCGGGGTGGAAATGGCAGTTAGACTCAAAGTTGAAGTTTATCGGATTTGGTAACAAACAACCCCAACACGGTATCCGAGCCTCGTCTCGAAATAATACTTTTACGTGTACTATTGTTTAACGGTAGAAGTCGATTGCTTTTGCTTTTCAAAATGAGATTAAAATACTTTAATCAACCTGTAAAAGTAAATCAAAATGGTACTCAAAGTACAAAAATACTTTGGCCCAAGATTAGCCAAAAATAAAAATTAATTTGAAGTAATTAAACACTTAATTATCCTTAACCTCGAGAAAATGGAATTTTCTGAGTCTAATATTCAATAAGTTCTAATTTCATTTTGTGTCTATCTTTTAAATGAATAAGAGATTAAACATATATAGACACAATGCATCAAATTGATTAGGAAAATAATTTTAGTTAATAAAGCTGACTTAAAAAGATGAATTAACACAGTAATTCTTTTCCAGTGAATACAAGAAGTTTGAGCTCGGAATAATTTACGCATGTGAAATTATTTACTCATGACAACTGTCTAAGTTAAATCTGAGTGGGTCGGAAACCTAGAAATGTGTGTTTTATAAGAATTACTTTACGAGCGAGGTCGAGACAGTATTGAAAACTTAAGAATGAGTTTCTTAATGAGTGAGAATGACTTGAATTCAAAACTATGGAGAGATAGAGAGTTATACCTCAGTCTTGAATCTCCCTTTTTAATGAAAGGCATTGAACACCTTATAGCAAAAGTTAGAAGTTCATATAGTTTAGTTTTTATGGCTCGAAACAAATGACTGTAAGATGTTCTTGGTGGAAATAAGTCGAATTCGTTATCGAGCAAATTGATGCTAAATATATCAGAGTGGAGAAGTATATCGGACTATGTATGAGAGTAAATAAAATAGATATGATCACTGAAGACTCGGATCTGCTCTTATATTGTTTTCCGAGTCAACCGTAAACTTAGACCCGCATAGTCATTTACGAGTTCCCTCTAGGAATCGGATCCGTATAGAGTCTATCTCTGTGAAAGTTTTGATTTCAAGTCATTCCATGCATCTTAGAATATTTACTAAGTGAAAGATCATTTATTATGTGTATTCGATATTATTCTCGCATATCTCCGATTGACTCGGATCGCATTACTAGACTACGAGTCACATATATCACTCGGACGTCATTGCTTATATCAAGTTCATTCACTCGACATTCTTGATCCGACTTGAATATGTTCTAGTACAACCGAGATGGAATTTGAGTTATCGGACTCGAGATAATTCCTATTCGATTCCGACCCGGATAATTATTGCTTGACTATTTTATTTATAATATTATCTCGCGTCGACCCTGGACCAAAGTATTTTATACTTTGAGAACCAAAAGTTGTTTTGCCTTTGTAGATTATCTGCTCAAAGCAATCATGATTTATTAAGCTACAAAAGCAACCGGCTTCGGATGTCAAAATCACCAGCCAAAAGGAGCCTTTTCCCGCTTCTAGTCAAAGCCCTATACACTCTGCGTCGAAGTTATCCGCTTCCCTAATTGAAAATCGAAACGCCATACTCAATGGTGACTTGCACCATACTTTTCGAGCTGCGCCAGTAGTTTTGAGACTTCCAAGAAGCCAAGGACCGTTACTTCAACGTTTATACTTCAACAAGCATTTTCTGCATGACTCGGAAAATCTCTCAAAACGGTCACAACGGACTTCCAACTAGAAGATGGACTTAACGGCTACTTTGCCTGGTCATCTATAAAAAGAAGCCATCGTACAAGACTTGAAGACAAGAGATAGAGCCGTACATATTGTCAATACACGAACTTGTGTGAAGCTTCTTGTTATCATTCTTAGTCTTCAAACTTACAACTCCTACTGTGTAATTCCTTAAATTCTAAGTTGTAAGACCTTGTACTCGAGTTACAAACAAACTCATCTTACTTTCGAGTAAGGGTCCCTTGACTAAGTCTGTAAAGGTTAACTCAGCTTAGTTGTCCCTAGCTGTAAGGGTTATCTCAGCTAGGAAGTACTAAATCGAGATAAGGGAACTTCGAGTCTAGGAAAAACTTGTAAGAGTTGTCTAAGGGAGCAGCTCGGGTTTAGTCAAGTTCATGGTATTTTGTGAACTCAAAATAGTGGATTTGACTTCGTGCTTGGATTAGCACAGATCCGTGGTTTTATGCCCTAGGAGGGTTTCCACATAAATCTCCGAGTGTTCACTTTCCGAGTTCATTCTAGACTTAGACTCTCTTAACCCATATTCCGAGTGATTATTTTCGACCCCTGTACGGACTCGGAATCCATTTACGCTTCTATTCCGAGCAAAAGAGTTTAATTTTCTTAGAAATCCTTCATCACCCTATTCACCCCCTCTAGGGTGACTTTGCCTCTCCACGAGCAAACCTTCAATTGGTATCGAGCCTAGCCTTTTTGAAAGGATTTAACAGTCCAAAGGTCTAAAGATCATATGGCTCAACATAATGGAGAGTTTGATGAAGGAAGATCTTCCAAGCAGACCGCCTAAGTTCAAAGGGTCAAATTTCGTACACTCTGGAAGAAACTTATGGAGTGTTTCCTTCGGATCATGATGAAGATGTATGGGACATCATACAAAATGGAAATTACATTCCCATGAAATCGGAAGAATTCGGACTCATTCCTAAGACAAAGGCCGAGTTCACACCAGGAGAAGCGGAGAAGTTCGGGAAGAACTTCAAAGCGATGAACATCTTTATGTACGCCATAAGCTTAGAGGAATATAATCGAGTCTCCGCTCGTGACTCTGCCAAAAGGTGTGGGATACATTAGTAAACACCTACGAAGGTACAAGCCGGGTGAGACAAGCGAAGATCGATCAATATCTTCATAAATATGAGCTTTTCAAAATGGAGCCGAGAGGAGAACATTACTCGGATGTTCATTCGCTTCACCGAGATTACCAATAATCTCAAGTCTCCGGGAAAGAAGATCTCCCATGAAGAAATGTGCCGAAAAATTCTCGAAGCCTACCCAAAAGAAGATGGGGTCCAAAAGTGACTGCCATAGAGGAGGCTCGGAATCTAGCACAACCGAAGCCGGACGAGCTGATCGGGAAACTTCTCACTCACGAAATCCACCTAGAAGAGGAGGATGCTGAGGCTAGCACAAAAGGAATGTTGCATCGAAGGCCTCAAAACCCGAGAAGAAAATCTGAGTTCCTTTGACTCGGAAGAGGATCCCATGGCGCTGATTACAAGAGGCTTCAAGAAAATAATGAAGCACAAAAGATGGGACAAGAAGTCAAAGGAAGACTACTACAAAAGAGACAAAAAGGATCGGAAAGGTAAGTACTCTTCCCCTCTAAATTATCTTTGACTAAAAATTCGGTTGTTTTGAATGTGGCAGCAAAGACCACATAGTCAAAGATTGTCCCAAGAGAAAAGGGGACAGAAAGAAGAAGAAAGCAATGATGGCCACATGGAGCGATGAGGACTCATCCGAAGACGAGGACTCGGACGATTCAAAGTGTCTAATGGCACTCACCGACTCGAAGCAAAGTCGGACTCGGACAATGAGGAAACGAATCCTCGGGAGGTAATCGAATACTTTCTTAAATTTTCCAAAGTTGATTTAGCTAAATATATCTTTACTTTGGAAGAGAAGTCCAACTACGATTCTACTCGATTCAAGGAGCAACTTGAGTCGGTCTCTACTGAAAGCATGAATTTGAAAAATGAATTAGAAAAGCTGAGACTAACTCTTAGAGAACTCAAGACAAGTGCTCAAACTAATGAGACCGAGTCCGAGTCACTCGGAAGAGAGAATGAGCAACTTAAACGAAGCTCAATGAGTCTCGGGCTTTTGTTTTAAAATTTACTCAAGTTCGAAAAACCTTGACATGCTTTTAGGAGCCTAATGTGTTTCCTTCAGAAAGGAAGGACTTAGCTTTAATGAAGTAGAGGAATCAAATTCCTACACGTAACTCTTTAAGAAGGACACTAGAAGCTGTCGAGTTCAAAAGGCTGAGCACGGTCCCTCTATACTAGCAAACGAAGGACTCGTGCCCGGACAAACCTTCGTAAGATAGTCACCTCCCTCTTCTCTAAAAGGGAAATCGTTTAAGAAAAGGGAAACACAGACTCAGCCCTTGAAACGAAAACCTCAAAGTTAGATTAAACCCAAAATTATACAAATCTAGGTTCCAAAAGCCTTCTTCCTCAAAAGGGGACCACAGTAAGAAATGTTACTCGGTTCATTAGAGGAAGTGAGAAAGGTTAGTTTTTCTCTGTTTTGCGGGTCACTCGAAGAGGTCGAAAGGACATTGGTACCGGACAGCGGATGTTCACGGCACATGTCGGGTGACCAATGACTCTTTTGAGCTAGAATCATACAAAGGAGGAAAGGTGACCTTTAGAGATGATAGCAAAGGCAAGATAGTTGGAATTGGCAAGATTGGAAATGGAAGCAATCTGGTCGATCCAGTTTATCTTGTCAAAGGGCTAAAATACAATCCGCTCAGTATCTCCCAGCTATGCGACAAAGGTCAAGAGGTAAGATTTACTCAATCTAAGTGTTACATCTCCGACGAGACCACCAAAGAAGTAAAGCTCTCGGGTAAGAGATCGGGTAATACTTATATCATCCCTCTTTCGACCCGAGTCAGAACTTATCATGTTTGAAAGCATCTCTCATTGATGAGTCATGGCAATAGCATCGTAGATTAGGCCATATAAGCATGCATACAATTAAAAAGTTATTAGCTCATGGCCTAGTCGGGGATTGCCAAATTGTGCTTTCACCAAAGATAAAGTTTGTGAAGCATGCACAAGAGGGAAACAGGTCGGATCTTCATTCAAATCTCTCAAGACTGTTTCCACATCAAAGGTGCTTGAATTTCGCATATGGATCTGTGTGGTGAAATTCCAGTGAAGAGCCTCGGAGGTAAATCCTACATACTTGTCATTATTGATGACTTTTCACGATTTACCTGGGTGTGTTTTCTCAAGCATAAGAACGAAGCATTCAAGGAGTTCAGCAAACTCTTTAGAAAGATTCAAGTTGAATCTCGGACTCGGATTCAAAAGATTCGAACCGACCACGGAAGAGAGTTCGATTACTCGGAATTCTCGAGTTCTACGACCGAATGGCATCTCTCACAACTTTTCAAGCACCAAGAACTCCACAACAAAATGGAGTTGTTGAGAGAAAGAACAGAACCCTTGAAGAGATAGCCAGGACTATGATGATCGAACATGATTTTCCTTACTATTTCCGGGCAGAGCCAATCAACACCGCAAACTATACACTCGAATAGATGCCTCATCGGACCAATTCGAAGAAAACACCCTACGAGCTCTACAAAGGGAAGAAGCCAAACATTTCATATTTTAAGCCCTTTGGATGCAAGTGCTTTGTACACAACAATGGTAAGGATCACCTAACCAAGTTTGATGCTCGGTCGAGATGAAGGTATTTTTCTAGGTTACTCCTTATATAGTAAAGCTTATCGTATTTTTAACAAAAGAACTAACAAAGTGGAAGAAAGTAGTGATGTTGTTTTTGATGAGCTTGAACAGGAAAAGCCTAGTGAGTCTTTATACTCGGATATGAAGCTAAGCAGAGAAGAAGATGAAAATGAGTTCACAAAGACTCAAACTCATCTTACTCGGAATGTCTGTCACTCGGAATAAAGTCACTCAAAATGAGACAACTCAGGAGTCAACTCAAAATGTTGAAGGTGAATCTGAGCATCAAGCCAACTCGGAACAAACATCCGGAGATTAGCCAATTCAACCTACAAATCTGGTGAATCAAAGGACGAGTAACGCTTTCAAGTTCTCTTCTAGTCATCCATTAGAGAACATACTCTACGATATCAACAGTGGGGTAAGAACTTGTTCCTCTCTCCGGAATCTTTGTGCATTCACTGCATTCATTTCATTAACAGAACCCAAAAATGTACTAGAGGCCCTAAATGAACCTGAATGGGTAGAGGCCATGCAAGAAGAGCTTAATTAATTCGAAAGGAACCAAGTCCGGACTCGACCAAACGACCCTCCAACCACCCACTCATAGGAACCAAATGGGTTTTCAAAAACAAACTGGATGAAGGTGGGGTAGTAGTCGGGAATAAGGCTAGACTTGTGGCTCGAGGATACAATCAAGAAGAAGGGATTGATTGTGGGGAAACCTTGCACTCGTTGCTCGAATTGAAGCCATTAGATTTTTTTGGCATTTGCATCTAGCATGAACATCAAGCTATATCGGATGGATGTTAAGTGTGCATTTCTCAATGGTTTTATTGAAGAAAAAGTCTATGTCGAGCAACCTCCTGGGTTTGAAAACTCAGAATTTCCAAATCATGTTTTCGGACTTCAAAAAGCTCTATATGGTCTTAAACAAGCTCCCAAAGCTTGGTATGAAAGACTCGAGCAACTTCTTGGTTCAAAACGATTTTAAAAGAGGACAGATCGACACGACTTTCTTCATCAAAACCAAGGGAATAGATTTTCTCATTGTTCGATTTATGTTGATGATATTATTTTTGGAGCATCTAATGAAAATCATGTCGAGAATTCTCTCGAGTTGATGAGTCGGGAGTTTCAAATGAGTATGATGGGAGAACTCAACTTCTTCCTTGGATTACTGAATCAAACAAGACAAAGATGGAATCTATGTCCATCAATCAAAGTATACCAAAGTACAAACTCCAAGATGCGAAGCACGCATCTACACCAATGAGCAAGCAACATAAAACTTGACTCGGATGAGAAAGGTAAAGCAATAGATCAAAAACTTTATCGAGGTATGATTGGATCTTTGCTCTATCTTACTTCAAGCGAGCCGAGATATCATATTTAGCGTATGTTTATGTGCAAGATTTCAAGCTAATCCCAAAGAATCACATCTCACTGTGGTGAAGAGAATCTTAAGATATCTCGCAGGAACTCGGAATTTAGGTCTCTGGTACTCAAGAGACTCGGAACCGACCCTCACCGGGTACTCGGATGCAGATTATGCAGGTTATAAGGTTGATAGAAAGAGTACATCCGGAGCTTGGCAGTTTCGGGTTAATCCCTAATCTCCCGGCACTCAAAGAAGCAAAATTCCGTAGCTCTATCACCGCTGAAGCCGAGTACATTGCTGCTCGGAGCATGCCGTGCACGGATCCTATGGATAAAGCAACACTTGAAAGATCCGGGACTTGAATTGAAATCAGTTCCCATCAAGTGTGACAATCAAAGTGTAATTAGTATTACCAAAAACCCGGTTCAAGCACTCCAAAACGAAGCACATTGAGGTCGGGTATCACTTCTTACGAGATCATTCCGAGAAGGGTGATATCGAGCTTGAATTCATTCCTACTAATCTGCAATTAGCTGATATCTTTACTAAGCCTCTTGGTGAAGATCAGTTCTGTTTCATTAGGAATGAATTTGGCATGTTAAACGCATGATTATGTGTCTTTATATGTGTTAATTGCTTTGCATGATTATGTGTCATCTACTTAGATTTCTTGGATAACCATTAGTTCGATTGATTTTGTGATACTCGAGCTGGTAGTTATTTTCTGAGTTGCGAGTCACTCGAACCGAGTCGAGTTAGACTCGGACGATGAGTAACACTCGGACATAAACTTCGGGATCATCTCTAGACAAGTGGAGTGTTTCGAATTTTTTAAAAAATTTCTTGTTCTCACTCGGGTTCGCGATCAATCGCTAACCGTTAGATTTCAAACCCGTCTATTTCTAACCGTTGAAGAAGAAACCATCACACCGATCGAAGTGACTGCTGAAGGCATCAAGTCGAACGGAAGTTCAAACGGCGTTACAATGAAAACCGTTCTCTTTTCTTATATATTTAGCGCCTATTCTTCTTCTTCTCGGTACCTCTCAAATATTTTATTCACTCTCTCACTTTCAAAACCTTCTCGCGCAAGCACTCTTCGTCTACGAGTGCCCTAAAGTGTTCATCATCATCGCAAGGCTCTTCTCTCGTAAGTCTGTTTGCTCTCAACCTCTTTCTTCTACTCCTCTCTTTTTTCTTCTCGTCGGCATTCTCCAGTCTCTCTCTCTTCTATCTAAAATGACTAAAAGAGGTAAGCACCTCGACTTTCGTGCGTCTTCTTTCAAGAAGCCCCGCACTCAAAGCCAGGAAGGAACTTCTTCCTCCAAGCCTCGTTGTCACCCAACGATTACACATTGGATAACAAATTCTTTCCTACCACAAAATTTTCTTGGATGACTCACATCCAAACCACTCGGAGTATACTACTTTCTTTGCTTCAGGGAGTTCATTTACCCCGAACTCATCTCTAAGTTTTACTCCAACCTATCCTACTACGAAGGTGTCCTAACCTCCGGGGTTCCGAACATAACAGTTCGCATCAACCTCTCTCTTCTCCATCGTCCGTTCAAAGTTTCTTCTCTTTTCTTGAACAGCAATCCCATTCCTTTCACTTGAAGTCGCTAATGACTTCTTTGAAAAGTATGCTAAAGAGCTCCCTAGGTCCGGAAAGAATTTTTCCGTGACTCACTTGAAGTCGAAGCCGGGCTTACGTGGCTTTCTGCCGATGAGAACCTTCTTCTCTCAACATTCTAGCAAGGAGAACCCCAACTCCAAGCATCTCAAAGTCTGTTTTTGACATTCTTGAGGGCTACGGAGTAGACCTCTTTCCTTCAATAATTGAGCAAATGGCAGCTGTGCCCGCTCAACTCCAAAATAAGAAGAACACCCCTCTTCCTTTCGGTGCTCTTCTCACCCTTGTTTTTAAACAATTCAAGGTCCCTCTTCCTTCGACCCAAACGCAGTCTCGGAAGGCTGCGGTTGTGGTTGGTAAAAAGGAACTCCAGGGGTATGGGTTCCGGGAAGTCAAACCTGGAGTCCGGGTTCACAACTTAGAACCGAGGCCTAAGTCCCCTCGGACTCGAAAGAAACCCCTCTCTCTCTCCCTCCACCTGGTGGTGCCTTCACCTCGGGTGTTTCTTAGTCTCTCTCCTCCGTCTTGTCCTCTCGCTTTCTGGACAAGATCAACTCCGTGTCCTCTAAATTCGGGGACATGCTCCAGTCATATAAGACTGTCCATCGGTCTATGACTCTCAACTAAAAATCGCCCAATCTCAAATCCGAGAGCAAGCAAACTCCGGTTCTTGAAATGAAGAGCTTGGTAGAGGAGCAAAAGGAGTTGCTCCGGTTTCTCCAGGAGAGAAGGTCCAAAGCCGCTTAGGACCATGGCAACTCGGACACGGCTAAGGAGTCATCGAGCCGGCCAAGACCTCCTCGAAAGCGAGGAGGACAGAGATGAGCGAGCAGGAAGAAGCGGAAGTAGAGGAGCCCGGGGCGAGGCAGCTCCTCTCGGGCAACGGGATGCCCACATTGAAAACGCAGAAAGGTAAGCCGAGGGCCAATCTGCATGACCGAGTCACTAAACTCGCTCGGACGGCGATGCTGGGTCTATCGGACGACTCGCTCGAAACAGTCGGACCGAGCCAGCCCCTTCGGCGACCAAGGTCCACAGGGAGGAACCCCTAGATCCCCTCGTTCTAGGTCGGCCGCTCGTAGCCGAGCCCTTGACGGCGATCCTTGCCCTCCCTCCGCCGAGCTCAAGCACATCGCCAAGATCTTACCAGCGCCGGCGTACCCATCGTCCTTCCTCTTCAACTCACACCCCTTCCCCTTCCTAGGCGGACACCATGCACTCGTGTAACAATTCCAAAGTCTGCGCGATTCTTCTTGTTCCTGGGTTTTCACTTCTATTTTCTTGCTTTTACTTCCCTTGTTTGTCCGGACATCAAATGTGTAAACTTGTATTTTTCTCCTTTTCGTATTGTTTTTCGTTGAAAGGCAAGGGGAGAAAAATTAGTTGTATAGATGTCTTGTTTAGGGGAGCTTTTGAGTTATTCTCTAACTCTTTGCAATTTTTTTTTTGAAGAAGTAATGCAATTTCTATTTCCTTCACTTCTATGTGCATTGTTTCGTATTTCCTTCTATGCTTACATGCTTTCATTGCTCTCTCGACTATTATATCCTAAGTGTATTTTCCGAGCAATCCTTACGTGTTAGCATACAAATATTTCCGCCCATATTTCTCTAAGTATGGAATGGCTCATATCTAAGTATGGAATGCCTTTCATCAAAAGGGGAGATTGAAGACTCGGATCGCTCTTATATTGTTTTCCGAGTCGGACCGTAGACTCAAACCCGCATAGTCATTTCCGAGTTCCCTCTAGGAATCGGATCTATATAGAGTCTATCTCTATGAAAGTTTTGATTTCAAGTCATTCCATGCATCTTAGAATATTTACTAAGTGAAAGATCATTTATTATGTGTATTCCGATATTATTCTCGTATATCTCCGATTGACTCGGACTTCATTACTAGACTCGAGTCACATATATCACTCAGATGTACTCGCTTATATCAAGTTCATTCACTCGACATTCTTGATCCGACTTGAATATGTTCTAGTACAACCGAGATGGAATTTGAGTCATCGGACTCGAGATAATTCCTATTCGGTTCGACCCGGATAATTATTGCTTGACTATTTTATTTATAATATTATCTCGCGTCGACCTTGGACCAAAGTATTTTATACTTTGAGAACCTTTGTAGATTATCTCGCTCGAAGCAATCATAATTTATTAAGCTACAAAAGCAACCGGCTCGGATGTCAAAATCACCGACCAAAAGGAGCCTTTTTCCCGCTTCTAGTCAAAGCCCCATACACTGCATCGAAGTTGTCCGCTTCCATAATTGAAAATCTGAAACGCCATACTCAACGGTGGCTTGCACCATACTTTTCGGATCTGCGCCAGTAGTTTTGGGACTTCCAAGAAGCCAAGGACCGTTACGTTAGCGTTTATACTTCAACGGGCATTTTCTGCATGACTCGGAAAATCTCTCAAAACGGTCACAACGTTCTTCCAACTAGAAGATGGACTTAAAGGCTACTTTGCCTGGTCATCTATAAAAGAAGCCATCGTACAAGACTTAAAGACAAGAGATAGAGCCGTACATATTGTCAATACGCGAACTTGTGTAAAGCTTCTTGTAATCATTCTTAGTCTTCAAACTTACAACTCCTACTGTGTAATTCCTTAAATTCCGAGTTGTAAGACCTTGTACTTGAGTTACAAACAAACTCATCTTACTTTACGAGTAAGGGTCCCTTGACTAAGTCAGTAAAGGTTAACTCAACTTAGTTGACCCTAGCCGTAAGGGTTATCTCGGTTAGGAAGTACTAGATCGGATAAGGAAACTTCGAGTCTAGGAAAAACTTGTAAGAGTTGTCTAAGGGAGCAGCTTGGGTTCGGTCAAGTTCACGATATTTTGTGGACTCAAAATAGTGGATTTGACTTCGTGCTTGGATTAGCACGGTCCGTGGTTTTCTGCCCCGGAAGGGTTTCCACGTAAATCTCTCGAGTGTTCACTTTACGAGTTCATTCTAGACTCGAGACTCTCTTAACCCGATTCCGAGTGATTATTTTCTGACCCCTGTACGGACTCGGAATCCATTTCGCTTCTATTCCGAGCAAAAGAGTTTAATTTTCTTAGAAATCCTTCATCACCCTATTCAACCCCCTCTAGGGTGACTTTGCCTCTCCACGACCAAACCTTCAATCACTTATCATAGTAGAAACAATTATGAATAACACAAGTCAATGATGATCGAAATAGCTTAATTTCATTGCTCGGAAAAAATAAATATAAAGACATATAAGGGAAAAAAAAAGCAAGCTCCCCTAGACCAACTAACTATCTCTCCTAGATTTCTCTAGGATTTCTCTCCCCTATATATTTCATCAAAATAAAGTGAAGTGGGAATAAAGAGATACAAAAATGTTGGACAAAAATAAAAAATTTAAAATCACGAGGGGGTGGAGCAGTGTGAGTGAAGGAGGAGGAACGAGGACCCCTTCTTCCGTGACACTAGCCTTGAGATGAAGTTCGCTGGACATAGAATGGGTGGCAAGAGGAGAGGAAGTTCTTGTGCTTGAAGTGCGGACCTTCGTACTAGAGGTTTTGCTTCCTCTATTTCCTCTTCAAAGCCCTCAACTTCTTCGACTTAAGATGGTTGTGCGGAAGGTTGAGCTTGAGACTAACCTACATCCCCAACTCTTCTAAGGCGGACTCGGTATGTTCCGAGGAGATAACCTTAGGTTCCTTTTCTCCTCCTTGGCCTGCTCCAGCTTCTTCTTCTTCTCCTACTACTTCTTCTTCTTCTTCTTTATCTAAGGGAGAAGAGCTGGAAGACTCTAAGGACGATTCCGAGTCCGAACCGGATTTTGAGTCCTCAACAACCTTGGATTGGTGCTCTTGCAGACGACTAATTTGATCTTGCTGCCGCCTGATGACTTATTTCAACTCAAAGACTAGAGCTTGATCTGCGATTATCCGCTTTTCAGCTGTGCTATGAAGTTGAGTCAATATGGGCATGAAAGCCTGGAATACACCAAGAGTTGATTGTAACTCTTTGGCAAGAGCAACAAATTGTGAGGCCATCTTCCGAAGTAAATCCATAGAAGGGCTAGGGTGGGAAGAAGATGGACCAGCTATCGAAGAGGAGTTTCGAACTCTTTTGAGTCCGAGAAGGAGAAGGTGGAAGTTTAGAAGATTGAACCCGGACACCAAGAAGTTTCCTTATATCCTAGACTGATTAGCTCAACCCCGCCTGCACAAACGACCGGCTCAAGACATTTAAGAGGATCATTTGGAATATCTACTTTGAAGTGAGTAAAAACAGCAGTAAGTAAAGCTCCGAAAGGAAGGAGGGTTTCTTTTGATCCGTGAATAGGTCGGCCTCATACCCTTCTAGAATATCATACAAGACTTTGAGAACCTTACTTGTTGGGGTTACGAAGGTTTGCTCGTGGAGAGTCTTAGTCACCCTAGAAGGGGGTGAATAGGGTGATGAGGAAATTTAAACAATAAATAGAGGGTTAAAGTTTAAATTGAATAATCAAGACTGTCCGAGTGTAGATTGGACTCGGAAAAGTATGAACTCGGAATTATGTGGAGACCCTCTTAGGGCAGAAAACCACGGCCGAGTGTAATCCAAGCACCAAGTCAAATCCACTATTTTGAATCCACAAAATACAGTAGATCGACTCAACCAAAATTGCTCTCTTAGACAATTCTTTACAAAGTTTTCCTAGACTCGAAGTTCCCTTATCCGATCTAGTACTTCCTAACCGAGATAACCTTTACAGCTAGGGACACCTGAGTTGAGTTAACCCTTACAGCTCAGTCAAGGGACCTTACTCGGAAAGTAAGAAAGAAAGTTTGTGATCTGCTTACAAGACTTTACAACTTAGAAAAGTGTTAAGTACGGACTTGGAGTTGTATGATGAAGATTGAGTGAGTATTATACGGTGAGATACGATTTGAGCAATAGGTTCAGCAATCTTCAAGTCTTGTGAAGTGGCTTTTATTTATAGATGACCAAGCAGATTAGCCGTTGTGACTATCTTCTAATTAGAAGTCCTCTGTGACCGTTGTAACGGTTCTTCCGAGACACTCGAAAAGATCCATTGAGATGTGAACGTTGTGCAACATGCTCTTGACTCCTTAGGATGTCCCATTCCACTTGGTGGTGTCCGAAAAGTTGGGTGGAAACCACGGTTGAGCTTAGTGTTGAATATTTCCAGTTTTGGAAATGGACAACCCTGCCATAGTGTCTAGGCCTTGGTCGAAGTAGAAAAAGCCTTATCTCGCTGGCGATTTGACATCTTGAAGTCGATTACTTTTATAATTCAAAAGTAGGATAACCTCATTTAGATAACCTACAAAAGTAAACCAATTTTGGTTTTCAAAGTATAAAATACTTTGGTCCAAGATTAGACACGAGATAATAATTTAATTAAGATAATTAAGTGCATAATTATCCGAGTCCTTGAAGAGTGGAAATTTCGAGTCTAATATTTATTATACTCAAATTCCATCTGAGTCATTCTAGATAAAGATCAAGTTAGACAGAGAATATCGGAGTAAGAGTACTTGATCTAGACATATATAATTTAATCAACACATGCTGACTTAGAAAGTTGAATTAACAATGTAATTCACTTAAACCTAGAATATGAAGCCGGAACTTGGTTTGAAAATGTTGTTGAGATTGTTTGAACATACGATAAGTCTCGAGTGATATTTGAGTGATGTCCGAGTGACTCGGAACTATCGGAGTGAATTGATGAATAAGATTGTGCTTTACGAGTCGGTTAGAATCGAATGAAAACATATGCAATAGTTTACGTAACACTCAAAAAGATATTATAACACTTAGAAAAGTTTCTATAATACTCGAATGACTTGAAATCAAAACTTAGAAGAGATGAAGTTTCTACCTGATTCCTTGATAGTACTTAGAATGATATAAGTGTAAAATCTGAGTCTTCGGGTTCTCCTTAGATGGATGGAATGAGAACACAGTTCTTATCAAGATAAAGCAGGTAAGTCTAGTTTCGGACCTCATCCGAGTCACAGAAAAGTTCTTTCCGGACTTGGGAACGACTTTGGCATACTTATTAAAGAAATCATCTGTGATTTCATTCAAAGGAATAGGATTTGAGTTCAGAAAAAGAGTCTAAACCTCAAAGAGTTTTTGCAGAAGAGAAAGGTTAATGTGAATTATCTTCCCTGAACTAGAAAAGAGACTAAGTTGGGGGTAAATGTAATCACGTAAGCGTAAGTACTTAAAAGTTCCTATATGGAGATGAGGTTTTATCCACAAAAGTTCGGTGGATAGAAAGAATGTTTCTTTGAGAAAATAGTGCGGGGAACCAATCTGCTTTGGCTCATCAAAGGCAACAGCCTTGCCTTTAGAAGAACCCCTTTGTGGATTTTCGGGCCAAGTGGTTCGAGATCTAGCCTTTTGGTGGTTGACCCTCATTTAGCCGCACTTCCTCTTTTAGGCATTGTCGGAGAATGAGAAAGAATTTGATTTGAGAAGGAGAAAGACTGAAAAAGTGAACGAATGAGAATGAATAGAGAGTACGAAGTAGAAAATCTAAGTTTGAAGAGTGTCCGAGTGAGGAATTCCGAGTTCAAGTGTAGAGAGTGAGAGAGTCAAAGATAGAAAAGTGAATGAATGAGGATGAACAAATGTAATTTATAAATTAACAACTCTCAAGGAACAAAGTCCTTACCGACTCGGTGCTCAAAGTAACGGCTAGCTGACCATTTGGTGTTCCGAGTGTCTAATGGCTACTTCTTGAAATTGCTTCCTTCCAATATCTAGTTTCCTAACCATTCGCGTGACAGTGATAGAAAAAGAGATTTTCAAAAATATTTCTAAGATTCTATATTGATTTAGAGAAGATATCGGAATTTTGATGTCCATTTTTCTCAAAACTGAGTTTGACTCAATAATGTGTCCGAGGTACTCGAACACACTTAGAAACTTAATAACATGTAGCTCAATTTCATGTAATAAATAGTTATTCACTCGGAACATGTAATAAACAGTTAAACACATAAATTCTCATGCAATCACTCAATTAATCATGCATTCATCATGCCAAGTTCATCCCTAATAAAGCAAAATTGATCTTCAATCAAAGGTTTTGTGAAGATATCAGCTAATTGAAATTTGGTAGGAATAAACTCAATTTCAATATGACCTTTTCGAGTGGTCTCTTAGAAAATGATATCCGACCTGGATGTGCTTTGTTTTTAATGCTAAACTGGATTCTTTGTGATGTTGATGGCACTTTGATTATCATACTTGATGGGGATGGATGTGAATGACAGTCTTAGATCCTTCAAGTGTTGTTTGATTCATAAAATCTTAGCACAACGAGCTCCGGTTGTTATGTACTCTGCCTCACTTGTTGATAAAGCAATTGAATTTTTTTCTTTGAGTGCTAGGAGATGAGTGATTAACCCAGAAATCGACATGCTCCTGAGGTACTATTTCTGTCAACCTTATATCCAGCATAGTCAACATATGAGTATCCAAGTGAGAGTTAGACTTGAGTCCTTTGAATACTAGTGATCAAGTGTCTAAGTTCCTGTTAGATATCTAGAATTCTCTTCACTGCAGGTGACATGTGATTCTTTTGGATTAGCTTAAAATCTTGCACATAAAAAGACACTAAACATAATATTTAGCCTACTAAATGTCGGATAAAGGAGAGATCCACTCATACCTCTATAAAGTTTCGATCTACGACTTTACCTTTCTCATCCGAGTCCAGTTTGGTACTCGCTACTTTTTGGTGTTGCAGCATGTTTGACATCTTGTAGCTTGTACGTCTTGAGTAACTCCTTGGTGTATTTGGACTAATGAACATAGATGTCATCTTTCGCTTGCTTGATTTCTAATCTAAGAAATATATTGAGTTTTCCCATCATACTCCTTTGAAACTACTATTTCATCAACTCGGAAAACTCGTGGCATAGAGTTTCATTAGTAGCTCCAAATATAATGTCATCAACATAAATTTGAATAATGAGAAAATATTACCCTTGGTTTTTGTGAAAAGAGCTTTATCAATAAAACCTCTTTTGAAATCATTTTCAACTAAGAACATGCACAATCTTTTATATCAAGCTCTTGGAGCCTGTTTCAAACCATACAAAGTCTTTTGTAAGTTGAAAACATTATTAGAAAATTAAATTTTCAAATCTAGGGGATTGTTCAACATAAACTTCTTCTTTAATATAACCATTGAGAAATGCACACTTAACATGCATTTGATATAATTTAATATTCATGATGGATGCAAAAACTAAGAGAATTCTAATTGCCTCAATCCTAGAACAGGTGCAAAGGTTTCCCCACAATCAATTCCCTCTTCTTGGTTATAACCTTAAACAACTAATCTAGCTTTGTCTTTGACTACCAATCGTCCCTCATCCAGGTTGTTTTTAGTCCCCATTTGGTTCCTATAATTGGGTGGTCGGAAGGTCGTTTAGTCATAGTCCAGTCTTGGTTCCTTTCAAATTGAGATGGTTCTTCGTGCATGGCCTCTACCCATTCAAGTTCAAGTAGGGCTTTTAGTACATTTTAGGTTCAATTTATGAAATGAATGCTGAAAATGCACATAAGTTTTGCAATGAAGAATGAGTTCTTACCCCATTGTTGATGTTTGAGAGGATGTTCTCGGGTGGGTGACTAAATGCATATTTGAAAGCTTTACCTGTCCTATGATTTGCCGGATTTGATGGTTGAATGTTCTGTTCTTCAGCTGGTTCAGCTTGTTGATTTTCTTCATTAGCTTGTTCTTTAGTGGTCCGAGCTTGTTCTTGAATTGGCTCATTCCGAGTTGGCTTAGTTCCTTTGTTTTTGTTCATTCCGAGCTCAGCCTCCACTATGTCATCTTCATCTCGATTAAGCTTAAGATGTGAGAAGGTGGATTCACTTATCCTGCCATGATCAATTTCATCACCGATGACGCGGATACTTTCTTTCACTTTTTTAGTTCTCTTGTTAAAGATTATATAAGCTTTGCTATGTAAAGAATAATCGAGAAAGATACCTTCATCCGACCTTCCATCAAATTTAGTCAGATGTTCCTTACCATTGTTATACACAAAGCTTTTACATCCGAATGGCTTGAAGTAGTAAATATTAGGCTTCTTCCCTTTGTACAGCTTGTAGGGTGTCTTCTTCAGAATGGGTCGAATAAGGCACCTGTGGAGAGTATAGTTTGTTGTATTCACTACCTCAACCCAAAAATAGTAAGGTAGATCATTGTCAATCATCATCGTACTTCCTATTTCTTCAAGTGTTATGTTCTTTCTCTCCACTACTCCATTTTGTTGAGGATTTCGGGTACTGAGAAATTGTGGCGGATGCCATTCTTGTCATAGAAGTCTGCAAATTTTGAGTAGTCAAACTTCGTTCCATAGTCGGTTCAAATTCTTCTAATATGAGTCTTAGACTCCACTTGTATTTTCCTACAGATGTTAGTGAAATCCTTGAATGTTTCATTTTTGTTCTTCGAGAAAACACACCTAGGTAAATCGTGAGTAATCATCAACAATAACTAGCACATATGATTTACCTCCTAAGAGTTTAACAAAAATTTCACTACACAAATCCATATGTATCAATTCAAGCACTTTGGATGAAGATACTATCTTAAGTTTCTTACACAAGATTATCTAACTTGTTTTCCTTTTGTGCATGCATCACAAATTTTATCTTTCTTAAATGAAAAATTAGGCGAGTCCTCGACTAATCCATGAGATGCAAGTTTCTTGATAGTATGCATGATAATATGACCTAATCTCGGATGCCATATCCATGAATCATCATTTAAATAAGCTTTTAAACATGACAAATCTTGACTAAAATTGGAAAGAGGAATAGTATAGGTGTTACTTGACCTCGGACTTGAGAGCTTTGTCTCTTTAGTAGTCTGTATCATAAATGAAGTAGTTGGTCCGAGTGATACTTACCTCTTGACCTTTGTCACACAGTTGGGAGATACTCAAAAGATTATATTTTAGCCCCTTGACAAGATATACTTGACTAACCGAACTGTCTCCTTGACCAATTATGTCAATTCCAACTGTCTTACCCTTGCTATTATCTCCAAATGTGTTTTTTGTCCTTTCATCTTGTGAAGTTGTAAGAAGAGTCTTGAATCTCCGGACATGTGGCGTGAACATCCACTGTCTAAATACCACTAATCCTTTTGTTTATGAGTTACCAGCAAAAACAGAAACAAACTAACCCTTCTCACTTCCTCTTACAAACCTAGTAACTGTCTTGACTTTGGTCCTTTTATGAGGGAGAATACTTTGGGAACCCAGATTTGAATGATTTTAGGTTTGGTATGATTCCGAGTCTTCTTTCTTAAGAACTAACTCTGTGTCTCATTCTTTTGAAATCCTCTCTTTTGTAAAAAGGTTGAGAAGACTTTTTCATAAAAACTAGTCCGGGCTAAGTTCCTTTCCTTTTTGAATGAATAGGACCATTGCAACAATCCAACCCTTAAGAAAATATATTAACATAATACACTAAATGATGAGCGAGTGCATTTCAATTTCAAAATATTTTCATATCATATTATATATATGTATCCAATTTATTTTTGTAGGTCTTTGACGTGAACGACAACGATAAATTGCCCATATTTTAGAAAAATTAAAATATAAGTAAACTATTAGTCTCAATATATTATTTATGCACTTATATTCACATAAGCGATATTTAAATTTCTAACTTAAAGCATAAATATTTTCATATAAATTCAACTATGTATATGTATATATACATATCTAACAAATTAGCATAATTTATGTATAACTAAACAAATGTCCAATACCAATCTTAAAGAAATAACTTTGCTAATATATGTAACCTAACTTAATTATCAAATACCAAATAAATAGTAATAACAATAGCAATAACCATAACATTAGCTATAATATAATAAAAAATAATAATAATAAATAATAACAATAATAAAAATGCTAATAATAATAATAATAATAATAATAATAATAAAATAATAATAATAATAATAATGATAATGATGAAGTAACTAGGATTAAAATGACTTTGGGTCAAATAAGAGCTTGCCACCAAAGATTACACTAAGCCCTCTCCTAAATTTAACAAATCACCAATTAAAGCATGAGTCATTAATAAGTGTCAAATAGAGATTAACCTAATGGACAACAAATCCACGCAGAGAATTAGAGAAGTTAGAATAAATAGGACTTAAACAATAAAAAAAAAAATAACCCCAAAAATCTAATATAGTCACTTTCTCTCTCCTCCCTTACATGTCCATCTCCTCCACTTCGACCACGTCCAAAGCCGCCCACCGGCTCCTTCAACCTCTCACCGACTCCTTCAGCCGAACCATTCACCACATTGCAATGTACCCGTTGCCACTTTTAGACCATCACACCGGCCACCCTACTGCCGGAAAACACCCTCCAAAACTATCCTTATCACGAACTTTCCACCTTATCTTTTGTATCCTCACCCTCACTTCCAACCACCACCATAACCACCACCGATGCCACCTACTTCCCATCACCGGCCAGTCTCGGCCATCCGTTACCGCCCCTAACGACGCCCAACGGACCACCAAAACAGCCACCACACATACCTCCCAAAACCTCCAAACCCACCAAACTATCCAAAACAATTATTCCATTTCTCCACCACCACTCGGCCACCGCCTGGCCACCAGCTGCCGTCAAACCCTTCCACCGCCTGCAGGCACCGACCATAGCCACTAGTTCCACTATCCACTTTCATATCGGCCACCCAAACACCAACTCTCTCTCTCTCTCTCTATGCCCTAAAATTATTCTCTTTAAAACAACCCCTAAACACTCAGCCACCACTAGCCACCGTAATCGCCACCGAGCACCACCACTGCCGCCGAGCACTTGCCTATGTCACCGAACGCCGCCTGCGGCCACCAGTCCCTACCATCAATCACCACAACCTTTATCTTCCTTCACTCGTTTTCTAGGTAAACCCTAACCCTAGATTGTTACAATTTAAGTTTTAACATTTAAGTTAAGTATTTTTCTTTTAGAAGAAAATATAATTATGTTAGCCAAAAGAGCAAAATAAAATAAAATTAAAGTTATACGTGCATGGTTTAGTTAAGGCAAAATTTGGAATAATCTTATTAGAGTTATAGCTAAATTATTTAAAAAGAAATAAAAATAGCATAATAAGGTTAACTAGCTCATTATAAAGTAGTTCATATAATGCATGTATAATCATAACAAAGGTAAATGGTTACCCCTAATACATATTTAAATAAGTTAGTAGTGTTTTGTAACACATGTTTTAATTCAATCATTATTTCATACGAAAATGATTATTTGCATTCATCAACAAAGTAACTTAATACATAATTAGAAATAATAGAGTAAAGCATAAAATTATATAAAACATAAATCATGTTAAAAGCTGGATCATAAAAATTAAAGGTATAAAGTAAACTTGACCAAGAAAGGGTAATTTTTTATTTAAGGAAATTTATTTTGCAAAATTTTATGTAAAGCCATCGATCAAAGCTCGTTCGGGGTCCTGTCCAAAGTCATCAAAACAAAACAACTTCGAGCATCGGCACATCGAGTACGTTCAATGATCATGCCCTTCAATGTTTTATTCAAAAATCAAGGTCGGATATGACCAACATTAACAACCAACAAAGAATCATTTGCAAACAATATTTGCCATATAAAAGTGGACCCGCCCATGAATACCATTATTTGGTATCATCAATTATTCAAAGTCGGTAACACCATAAGCGTGCCGCAACCAACTAGATCTTCCGATTGGTGTAGGTGTGTACACATGGAAGGGAAACCCGATGATCGCAAGGGTAACCACACGGATAATTAATCAGCAATTGTTTTACATTATTCTCTCCCCTCATTTATAAAAGGAATATTGGATCGGGATAATACAAACTTTGGGGTATTGGTCAAATTTAATACGAACAATTTCCTCGGGTGCGAACAAAACCAACTTTGGGGCTATTTTCCATTATCAGAATGCCACCGAGTTTTATGGGTCGCGACTCGTCGAAAAAGTGACGTGGTAAGTTTTTGGACACGTGTACGGCGGACTCAATTTTTGATCGAGTCTATGAGAGTTTAATCCCAGCTATGGAAAGATTTTGTTTTGACAAAAAATTAAAAATCCTTCCTCTCTCTTGCTTTGCTATTCTCTCTCTTCCTCGCTTTATCCCTCTCATGCTCTCTCTCTCTCTTATCTCTCCGTGAACCTTGGTAAAAACTCTCCTCCCTCTCTCCCGCTCATCCTCCTCCTCTCTCTCTCTCTCTCTCTCTCTCTCTCTCTCTCTCTCTCTCTCTCTCTCTCTTTCTCTTTCTCTCTCTTATCTCTCTTATCTCTCCGTAAATAAAACCCGAACCCGGAAAACTCTCTTCCCTCTCTCTCTCTCGCTCTCGCTGAGATTTGTAGCTTTAGAGTGGTAATTGTAACAAAGCGATTGCATGTTGAGTGTTGTTACACTACTTGCAATGAGATTAGGAAGGAGAAGTGTCGCGGAGCGATTTAGCAGGTGGAGAAAGAAGAGTTCCCACTTTCTCGAAATGAGAACTTCGTTGGTAGGAATAGGAATTGGTAGAGCTAGAATTTATGGTTTTTGGAGATGTCTCTGGAGATTTAGAGGGGGATTATTTTGAAATTAAAATTAAGACCAAGAAACGCAAAAATGTCGGGATCAATTGGAGTAGGAGTAATTCAATGGAAAGACAAAGAGGAGATGCGAGGAGATAGAAAAGGTAAAGACCCCGGAACATGGAAAAAATCAGCAAAAAGATTGAGATGCAAAGCACCGGTTTTTGAGTTAAACCTAAACTTTATAGTCAAAATCAAAACCCATAAAAGTCTCTCGTTCTTCTCCATCTCTCTCGCTCATCCTCTCTTAGTGTAATTGTTGTTAAACTTGAATTTTTGAGTTATTGAATTAGAATTTTTGGAAAACGAAGGGGCGGAACGAGAGGGGCGACTAAGAGCGAGTAACAAAGAGCGGGGAGCGACAAAGAGAGAGAGAAGAGTGAAGAGGGAGAGTGAGAACAAGACAGAGGGCTATGGAAGCAGAGACGAGAGAAGAGGAAACAGAGAACAGAGAGCAGGGAGCAAGAGAGACGGAGAACGAAGAGACGAGAGAGGGAAGAAGAAGAAGCAAAGAAGAGGAAAGAGAGAGCGATAGAAACAGAGAGAAGGGATCGAGAAAAATAGAGAGCAGCGAGAGAAACAGAGAACGAGGGGACGAGAGAGGGAAGAAGAAGAAGCGAGAGAAAAGGAAAGAGGGAGCAATTTAAGAGAGAGAGAGAGAGAGAGAGAGAGCATTAGAGGGATAAAGTAGGGAAGAGAGAGGGAGAATAGTAAAGCGAGAGAGAGGAAGGATTTTCAATTTTTTTCAAAACAAAATCCTTCCATAGCTGGCATTAAACTCTCATAGATTCGAGTCAAAAAATTGACTCCGCCGTACACGTGTCCAAAAACTTGCCACGTCACTTTTCCGACAAGTCGCCGCCTATAAAACTCGGTGGCGTTTTGATAGTGGAAAATAGCCCCAAATTTGGTTCTTTTCGCAACCAAGGAAATTGTTCGTATTAAATTTGGTCAATACCCCCAAATTTTTTATTATTCCCTTCCAATAACCTTTTATAAAATGAATTGAAATATGCACGCTCAACTCAACTATTTAATAACATTTATTTTACAAAGCATAATAGAGTACGTATTGAGCTTCGACTCACATTTCAAAAATATTTTCTTATTTTGTTTTACATAAAAATATTGAAGGTATCAAACAATAGAAGAGTTTCATTCAGGACTTAGAGGCTCGCGAGTGGCAAGTTGGGGTATTAGTGGTCAAGTGTCGTTGACTTCGTATTAACATGTACTTTTGATTATAATATTATAAATTGTATTTTCCCATCAAGATGTAACCACGGGTAGAAATACATATAGATATATTCAAAGCCTTGCCCTTTCCTCTCGGTAAGGGCGGCGGTAATGTCCCCGACCTCCTTTCAGCTGCGCTAATCATCGGTTAGCGGTTTGTTTAGACTAAAACTGCTAATTATGGGTTTGGGGCATTACGGTTGCGGTAACTGAGCCCATGTTTAAAGATCTCTGCAAGCCATATACGAACCATGAGGATTAAGTTAGGATAGGCAGTATAAGTGCTTTAATATTAAATGTTTGTATAAAGTACAAAATGGAAAATACTCATAATGTCCCATTTAAATCTCGAAGTTGCAAGCAACAATTAGCATGAGAATGATAATCTTAAAGAAATGGAGGACGATCCATCCATCAACTTTCATATGCCTATCGACAGGAAGTTGACCAAATTCAACTCCCTACCTTTGCCTATCCCAATTCCAAAGATAATATCAACCCTATATATTAAGGAAATCATACCCAAAAGTTACTAAAGAAAATATCTACCCCTACAGCTCTAGTCGGATTCTCCAACAATATAGGAAAACAAACCAAATTGCCAAAAGGAACCCCAAAGGGTATGATGGGAAGATTTATCTATTGGAGGTATAAAAGTGGATTAGGAATATGGAAGAGATGTACTTAAAGATCAAAAAGGTGGCTATAGGAACATCATATCTAGCAGAAAAAGCAAGACATATAGTGAAACATGATTATGGGAAGAATAGAAAACCCCAATAGAAAAATAGGATGATTGAGGAAACCAAAACCAGAATAGGAATAACATGCCAAGAACGGCCAATCTCAACTAAGTCAAAAAATTTTGTGTCCACTACCCATGAACCATGTGAAAAATGTGGTAGAATCTTCATAAAGAAATTCCAATAACAATAGTTAGGGAAGATTTTACCACTAATCCTATCCAGTTCGATCTAGTCAACTGCAAGATAATGCTAGGAAAAGGAATGATGTCGAACTAAGACGCCAAAAATTTACTGCAAAAATAGAGAGCCGATAAGGACAGAATATGGGCTATTTAGGCAATAAGAATGGAAGGAAATATTTCATGATATCTTTGGGTAAATGCAACGAGACTTTTCAGGAAAGGAATTCCATGATTATTAGGAAAAATGGGAGAATAAAAACTCAAGGATATTTTGGTGTTAAGCTGATTTTATGGGTTTGAAAATTTTTCTCTACATACCTTGGCTGAGAAAAGTCTGTGGAAGTATTGATATACTTTGAGAGTGGAAAACAAGATGTCTATCATTTGAGAATAATGTCATAAGCTTGGAGAAAAGACTAGTTATATGTCAAACCTCGAAGTTTGGGTTTTGGTGAGCGAAGTGAAGTTTTGAGGTCATATTCAAAAACCCGCACTAGGTATCGGTAGACCGACATCATAACTAATGCCTTAAGTATAAAAACTCAGCATAATATAAACACCATGATCACCACCCAACCAATTCATGTTTCGGAAATCATAAAGGCGGAGAGGTAAGACCATCAAGTACTAAGGAAACAAAGGGTTGTTAACTATTTTGGAGTTAAATCATTAATTTTAAAGTGAAATCAAGTGGGACAGACAAAAGCGTAAGAAGTGATAAAGATGATGAGAAATGTCGAGAAAGGTGAATCCATAGGACTTGTGGCCATGGTACGTCAAGACAACACCCTATAAAGTTTGAAATCATTTGAATACAAACCTTAACCAAAGGACCAAGCAAATTATTCCCAAGGGCAAAGTGGTAAATGCCTGTTTCTCTATAAAAAGGATTTTTAGTAACCATAGTTGGAAATGAGTTACCATCTAATCTTAGGTTGATATAATCATAAGATAATATCAAGAATTACCAAATTATGGAGTTTGAAAAACAGTTGGGAGACATGTCGACCAATTACTTTATTTTTATAAGACATTAATAATAGTCAAGAAGAAGAAATAGTATCTTATGATTTTCCAAGATTTCTTTGGGTTAACCAATACTAAGTGTACGAGTTGGATGAATAGAAGTGACAAATGTTATTTTTGAAAATTTGTGGTAGTTTGAAGAGAAAGAAGAATATGTCCATCATATAAGAAATGTATTATGAGGAAACATTAGTATATAGGTATGAATTTTGGGTTAAAAAAATAAAATAAAATGAAATAGCGTTTTGAGGTACGAAGCAACCAAAAATAGGGTTAAGAGAAGATCTATATCGGATACGAATGATTACTAGACTATTGGGTTAGCCAAGGAGATAGGTGATGAAGGAATTATTGGGATAGTACAAACCTCATAGGTATGAAAGTAAGAACCTATATATAAAAACTCATATCGGATGATTTAGGATTAAGCATAATATCCTACCGGTGATCACGAAGTACCCATAAGGTTTCATATACTTGCAATTTTAGGAATATAGATCATTTGACAACTAAACTTTGTACTTAAAGATGAAGATCATCTTATTACCTGCACGTTTTGGGGACAAAACTTATTTTAAGTGGGGAGGACTGTAACAATCCAACTCTAAAGAAAATATATTAACATAATACATTAAATGATGAGCGCGTGCATTTCAATTTCAAATTATTTTCATGTCATATTATATATATGTATCCAATTTATTTTTGCGGGACTCGGACGTGAACGGTGACGATGAATGACCCATATTTTAGAAAAATTAAAATATAAGTAAACTATTACTCTCAATATATTATTTATGCACTTATATTCACATAAGCGGTATTTAAATTTCTAACTTAAAGCATAAATATTTTCATACAAATTCAACTATTTAAATGTATATATACATATCTAACAAATTAGCAGAATTTATGTACAACTAAACAAATGTTCAATACGAATCTTAAAGAAATAACTTTGCTAATAAATCTAACCTAACTCATTTATAAATACCAAATAAATAGTAATAACAATAGCAATAACCATAATATTAGCAATAATAATAATAATAATAATAATAATAATAATAATAATAAATAATAAATAATAACAATAACAATAACAAAAAATGCTGATAATAATAATAATAAAAATAATGATATAATAATAATAATAATGATAATAATAATAATAATGATGAAGTAAATAGGATTAATATGACTTTGGGTCAAATAAGAGCTTGCCACCAAAGATTACACTAAGCCCTCTACTAAATTCGACAAATCACCAATTAAAGCATGAGTCATTAAGAAGTGTCAAATAGAGATTAACCTAATGGACAATAAATCCATGCAGAGAATTAGAGAAGTTAGTATAAATAGGACTTAATCACTCAAAAAAAAAATAACCCCAAAAATTTGATAGCCACTTTCTCTCCCTCCCTCACCTGTCCATCTCCCCACTTCGACCACCTCCCACTGGCTCCTTCAGCCGCCCACCACCAGCTGGACCTATTCACCACCTTGCAATGTACCTGTCGCCACCTTTACACCATCACACCGGCCACCCTCTCGCTGGAAAACACCCTCCAAAACTACCCTAATCACTAACTTTCCACCTTATCTTTTGTATCCTCACCCTCACTTCCAGCCACCACCACAACCACCACCGGGCCACCTACCTCCCATCACCGGCCAGTCCTGCCGAGTCATCTGTCGCTCCCCTAACGTTGCCCATCGGACAACCAAAACAGACCACCACTAATACCTCCCAAACCCTCCAAACCCACCAAGCTATCCAAAACAACTATTCCATTTCTCCACCACCACTCCAGCCGCCAGCTGCCATAAAACCCTTCCACCGCTCGTAGCCACCGATTACAGCCACCGGTTCCACCACCCACCGCCATCTCGGCCATTCAAACACCCACACTCTCTCTCTTTATGCCCTAAAATCATTCTCTTTAAAACACCCCCCAAACACTCAGCCACCACCAACCACCGCCTCTACCACCGGACGCCGCCTTGCCACCACAGTCCCCACCATCAATCACCACAATCTTTATCTTCCTTCACTCTTTTTCTAGGTAAACCCTAACCATATATTGTTACAATTTAAGTTTAACATTTAAGTTGAGTATTTTCTTTTAAAAGAAAATATAATTATGTTAGCCAAAAGAGTAAAATAAAATAAAATTAAAGTTATACATGCATGGTTTAGTTAAGGCAAAATTTGGAATAATCTTATTAAAGTTATAGCTAAATTATCAAAAGAGAAATAAAAATAGCATAATAACGTTAATTATCTCATTATAAATTAGTTGATATAATGCATGTATAATCATAACATAGGTAATAAGTTAATCTCTAATACATGTTTAAATAAGCTAGTAGTGTTATAACACATGTTTTAGATTCAATTATTATTTCATAAAAAAATGATTATGTGCATTCATCAACAAAGTAACTTAGTACATAATTAGAAATAATAGAGTTAAACATAAAATTATATAAAACATAAATCATGTAAAAAATGGATCATAAAAATTAAAGGTATAAAGTAAACTTGACCAAGAAAGATAATTTTTTATTTAACGAAATTTATTTTGTAAAGTTTTATGTAAGGCCATAAGTCGATGCTCATTCGAGGTCCTATCCAAAGTCATCAAAGCAAAACAAGTTCAGCATCGGCACATCAGGTACATTCATTGATCATGCCCTTCAATGTTTTATTCAAAAATCAAGGCCGGATATGGCCGCAATTAATAACCAACAAAGAATCATTTACAAACAGTATTTACCTTATAAAAGTGGACCCGCCCATCAATACCATTATCCGGTATCATCAATTACTCAAAGTCAATAACACATGTAAGCGTGCCGTAACCAACTAGATCTTCCGATAGGTCTAGGTGTGTACACATGGAGGGAAACCCGATGATCGTAAGGGTAACCACACGGATAATTAATCAGCAATTGTTTTATACTATTTTTCCCCTCATTTATAAAATGAATTAAGATGTGCACGCTCCTATTTATAACATTTATTTTACAACATGATATTGTACGTATTGAGCTTCGGCTCACATTTCGAAAATATTTTCTTGTTCTATTTTAGGTAAAAATATTGAAGTTATCAAGTGATAGAAGAGTTCCGTTCGGGACTTAAAGGCTCGCGAGTGGCAAGTTGGGGTATTAGTGGTCAAGTGTCGTTGACGTTTTATTAACATGTACTTTTGTTTATAATATTGTAAATTGTATTTGCCCAGCAAGATGTAACCACGGGTAGAAATACATATAAATATATTTAAAGCCTTGCCCTTTCCTCCGGTAAGGGCAGCGGTAATGTCCCAAACCTCCTTTCCGTTGCTCTAATCATCGGTTAGTGATTTATTTAGATTAAAACTAGTGATTACGGGTTTGGGGCGTTACAACCATGCTCGGCCTTCCCGAACTTAATAGTTCGAAATTAGTTTTGAAAAGATTTTTGTAAGAATTATGTTCCTCTTTAGCATTGCATCCAATTCCTTCTTTTCAAAAAAAGATACACTAAGAACCACGTGATAAATCGAGGTTTTTCTAACCTTAAATAAGCTTTAAAACCAAATATTGAGACTCATTGAGGTTTTGTTTCAATTTCTCACTTGTTTTGAGGTACTCGGACGCAATCTCATTATCTTGAGTACTAGTCTTAAGCATCTTTAGGTTACTGCCTCGGTTTTCTAAATCATTTTTCAAAGAAGTGTTCTCGGTATTGAGAGATGTCAATTTCTCTTTAAATTCGGAAGATTCAAAATTGGACTTCTCCTCCAAGGTAAAAATATATCTAGGAAGATCATGTTTGAAGAACTTAAGAAAGCAATTGATTACCTCCCGAGGATATGTTTCCTCGGCATCTAATGCATCACTTTCGACTTAGATCCAGCTTTTGAGTCCGATAGAGCCATTAGACACTTTGATTCATCATTAATGTCATCTTCTTCTTCGACTCATCATCACTCCAGTTGGCTACCATAGCTTTTTTCTTCTTTTAATTTTTCTTTCTCTTTGGACAGTCTTTGAATATGTGCTCTTTACTACCACTCTCAAAACAACCAGAGTTCTTAGTTAAAGACAAATTTGAAGATGAAGAGAATTTACCTTTTTGTCCTTCTCGTAGAACTCTTGTTTAGGCTTCTTCCGCCATTTTTTGCATTTCATCATTTTCTTGAATCCTCGGGCTAGAAGTGCCATGGGGTGTTCTTCAAAATCCGAGGAGCTCGGACTCATACCTTATTCCTCCGAGGCTTTAAGAGCAATGTTTCTTTTGGTGCTGACCTCAGCTTCTTCTTCCTCTAGATGTAACCCATGGTTGAGTAGTTTCCCAATGAGCTCATTTGACTTTAGTTGAGATAGGTCCTAAGCTTTCTCTATAAGCTGTCACCTTGGAACCCCATCTTCTCTTGGGTAGACTCCTCATAATCTTTTTGATGACTTCTTCATGAGTCATCTTCTTTCCAATGGACTTCATATCATTGACAATCTTAGTGAAGTGAATGTACATCCGAATTATGTTCTCGTCGGCCTCCATCTCGAACATTTCATACTTGTGGAGATACTAATTTATCTTGGCTTGCTTCACTTGACTGGTACCTTCATAAGTAGTAACCAGTGTGTCCCAAACTTATTTGGCAATATCACAAGTAGATACTCGGTTGTATTTTGTCTGAGTCAATTGTACACATCACTTGTGTTCATTGCATTGAACTTCTTTCTATATTTCTAGTTTTCTTCAGCAGTGAACTCAAACTTCACCTTGGCTGTTGTACGAGTGCCTTCTATCTTGGTAGGGATGTAGTTGTCATTGCAGATGATGTTCTAAACATCTTCATCATAATCCTGGATGAAGAACTCCATGATTTTCTTCTAGTGAGCGAAGTTTGATCCCTTGAACTTAGGTAGTCCGGTGAAAGATCTTCCTTCATCGAACTCTCTATAGTAATGAGCCATCTTATCTTTAAACCTTGGATTTGTTAGATCCTTTGATTTGGTTAGGCTCTTTTACCAATTAAAGGTTTGCTCTTGAGAGTTTGAATTACCCTAGAGGGGGTGAATAGGGTGAGAAGGGAATTTTACGAAATAAAAGAATTTTCTGCAAAGTATGAACTTAGAAAATAATTCGAGTCTAGAATGAACTCGGAAAGATAGAACTCGGAAAATACGTGGAAACCTTCCTAGCATAGAAAACCAAGGACAATGTCAATCCGGACACCAAGTCAAATCCACTATTTTTAATCCACAAAATACAAGGACTAACTTTTATACAATTGCTCCCTTAGACAATTCAAAACAAGTTTTCCTAGACATAGAAATTTCCTTATCCGTTCTAGTACTTCCTCATTAAGATAACCTTTACGAGTTAGGCACAACTAGGTTGAGTAAACCTTTATAGCTCGAGTCAAGGGACTTTACAAAGAATTGATGTAAGTAAGAGTGATTACAAGACTTCTTCTTTTCAACTTAGAAAGTAAGAACTTAGGTATAGGGTTCAAAGCTAAAGATTGAGAGATTATGATTCAATTTTTGCAATTTCATCAATCTTCAAGTCTTGTAGTATGACTACTATTTATACTCAGCAAAGTAGAGCAACCGTTAAGATTGATTCTGGATGGGAAGCTTCACTAGCCGTTGTAACAGGTGAGTCCGAGTCCCTAAGAAAGGAGTCGTTGCAAATGTGAACATTGCTTGGTCTTTGGCTCATAAAGTGGTCCAACCCACTAGTTGTGATTGAGATCTGGGGTGGAAACAGCCATTAGACTCAAAGTTGAAGTTTACAGGATTTAGTAACAAACAACCACGACACGATGTCTAAGTCCGTCCCGAAATAGTACTTTTCTATCTCGCTAGTGTTTAACGGTTAGAAGTCGGTTGCTTTTGATTTTCAAAATGAGATTAAAATACTTTATTCAACCTGAAAAAGCAAATCAAAATGGTACTCAAAGTATACAAATAGTTTGGTCCAATATTAGGCAAGGATAAAAATTAATTTAAAGTAATTAAATACTTAATTATCCTTAACCTAAGAAAATGAAATTTTCTGAGTCTAATATTCAATAGGTTTTAATTATATTTTGTTTCTATATTTTAGATGAATAAGAGACTAAACATATATAGACACAATGCATCAAATTGATCGGGTAAATAATTTTAGTTAATAAAGTCGACTTAGAAAGATAAATTAACGCAATAATTCTTTTCCGATAAATACAAGAAGTCGGGCTGATAATAAGTTATGCATGTGAAATTATTTACTCATGAAAGCTGTCGAATTACATCCGAGTGGGTCGAAACCCGGACATGTGTGTTTTACGCAAGAATTGCTTTACGAGCAAGTCGAGCAAGTATTGAAAACTTAAGAATGAGTTTCTTAAAGAATGAGAATGACTTGAATTCAAAAGCATAGAGAGATAGAGAGTTATACCTAAGTCTTCATTGAGTACTATTTTGATATCATTCCTCACAAGATCACCCGAGAGGATCAAGCTAGTACGCGAAGTTACTACTCGGATATATGGCAATAAGTATTCGAGTGGGCCCTACACCGACACAAGTAACATATATAAAAATGTAATTATTAAACCATTAAAATTTCAATTATGTTATTTGTACACTTACCCCTCAATGAACGGTGCCAAGTAACATGTTTTTGCATCATTTTTATGAGGTTCGAGATAAATTCGGATCGGGCTCGAGTTATGTGTCCCAATGCTTGAATGACATTAGGATTGATAAACCGAACACACTTTATTCCTATCTCGTGGAGCCACCTATTACATATTAATTGTATATATATAGTTAGAAATAAAAATTAACAATTAAGTGAACTATATATATAGTAACCGACATGATGCCAAGCACAACAGCGAGTTGCGCTGATCTCTTGCATCTGTAGAAATTGCAATATGTCATCCACGAAAATCGGTATAATCATCTCATTATTTTCCCTATCTAATACCGCAAAGACCTAACTTGGTGCTTTGATTTCGAACATTTTGTTTTCTAGAAAAATCTTCACAAAACTTTGTAGTAAAAAACACCAATCCTGAGGTGACTTGTGAACAAGTTAGAGAGGGAACTGCTCTAAACGACTAGCGGTTGCTTGAATATTTGGTGGTGCCAACTAAGGACATGGGTGTGCCCTTCCTCCCACTCTCGGCTCCGGCCACGACATCCTAGTTCAGGAGGACCATTATACACGAATTAGAAATATATATACATGCTATTAACAACCAATAATCTAATATTTTCAAATAAAATACCTTAGAGAGGATGACAAAACTTTTTGACCAAGCAACAAAATTGTTGACTACTTCGTCAACAAGTGTGGAGGTTTAGTGATTGGAACGATAACTCACATGTGCCTTCCCTTGCATAGCTTCTATCACCCTCACCTTCACCTGATCAACTAAGAGTGGTGCCCCATGAACGACGACACCTGGTTGCACGAGGTAACGAGACCCGTTGCCACAATGTGATCTAGGCGGTGACGACAAACTAGCGTGCACTTGCTCCAGCTACATAAGATTTAGCCTGCGAATTAGAATCATGGGATAGCCTTTGAGAGATAATTTAAACTATCAAGATTCCTAAAAAAAAAAAAAAAGGACAGAGTTTCCCTTTAAAGTAAAGATTTTCTCGGGATAAGCGCCCTCATCCGAAACAACAAAAACAAACAACAACTAATTGGTCGACGGGTGAGCTCGCTTTTGTGCAACAACCAAAGAATATACACCATTCATTCAACAAGTATACACCAATAATTAGTCAAAATAAAAACATGCATTCTAATTAGGTAGCAAAGTCTTTATTACCTCGACCATATCTTCGAATTGGTCGACGGGTGATCTCACTTTGCGCTCGCTGGTATCTAGGGTGAGAATTGACCCTCACGTAACTCTTCCAAGTTAAGTGTCGAGATATCCATCTTGGTGAAGTAGGCCATGAAGCAAGTTGTCATCTTGGCAAACATCTCTTCTATCTATGCAACCACTCGGGACTCCACTTGGACAGCCATCCGGACAGTCATTTGGGACTTTATTTGACGAACAATCGAGACTCCACTTGAGAAATCATTGCCTTGTTATCCACTTGGCTGGAAAAGATAGGGCGCTTCTTTCTAGCCCCGAAGTGCTCAAGTATCCTCACCCTCCCACCGATGGTTCGAATGCGACTGGAATGTTCATCTCTTTATAAGGCCAAGGCTAACTTGTCCCTCGTCCTAGTGGTGTTAGCGACAATTGAAGTTGAGGTCTATGATAAACACTCCTATAAGAAGGAAATAAATTATCATCAAGCAATTCATATATTAAAACCGATAAGTTCGCAAAATAAATAAAGAAATAGTAAAAAATCATGAGTTAATGCACAATAGATTGTACTTCATTGTAGTGAAGGTATCATCTTCTTTCTTTCTTCCATTGACCCGTAAGTCGTCCTTTTCGATAGTGAGCTATGAGGATATGTGATGGCACCTTCATCGGATTTGCTTTTCAGCTTGTTCAAGGTTTGCTTGTACAACTTCTTCTCCACCTTCGCATATCCCCCATGAGACATCGTATGGAGATACACGTTGCTCTTAATCCTCTTCGGGTTGTGTAACGCGCCCAATCATCATTACTTAATAATCCCTTAATTAGGGAATATTACGTAAGGTCGCAGCGGAAGATAACGACCAAAGACATTACCGCCATCCTAAAAATGGACAAGGCTAAATTAAAAGAAATAAATGAAATGCAATTTGTGCATCCAAGTGTTGTATTTCCATTGATCCTGTCGAGAGTAACCGCTTATTACCCAAGTAGCTAGGTCATCCCAAAATACAGTTTACTTGTTTAGTAACATAATATTTATACAACCTAGACTTTCGTCTATTCCACAAGATAATATGCAACGTGTAATAATTCCCAAGGTCATACCTAAACCATAGTTGAGGGTAAAATCACTCGTGAGCGTCTATACACCTTCGAATTACGGATGCAACGTGGCTGGCTATGGTTTGCCTTCGTCGGACTTGGTAGGTAATTGATTGTTCACCAATGCTTCCTCCTAAAACAAAAACAGTAAAATATTTCGAAGAATGAGTCGAAACTCAGCACGAACATTCCTGCACCTGTAAAAGAGCTTTGAAATCATTTTAATTGAGCGCGCGCATTTCAATTCATTTTAGTTGAAATCGGGGAGAGAATATGAGTAAACTTGCTTGCCGGTTATTATCCGAAAGTGGAACCCCTTGATAATTGATATGATCCTTGAATAGGTGCACACCTCTCGGGCCGACCGGGAACCCGAGTTGAAGGCTGCGCGGTGGAATTGGAGGGCATAAGCCCCGATAATTGATAATTGATAATTGAGCGGGGACCACTTAATTAGGTGGCAAAACTTGACTTGTAAATGATTCATTTTTAGTTGTATATAAGAGAAATGTTGAGATTTGATGAAACATGTGAGTTTTCGAAAGGTACAGTGCAATGAACGTACTCGAACCGAGAATATTTGTTTCTTCCCTTTTATAAAATTCAAGTTACCAGCTAATCGGCAACGGAAGTGGCCCGAGTTCCGTTTCAAATAGATTTTTGTTGTTAATAATGTATCTCTTTGAGTTTTAATAATTGAACTTGTATAAGCATTGACAATTCATTTTATTTCCCATACTTATACGAGAATCGATTAAACTAACGTTTGTATTACTCAACTTTATTGCGTTAATTCCATTTCAAATATTGAATACAATACATACTAACTAAAGAAGTTGATTAGGCTAATTAAATACTCAATTATTTTGATGAAATCCAATTTGTTGGTTGACTTGGATTGAAAATGGCGTCTATATATATATAGGTATACCTAACAAACACTTATTCCTAACTTATTCCTTACTTCTCCCTTCCCTACATTCAAAACCCATAGTTAAGTAATTAATTAATCGGTCAAATGCCTTTCCATAGGAAGGTTTCACAATTTACCGAGTTGCCCAAAATTCACACGTACACCATTTTAAGGTGATGAGCATTATTCCTTCAACGAAATTCACATTCACAACCACAATTAGATACACTTAGAGCTCAAATCTTTCTCACACTTCTACACTTACACATTATTTAATTTCAATCTCTACATACACATTCCCATTCGTTTGCTCAATATAACCATTTCCAAAATATAACAAATCCATTAATTTACTCAAATCTAAAATAAAACATCCCCAATCTCATTCACTAATTTATAATTTCCCAAAAGAATCACATTCATTCACATTATACACAATCAATCCATCAAAATACCAACCCTAAATCATCCACCAATTCGAATTTTCCCAATTCAACCTCTAAATTCACTCCACAATCATATTTCTAAATCCGCAACCATATTTCCAAATCAGATAATTCAATTTGTAGTTACAATCACTAAGTAAATAAATAAGTGTGCAAATTTGAGCTTTGGGGTTTTACCTTCAAACCCAAAGAGATGGAGGCCAAGAGGAAGAGCAAGGGTGGTGGTGGTGCGTGGCGGCTGCGACGACTATGAGGCAGCACCGGCGTCGAGCTCCGACAGGCTGAGCTGCGGCTGGTGGTTGGTCGGCGGAGCGGGTTGCAGCGAGAGGTGAGGCGGGGCGTCAGCCCGCGCGAGAGAGTGCAAAAGATAGAGTACGAAAGTGAGACGCCGGACGTCTTATCGACGACGCCGGCGCCACTCGCCGACCGGCGTTAGTGGTGCTTGGTGGCCGAAACCAGAGTAGCGGGGAGGGGAGCGAGAGGCACGCGAGGAGAGAGAGAGAGATAAAGAGAGGAACGACGGTGGCCTTTGGCCGGTGCTAGCGTCGGCTTACGCCGGCGTTAGCGGCGTCCGGTCGCCGAACCGACGCGACCGAGGGAGGGCGTGGAGAGGCGGGGAGAGGAAGCGAGAGGGATGAATTGGAGATGGAGGAAGAATGGTGAGGGGAAAATGTAAATAGCTCGGAGAGTTTAATCTGGATCCTTCCTCATAAAAATCTCCGATTTTATTCCGATTTTTATTATTATTATTATTTCATTATTTCATTATTATTATTATTATTATTATTATTATTATTATTATTATTATTATTATTATTATTATTATTTATTTATTTTGTTTTATTTTATTTTATTTTACTTATATTATTTTATGTATCCAATTTATATTATTACTATTATTATTATTATTATTATATTCTAATAACGCTGTAAATAGATTGCACGATCGGTTTTAAATGTAACGCTTTGCTTAAAATATAACCTTTGATAACTTTATAACAATGTATTTTCACATTTATACCCGTTATATACTTATGCGAATTTCTGAATTTTCTTTTTATACATATTTGTAAATTTATAATTGTTAATATGAAATGTTATTGGAGGCCACTTCGTCATCTTAGCTGCATAACACACATATAAAAATAATTTAAATATAAAATATCGAATTGAAGTGCACTCGCTCAATGATATTAATCTCGTAATTGATAAGATAAATACTCGTGATTTAAGGTCGGGTCATTACAGTCTTCCCCTTAAAATAAGTTTCGTCCTCGAAACTTGAGCCTTCTGCAATGAGGTTTGCAGACTTACCTTAAAATAAGTGAGGGTATTTATTTCTCATATCTTCCTCGGTTTCCCCATGTGGCTTCCGAGGATGTATGTATAGTCCAGAGTACTCTCACCAAAGGAATGCTTTTATTACAGAGTTCCTTGACCCTATAATCCAATATTTGCACTTGGTTGCTCTTATATATCAAGTTTTCGGCAATTTCAAGAGGTTCTGTCACAACATTATGGCGTGGACCGGGCACATACTTTCTAAGTCGTGAAACATGAAAGACGTTACTCTCATATTCGAGTTCAAATAACATAAATACATATAGGATACTGTATTGAGCTTCGTTATAATCTCATATGGCTCAATACCTAGGACTTGATTTTTCCTTAACTTTGAATCCTTGACCCGCTTTCGGTGGAGACACTTTCAAAAACACTTTTATCTATATAGCTTGTTTGTCGCCTTAAGTTTTCTTGATGTGGTCTTAAATTTTGCTAACCTTTTCGGTTGTTCCTTAGGTCCACTTAGGCCTATAGTCAAGGCGTCGTTCAACTCACTTCAACATGATGAGGTTCTATATTTCCTTCAATACAATGCCTCAAAATGGAGTGATTTTAACGATGACTTGATAATTGTATTATAGGATAAGTCTACCAAAGATAAATCAATTTCTCATTTTCTTTAAAAGTCGAATATACATGGTCTCGGTATATCTTCTCATATTTAATTAACTCTTTCAGTGTGCCCCACTTGTTCCTGGATGGTATGAACTATTAACACCGAGTTTAGTCGCAAAGGTCGCTATAGAGCTTACCGGAAAAGTATTTGAAACCTGTTATCGCTATCGGATATAATGTTCTTAGGTATTCCCATGTAACCTAACGACTTTTTTGATGTATAATTGTGTCGGTATCTCTACATTCTAGTGTCATGTATTGGTACAAAATCTGTAGATTTTATAAGTTGATCAACAATCGCTCAAACATTTTTCGTTGAAGCAATAATAGGTAATCTTATGGCAACGTTCATCGAAACTGAATCTCATCTCCATGTAGGAATCTCCAAAGGTCTCAATTCATCAACGGAACATTGATATCTCTTTTCATATTATACTCTCCAACATTCGGTCTTAACCATTTGACAAATGGAACACTTATCTACATATTCTGTAATATCTTCTTCATATTATTCCACCAAAAACATTGTTTCAAGTCTTTATACAGCTTGTTCCTCCTAGATGTACCAAATATCGTGTATTATGTGCTTCCTCAAGAATTTTCCTTTTCAACTCCTCTTTCTTAAGTACACAAAATTGATTCTGAAACCTTAAGGTTCCATCCTCGTATATTCCTTAAAACCAGGAGATTTTTCCTTTTAATATTTTTCTTAATCCTTTCCATCCCGACATCATCGTTTTGGCCTAACTGAATACCCTTCATTATTATATCTTATACCTCTATCGCAGCTAGGAACCCATTCATTTGTCCATGTGAGACTGACTCAATACTTATATTGTGGAGATCTCATATAACCACGAGCTAGGTTGTCATTATTACATTCAAACTTGTGTTTTGTCTCCGTACTCCACGCATTTGCCACTATATTTACTTTCACTAAGTGATATTATATTTGTAATTCATAATCCTTAAGTAATTCTACTAACAGCATTGCCTCAGATTGATCTTCTTTGGGCAAAAATGTACTTCAAACTCGATGGTCAATATAAATCTTACATGTTACCCCATACAAGTAATGTCTCCAAATATTTAAAGCGAAATAACAGTGGCCTCTTCATTTGTATGCTTGGATAAGTGTGTTTATTTTAGATTTAATCTTCCGCTTGTGAGCATTTAAGGATAGGTGAGGAAAACTGAATAATCTTTGCCCGGGTGCAAAAACAAATCAAAATAAAACTTTTTGAGTCAGTCCATTATGTGCATTTATCCAAAAGTCCAAACTTACCTTCCCTTCTTAGGTTGGTCCAATAATAGCATTTTGCATTAGCCAAATTCAAAATTCATCTCAAATAGGTGAGTCCATTCTTTCATTAGCCAAAAATAGATTTCATCTCAAATAGGTGAGTCCATATTTGCATTCCTTTTTGCATTTAGCCAAAGTTAAAATCATCCCAAAGTACGTGAGTCTAATCTTGCATTTCATTTTGCATTAGCCAAATTCAAAATTCATCTCAATTAGGTGAACACTTTTGTGCATTTAGCCAAAGTGAAAATCATCTCAAAGTAGGTGAGTCCAATCTTTCATTTCATTTCATATTAGCCAAAAGTACAAATCATCTCAATGAAGGTGAGTCTGTTCATCTCATTTTTCGCATTAGCCAAAAATAAAATCATCTCAATTAAGGTGATACCATTCATTTTTGCATTAGTCAAAATTAAAACTCATCCCAAGTAAGGTGAGTCCATTCATTTCATTTTCACATTAGCCAAAATTAAATTCATCTCTAATTAGGAGAGTCCTTCATTTGCATTAGCCAAAACAAAAATTCATTCCAAGTAAGGTGAGTCCATTCATTTCATTTTTGCATTAGCCAAAACAAAAGCTCATCTCAAACTAGATGAGTCCGTTATGCATTTTCATTCTCATTTAGCTAAAAGAAATTCATCTTCCATTAGGAATAATCATCTATGCATTTCAGTCATGCACTAGCCAAATCATAGAATCATCCTAGATTAACTCATGCGCATTGTTGCATACACTCCATTCCATTTGTTTTGCATCCCTTTATGTGCATCCAAATAAAAGAGCATATCATTTTCTTTTCTCCTAGAATCGGTCTTCCTCGAGTCAAGCACTTAAGCCCCATGTCCCCTAAAAATTCTTCCACAAGCCAATCCTAAGAGTACTCTTTTGGGATACAAGATAGGAAATCCTATGCAAGTCGGGAATCCTAACACGAAACGTCTAGGAAGTAAGAAATCTACTTTAACACCGACACGATCAACACCGTTACGTCCCACATTAGCACGTACCACATCGATACGTTCCATACCTGTACTAGTAACACCGAGTGTGCTACCCTCGGTCAAAGACAAATCCTCCAAAATGGCAACCAGCAAGAGCTAACTCTCATCATGATCCTACTCAAAAAGTCTGCTGTAAAACTAGAGGCTAAGTTTGATGCTCATGATAGAAAGATTGAGTCTATATCTCGAAACTCTTAGTCTCATACGCAAAGAACTTGAGAGGAAATCAAAGTTCAAAGGGAAAGAAAAAGAAGGAAAAGGATCCCACCCGAACCTCAACCCAGGCCTCAATCGAATCCAAGAATAGATCGGATAGAGAAGCTGTTGTGCGAGTCCTCAATGTTCAATCACTACTATTAGGCCCAGGGATTCACTTCAATCCCTAAAGGGTAACTACCTCCTAAGTTTACCATGCCCGATATTAAGTTTAGAGGTTCCGAGAATCCCCATCATCGCGTTCGCAACTTCTTAGGAGCAATAACTCTTAAGAACATTCCGGAAGATACTTACCACATCATCTTCCTGTGGACTTTCGATACTAATGTAATGAAATGATACAATGTTATCGATCCATGCAAGCTCACCAATTGGACTGATCCGTGCAAGGAGTTTCTACATCAATACTCCTACAATACTAATCTACCAATCACTCTTGGGGACTTAGAGTTGATCAAGCAAGAAGACGAGGAGAACTTCACCGATTTCCTTACTCGCTAAAGGGTAAAGGCTGCCTACATGATCTGCTCAATTATCTAAAAAGAATCGAGGTTAGAATCGTCATCGAAACCCGAAACCTTCATATCATCAGCACTTAAAGTTCTTACCTATCATAGACTTCAAAACACTTAGAGATGTCGGCATGCTCATAGAAGAATAACAAGCTTCAACCGACTATAAGATCATCTAATGAACCCATCACTCATCCGGGATATTAATAAAGCTTGTTTTGTCCCTTTTCCATACCCATTTTATGTTTATTTCCTTTTCCTCCCTTCCAAAAGAAAAAAATAAAAACCAAAACAAAATCATACTTCTTGTTTGAACTATGAAGGCCTCGATTTCCACTATAGCGGATATGTAGGAAGCCCATGGGACTGGCCCCAAACCTAATCTTATTTCCAATTCCCATTTTTAATTCCCAAAATCAAAGCCACTTTGCCCTACACAGAGAAGCAAAAGTCAATCAAGAAGCATGCCAGTCGATTCAACACCAAACTGTCAGGATCACTGTTCACCGCCAGCAATAGTACATCGCAGTTCAAGCGACTTACGTTTCTTTAGGCTCTACTTCGGGAGTGGGGGCTAAAAGTGTAATTTTTATCCTGTCCTTTTGAACTTTTTCTATCATCTAAATAAAAGAATGCATTTGTTCTTAGAATAGAATCTTGCATTCATCTTCTTTGCATGAGTAAAACTCCTAAAAATATATAAATTAAATAGCAAAGCACCCTATAAGGAATTATTTAATCAAGGAGCATCAAGCATCAAGTTAACATTGAGGAGGTCACCAACACCGTCACCTTCAAAGAGGATCTTCCATGCCATCAATTAATTAAAGCTAGTCTCCAACATTCAAGAAGAACTAGACACAAGCACCCGGGAAGAACGCGGGGCTCAAGATCGAAAGGGTTATATAACCATAATAACTCCAAAATACTCGGGGAAGACACAAATCGTCTACCTTACAAAGGAGCTATTAGCACACAAACTAAAAGCTCAAATTTAGAATGAGGCACATTACTTTAGGTCATCCAACGACCAAGTGCTGGGTAAAAATTTCTACATAAAGATAAGCATCCTTCCCTATTCCGACAAGTAGTGGATAGAAGTTGAGCTTAAGGCCTAACAGCGGTCAAGGTTCGGACACCCCGGTTGAGCTTCGGGCCCAACAACGAGTCAAGGTTCGAGACAAACCCCATCGAGCTTCGAGCCCAACAGCGATCAAGGTTCGGACACTCCCTAGTCGAGCTTCGGGCCCAACAACGGTCAAGGTTCGGACACATCCTAGTCGAGCTTCAAGCCCAACAGCGGTCAAGGTTCGGACACACTCCGGTCGAGCTTTAGACCCTACAGCGAGTCAAGGTTCGGACACATCCTAGTCGAGCTTCGGGCCCAACGGTGGTCAAGGTTCGGACACACTCCGGTCGGCTTCGAGCCCTATAGCGGTCAAGGTTCGGATACCCTGGTCAAGTCTCATGTCCAACAACCGTTAAGGTTAAGACACAACTTAGTCGAACTTCAAGCCCAGCAGCGGTCAAGGTTCAAACACCTCATCTAGACTTCAGCACTACTCCATGGCCAAGTCAAGGAACCTTATTTGAAATGTGATCCGGTTAAAAATCATCTTCAAGTAAAACTTAAAACTATTTACTTTCGATTACTAGCTAACAAAATTGTTAGTGTAGAAAGTTTCAGCCAAGCTTCGGACCAAGTAAGCGAGTCAACTTTAGGCACTTCATCCGAGCTTTAGGACATTGAAGGAGCCAAGCTCGGGATACCCAGCCGAACTTCGGATCCAAGAAGTGGTTAACTTTAGGCACCCTGACTAGACTTCAAACTTTACTACCCAAGTCAAGTTCAAGACCCCGCCAAGCTTCAAACTAAGCACATGGTCAAGTTTAGGCTCACCAATCGAGCTTCGGGCCTTCAAGTAGCCAAGTTCGGGAATTAGCAACCGGACTTCGGACTTCGCTAGCCAAGTCCAGGTCCCCCATTAGAATTCAAGTCAAAAGATACTCAATTTCGGACAACTCAATTCCTAAATAATGCTACTACCAGGTAAGTACCCTCTAGTGTCTAGTTTGACCTTCGTCTTTCAAACTCGGTCAAAGTGGAGGCTAACTATAGACACCTAAAAATGTCATCCTTTCTCTATTATTTTATTTGTTGGCTCCATGATGAAATCTCGAGTCCTATTTTAGGATTTGGATCTCGGATTGAATTTGATTGGTACAATGGAAGCCGAGTAAACCACAAAGAACCTAAAGCACCAAATAAATAGCCTTTTGCTTTGGGTCGATCCAAAAATACCCTTTTTCTTTTGGACGATCCAAGATCGGGCCAAGCCTCCAAAGACAACGAAGTCTAGTGCCGCATATCGAGAAATTCCAAGCTCGAGTCTGCATTTCACTTCGATCCAACCGGACAAGGAGTTGAAGACCTCAAGTCGACGTTAGATGCTTGCATTTCATGATCACAAGCATCAAAGTCTTGCATTTTGGCTCTAATACACTCCTCCCGAGACTAGGAGCACGCAACCTGCCAAAAATGAAAACTTTCCATTTTTGGAAAGTTGTCATGGCCGGCACCTGCCACCCCAGAATTTTAAGTGGAACATAGCATTTTACCCCGGAGACTCCTTTGCAAACACGCTTAGGGCACAAAACCCAAGAAATCCCTTGGTGGCCAACGTCGTGAACCTGGTTTTATCCGATCTTATCATCCCTTTATCCGGTTCAATCTCATGATTATCTTGGCCCGGTTTTGTACCTTATTTTGGACGGCTGGCGAGCTAACCCTAGGTCATTTCCTTGACCTAATCCCTCCTTATAAATAGAAAGTCTTGGCTCTCATTTCAGCACGGCTTCCTGCCTTAGCATCACATTGCTGCATTCCACCTACAATGGTTCATCCCTCAAGGTTACTCTCTTGAAATTCACCTAAGAGCTACTGAATACTTCATTCCGTATTTTGATCTCTTGGTCCCTTTTCAGCCTATTCACATTCTACTTCTCACTCTTACTACATTTGATCCGAGACCTCCATCAATCATACATCATTTTACCTACCTACATACAAACATACAAAAGCCCCTTTAAATCACCACCGTCGCATCAAGAGATCCAAATCCGAGATCCGGATCAACAAGTGGGACAACCTGAGGGCACCGATTCAATCCTCACATCGGTTTAATTATTTTTTATACTTTCTTTATCGCTTTCCATATTGTGGAGCAAATGATGTATTGCTTTTAATTCCTCCCCACCTGATATAGTCTCTTAGATTTCTCGCTTTCTTTTTCTTTTTCGCTTTTCTTTGCTTTCGCTTTTCGTTTTTGCCTTTACCTCTTTCTTTATCACTTTTTTTTACTATGTTTGGTTGCTTTTATCTCGTTTAGCATGTTGTTGTATGCTTGTGTTTTTGCATTATTTAGATACACTACTCGAACTAGTAATGGTCATCTTCGAATGGGCGGAACGAAAGGGTTTATCCCTATGTTTCGTACCCTTGCCCCCAAATCCGATTCTCGGTTCAAACACTATTGGAGTCAATTTTTAGCCTTTTTCGTTCTTAGTTTTCCCATACTAAGATCGAGAGAGAGAAAATTTTTACTTTTATGTTTTTGTTAGTTTTCTCTATGAAAAGCCGACTAGCGACTCCTTTTTGCTTTATTTCTGTTCCAATATGCTTCCTAGCTGGTTTTTGATCGAACAGGTGAAAAGGGGAACTAGATCTTCTAAGCTAGGCCGGAGGCCGAGGTTGACTCGTCTCGGCCTTAGCCTCCGGTCGGCGCCAGCCACCACTAGGTGCAAGCTGCCGCTGCAACGTAGGCGGGCTTGGGTCCAAACCAGTGTTTTCACACCGGTTTGGCCCTAGAGCCTCACAGCAGAAACAGAAACCCTATTTTCTTTATTTTTAGAGAGATAATATCCCAGGACCTTTCGAAAATAATGCTGAAATAAAATGGTTAATAAAACCGCCATTTAAACTTTGCCTAATCAGATTTAATAAAATTCGAAACCTTCAAAAGAGGTTCATCGCCACATTTCAAAACTATGTACAAAAACCCTAAAATCATTCTTGCCAACTTTCTAAAACTTATGCCAAACATTCGTGGGGAACCATGGTCGATTTCGGTCGTGGTTCCTATAAGAATCAAGCCCAAATAATTATGAATTCCATGGTTGTGGTATAATTAGCCCAACAAACACTTGAAATAATTTGTCATCCACTCCCCCTCTTTCTTTCAAACACCCAAAATTTATCATCCAAAGTCTAATAAAGTTAAGAACTAGTGCATTAGTGCTTATATGATTGCAATTATCACATCATATATTCATATAGTGCATTATTAATATAAACCCATTAAGGTGTAAAATCTATTCAAACAATATAGCAAGGGATTTTATTTAAGACGAGTTTTCCAATAGTTGAAACAAAGGCAGCACATACAAAGTCACACTCGAAAGTAAGCTAGAAGATCAATTCCATTTTATGATAAAAAATGCAGGATTTAACTAATTTAGTGCATCAGTTCAAACGAGTAGAAATAAAGTGGGTTTTAGGAACAGGGGGAAAAGTATCAACATTTTCCTTCAAAATCACCAAATAGACTCACAAAAAAAATGATAATCAAGCCCGGACAATTCCAACTTTCATTTCCCTAAACCTTAAATCATATATCAATCCATTTCCCTAAATATTAAACCCTACACCCTAAATTCATTTTTCAACATTCAACTAACCAATTTTACGAATAAATTAAAGTAAAAAAATATAAGAGAGAGAGATAAGTTGCATACTAGCAACGACGACAACGAGAGTGAGTAAGAGGCGAGAGGGAGAAATACAACGACGGCGACAGCTAGTGTAAGGCAAGCAACGACGACAAGGAAACCCTAGAGCGGGGATGACGACGAAGAGAGAGTAAGTGAGACAAGAGTAAGAGTGGAAAGTGAGGGTAAGAGGGAAAGTAGAGAGCAGAGAGTGAAGTTAGGTAGCAGTCTACCCGTGTAATTAGACTACGAGACTTTTTACTATTGTTTAATGAAATAACCGCAATAATAGAGTATCTATTAGTACGGTTCTTTCACGAAACCATATTAAAAGGTGGATATGTTGACCTATTACTATGGTTAAGTGAAAGAACCACAATAGTAGGTGAAACAAGAGAACAATTATTTACAAAAATGTCACCGCCTTAATTTTACTTCGGTTATTGTTTTCAACTTTCGTAAAAGGTCTATAATAGAAAGTCATATCTCCAGTATTGTATTTACTAATTGGGTATAGAGAAGCCACCTAATGTACTCCACAAGTTGCTCCATTGTCTTGAAAACATCTTGCATACCTCTCTTGCCAAACCATGTATGTCACTAAAGCAATAAAAAGGAAGATCACTAGTGTTTTTGCTTATATCAGCCTATCTCCAATCAGTTGTTTATTCTATTATAGTGAGTTGTTTATTCTACTCTTGTGTCCAATCTGAGCCAACATTTATCATAAATAACATGTTCAATATTTGTTGAGAAAAATGGCATTGTAAAAATAGATGGTCTATAGTCTCTTCCTAATCACAGAAGGTACATATAATGTCATTTATATTTGTCCACCTTTGCAATCTATCCTTTGTAAGTATGTTCCTCTTAAAGATCATCCACAAACAAAAAGAATATTTAGGAATGTTGTTTTTGTGCCAAGCCATCTTCCACCACCCCACCTACTATGAGGAGCTTGCAAGGCTTCATATGCAGCTTTAGCATCGTCTTTGCCTCCACTGGTAGCTACTTTTTAGCTCTGGTCATTCTCATTATACCACCTTGGTAGGTACCATCTCAGCCTCAAAATTCTTCTGAAGAACTAGTTGAAGTTAGGTTTTAATAGCATTTGATTCTAGACATCCTCCTTGATGTAAATGTTATGCACCCATTTGACCCATAAACGTTCACATCTTTCCATCAAAACCCATAAATGTTTAGCAACCAAAGTCTTATTTCAATCAATACTCTTTTTGATTCCCAATCCCCTTGTCTTTTAGGTAAACATCCTTCTTCGTATTCCATAAGAATCAATTTCCTTTTGCCTTTTAAACCTCCCTATAAATACCTTTTGTATATTTTCTAAACCTCGGCAATGAGTGTCTTTGGCAAAATAAAAATAGAGCTCCAATACAGTTGCACGCTCATGAGAACAGAACTTACCAATTGAACTCTACCAGCATAGCTCAACTTCCTTGTCCTCCCAACATTTAGTTTTCCTAGCTACAGATAAACAATAGTCATTAAGGTTCAATTTTCGAGGTTTGAGAGGGACCTCTAGATACTTGATTGGGAGCTCTCCTTTCTCAAAACCAATAAGGTTCAATAGTTCTCTTCTCTAGCCTTATTAACACCAGCAAATTGCAGTATATATATAAGACTTCTGTATATTTTTCACCAAACTAGATGCAGCACCGAACTTTGCAATTACTTCCATTACACAAGCAACATAATTTGGTTCAACTTTACAAAAAACCAGCAAATCATTAGTAAAGATAAGTGTTTTAGTTTCAGTCCTTTATATTAAACATGCTATCTTCAGTCATTGCCTTAAACAACCTAGAAATGTACTTTATAACAAGAACAAGAAGGACAGGAGAGATAAGGTCTCCTTTGCCCTTATTTATTTTTAAAGAAATCATGTAATGTGTTATTATAGCTTAAAGAGAAAGACGTAGTGGAGATACACTCATATATCCAATTTACGAATTGCTTAAGCACACCTAAACCCCTTAACATATCTACTACGAAAAGTCAATCAATTGTATCATAGGTTTTTCTGATATCAATCTTTATAATAGAGCTTGGTGATACCTTCTTCCTCTTATAATGCTCCACTAAATCCAGGCCTATCATCACATTCTGAGCAATAAGCCTATTTGCCGCAAAGGATGTTTGATTGTCCATGATCATTGCAGGTAAGACACCTTGGAGCCATTTACACATAATTTTTGAAACGAATTTATGCAAGACATTATAGGAAGAGATAGGTTTATATTCAGAAGCCTTGTTAGGGTGGTCAACCTTACCTGCTAGTGCGATAGGAGTGGCATTGATTTGCTTTAATAGTTTGCCATCTTTGAAAATATCAAGAATAGCATCACTTACCTCTGAACCAATGATATTACATGTACTTTTCAAAAACATACTTCCAAAACCACGCAGACTAGGCTTTTAGTGCCATCTACAGACCACACAGCCCATCTAACATCATATGTTTAAAAAGGTAGTATCAATTGTAGCCTCTATTTTTTTGATAATTGTGGCTTATTGTAGCAATGACCATTGAATCTTAGCTCTATCCTTTCGTGTGGTCAAGAGATCCTGAAAATACTTGTTCAAAGTATATTCAATCTCATTAGGGGAATATATAATTTGCCGCTCCATTTAGAATAGAATTTATTTTATTACTATAATATCTCTGTTTGATAGTTGTAAAATAAGAAGTTGTATTTTTGTCTCTATCAAGCAGTCACTTGATTTTTCTTCGCTGCATGTTTATTTCATGTCTAGCCCTTTTCGAACCCAAAAACTTTGCCAAAACTCTTTGCTCCTCAGCATAGGTTTCAGCTGATATCTACCCCTGAAATATCTATTCCTAAACCTGTAATAATTACGTTATGCCTTGCTCCAATTGAATGTTAAGATTTTGGAAGACATTTTTATGCATAGTTTCAGAGCCTTCTTTTCTAGTTTCGGCTTCGGCACTATAGTAAACACCTTGGTACCTTGAGCAGTACAATTCTAGTGTTCTTGCATAATTGGTAAATATTCCTCGTGGTGGATCCACATGTTCAAAAATTTAAAAAGAGCATGCACATAACGCACTCCATGTCCACTCAACAATAGAAAACAATGATAAAAAATAAAAAATAAAAACTCCTCCTGGCGACGCAGTGTAGTCTATAACAGGGAAGGCATCCATCCACATCTAACTCTATCCTGCCTAGAGAGAACCCTATCACCTGGTGAAGACACTTAAACAGTGTTTTTTAATTTTTTTTATTTATTTTTTCAATATAGAGATGAAAACTCAACCTCATTTGCATACCCGATCCAAGATCTAACTAAAGCATAGTGGTACCAAAAAGCCAACCAACATCAAAAACAACCCAAACCTCATTTTCCTGGGCCAGACCCACTCCATAGTCCAGTTTTCCAGCTGATCCAAAGTAGGTTTGAGCTCCTAAAATTAGCTCTGAACCGGCGCCGGCCTCCAAGCCTACAAAAACGCTTTTAGCATCCAAGCTCGACATGCTTCCCATACCACAAACGTCATCATCACGAACCGGAGCAGGTCTTAGGTTTCCCTGAATGACATTATTTTGATTGGCTCAATATCCAACATTCGCCTCTATAAATAGAGGGTTCCCCTTTCTTATTTGGGACATCAATTCAGCTGCATACACTACCCCTAGGTTGCTGAATTCTCTCCCTCACTCTTCTCTCTACTCCCCCTCATTCACAGTACAAAATTCCTTTTTAAAATTTTCACAAAAAGCCTTCTTTTCGCCACTTTGCTAACTCCGATCTCACTGTTACTCTTCCAAAATCCGGTCAAGATTCGAGCATAGCAGGTGGGTCAACTTGAGGGCGGATTTCCACATCGTTTCGAGTTTGCTATTTCATTTTGTTTGGATTCATTTTTTTTATGTATTGTGGTTTTTCAAGATATAATTTTATTTAATTTCCGTCCCCACTCGATATAATAGTTAAATTTATTGCTTTCTTTATTTCTTGCATTTATTGCTTTATATCTTGTTTTGCCTTTATTTCTGCCTTTCGCATGTTAATTCCTTATTTTTCTTAACGCAATTTTTACTCACTTATTTTATTTCTAGAGGTCTTCTTTATGACAGTTAAAATGAGGAATTTCCCTTCTTCATTTTGTACCTTCGCCCGAACACCGAAACATTAGTTTGACCAATGGAATCCTTTTTCTACAAACTTTCCTAATCTTTTGAGTTTTTGCCCCTTTCGGGAACACAAAAGAATAAAAAAGTAATTAATTTTTGTTATTTTTTCTTTCAAAATTGATTGACGACTTCCTTTTTTAATATGTTCTAATTCTTAAAACTTCATTTTGACTTTGTTCACATAAAATTAGTTAACTTTTGGAAGTTAATTGGCAGTGCAAACCAAATTACTGGGACTGCCTCGACAGTCCGGACCGGATGGTCGGCGCCAACTAATTAGTCCGGTGGGCCGAAGCTAGCACACGGACTACTAACCGGGCCTACCTCCTAGCCCGGCAGACTACGATCGCCTAGCCCGGTTGAGCTTTATGTCAATCTATTTTCTATTTGTCTTTTCTGTTTAAAATACATTGACAAGAATTCTAAAACTACTTTCGAAAATAAAATGATTTCTAAAATTTCCAATCGATCCCTTTAAAACCGAAAGAGTTATTCTCCTTCATAAGCATGTCACGCGTAAAGTCGACATTGTGGGTCGTGGCTGCTACACTGGCTATAATTTATTTGTCCATGTATAATGACATCCCTTGCGTGTTCCATTTCTTGAAGTTGGCATGGATCAACACAATCTTTAAAGGCATTCATTTCTTGGAAATTAACCTCCACCCCTCCAAACCTCTAGTGCTTTGCGAGTACACAATTAAAGTCTAACCACAATCCAAGGATAATGCAAATCAAATCCCGAAGATCTCTTATCTTGTTAGGATTAAGTGCCACAACTAAATAGAAAAAAAAAAAGCAAAAAGAAAGAGAGAAATTTGAGACACGAGATTTTTAATGTGGAAAAACCCAAACCGAGAAAAATCACGGCAATTCACTAGATGATTTCTTTACAAGAAGAAGCTTTTGTGTTTTGTGGGATGCAACAATGGAGGTCCTTAGGCATCAATATATAGCCTAAACTTAAATAATTACATATCAATTCTCATTACACTAAGCAAACAACGCATAACGGAAGAAAAAACTTAGTCGGGAAAAATTCACTTAGCACGGGTGTGCCGGGAGTTGGGCACGGTGGCATGGGCGTGCTAACTAGCACGGTTCCGACCGTACCATGCCTCTCGCACAAAATCCTATGTTTGCTTCACGCTACATCTTGAGCGTGCCACTATGCCATTTTCTTCCAGAGTGTAAACAAGGCTTGATCATCAAAGTCCATGATTATTAGGTTCTATATCTCAAGAATCTCCCGCTTGGAGATTAATAAACAACTTCCTCTAAGTACACATCCAACAAATCAAAAACACCTGCCTTAGCTTGAACGAGAAAGGTCAATTGAGTTTTTCACAACTTCAATTTCCCGGCATCCACTCCTTTTGGTTAGCATATCTACCGGATTTTCTACCCATGATCTTCTCAAGTTACAAGTCTCCACTCTCTACCAAGCTTCGAATGAATTGGAACTTGCGTCGGATGTGCTTTGTTCTTGAATACAAGACTGGATTCTTGCTCAACTGGATTGCACTTTGACTATCATTATAGAGCACTTTTCCCTTGCTTTTGGCCCAAAACCTCCAAGAAGTCTTGCAACCACACCATCTCCTTTCTAGCTTCGAGACACCGCCACATACTCGGACTCGGTTGTGGACATTACAATGCATTTTTGTAGTATTGACATCTAACTCACAGCTATGCCTCCAAGTGTGAAGATATAACCCGTTGTACTTTTGCTTGTGTTAGAATCACCACTCAAATCAGCATCCACGAAGCCTTCTAGTTTTAGTTCACTTTCTTAGAACCCTAGTGATGTACTAGATGTTCCCTTCAAGTATATTAGAAGCCATTTAACGGCTTCCCAATGCGCTTCTTCGAGATTAGACATGAATCCCCCACGGCTCCCAATGCAAGAGTTATGTCCGGTCTAGTGTACACCATTGCATAAATAAGGCTCCAACTGCAAATGCATATGAAACCTTGGACATGTATTCTTTCTCCTCACTTGTCTTGGGAGATTGTTCCTTGATCGACTTGATATGGTTTGCAAGCGAGGTATGTCTTGGGTTGGCATCACCAATGTTGAACCGCTCCAAAATTTTTAGCACATATTCTCCTTAAGACATCCTTAAGGTACCCTTGGGCCTATCTCTTAAAACTCCCTTGCTGAGAATTTGTTTTGCCGAGCCCAAGTCCTTCATCTCAAAATCTCTTGACATATCCTCCTTTACCTTATTGATTTTAGTCATGCTTGAACCTGCAATCAACATATCATCTACATAGAGAAGTAATCACATAACAATCGGTGAAATTTTTGAAATAACAACACCGATCCTTATCACTCCTTTGAAACCCCTTGTTGCACATGAAGGTGTTGAACTTGAGATACCATTACCTCGGTGCTTACTTTAAACCATATAGGCTCTTTGTGAGACTAAAAACCAAATGTTCCTTTCCGGAACCTTATATCCCTCTCGGTTGTAGCATATAAAGATCTTCCTCCAAAATCCCCATCCAAAAACATCGTTTTCACATCCATTTGCTCCAAGAAGAGATTATCACCTGCAACCAAGCTCAATACAATCCTTATGGTGGTTAGTTTCACAATAGGAGAAAATATTTCGATGTAATCAATGCCCTTCTTTTATGAAAACCCCTTAACCAAGCAATCAAACCTTATACCTAGTATGATCACTAGGCTCATTCTTAATCGATACACTAATTTATTTAGCAAGTCTTTCTTACCAACCGGTAACACGGTCAATTCCCAAGTGTTCTTGTCCAAGGAGGCAATCTCCTCATCCATTTCTTGCTCCCACTTGGACCAATCACTAACCTATATAGCCTCGGTGTAGGAATCTGGCCCACCAGCATCGATCAATGGAAGATAATAAAGAGAAGGAGAGTATCTTTGAGCCGGTATACCTGTTGTTGAGCGTGCTGACCTTCTCAAGGTGGGAGGAGTTTGGGGTTCATCTTCAAGAGGAGTTTATGGTTCAAGGATCGGTTCAACAACCGGTTCTTCAATTTGTGGAGCCCTAGCCTGAGTTTTTCTCCCATTCATGGAAACCTCGACAATATCTTTGTTACCCGTTTCAGCTCCCACTAGCTCATTGCCAACCGAGCTCTCAACCAACTCTGTCTTTGTACAAAACAGACTCATTGAAGACAATGTCACAATGTCTAAACACTTTTTCCCATCTCAAACTCTATACCCAAACATGTTATCGTCATAGCCTAGAAAATAACACATCTTTGACTTAGCATCAAGTTTATCCCTCTTATCGGGCTCAAACATTACATAAACAACATAATCAATGATACAATGATGGGATAAATTGATATCCTTACCACTCCAAACCTCTTTCGATATCTTGTTACCCAAAGGCACAAATGGTCCCCTATTGATCACATAGGCAGTTGTGTTGACTGCATTTACCCATAGAAATTTGGGCAGTTCGATATGAATGCGCATGCTCCTTGCTCTCTCATTGAGTGTCCAGTTCATCCTCTCGGCTATGCCATTTTGCCTTGCTTTTCCTGGAATCATTCTTGTCAATGTAATTCCCTCTTGAGCACAAAATTTCTTGAACTCATTCTTCTCATACTCACCATCGTTGTTAAATCTCAAGCATTCAATCTTCAAACCTATTTGGTTTTCAACTTACGCTTTCCAACTCAAAAAGTGTCAAAAATAGCATATTTATTTTTCAAAAAATAAACCCACACTTTCCTATTGTGATTGTCAATAAAGGTGATGTAGTAGTGAGCACCGCCCAAAGATCAAGTGGGAGGAGGACCCCAAACATCCGTGTAAACCAGCTCTAGCTTGTTTGCCTTGGGTTTCCTACTAACTTTGGAGAAACTAACCCGCTTCTATTTCCCAAGTACACAACTCGACAAAGTCCCATTTCAACATTTACCAACCCCGGTAAAGCACTCCTAGCAGCTATGATTTTCATCCCTTTTTCACTCATATGACCGAACCTATTGTCCCATGAAATAGAACTAGAGGATTTGTTCTCGGCATTAGTAAGCAAATTCGTGCGCCAAACTGTAGAGTACAATATCCTAGATTTAACCCCTTTGCAATCACTAACGTCCCTTTGACAATTTTCCAACGCTCATTCCCAATTGAGTGAAATAACCCGTTTCATCTAGTTGACTCACGTAAATTAAATTCTTAGTCAAACCCGGTATGTACCGGACATACTCTAACTTCCAATGACCCACATTAGAAAGCTTAATGTTCACATCACCTCTTCCTAAAATATCCAAACACTTATCATTGGCAAGATACACACTACCAAAGTTTCCACTCACAAAATTATGGAAAAGGTCTCTACTTAATAAAAAATAAAATAAGGCACCCCGATCTACAATCTAAGACTCTATTGGACTATCAACACTCAAAATAAGAGCATCACCAATATCCTCAATGGAATTTACGGAATCATGGTCATCATGAGTGTTTCCCTGCCCTTATTCTTAGGTTTAGGATAATTTTTCTTGTAATGGCCCTTTTCACTATATCTCCAACACACAGTCTCTTTCGGGTTTTGTGACCGACCCCTAGTTTTTGATTTAGACCGACCTCTAGACTTGTTTTGTTGCTTTTGTTTCGCTCTACCTGTCATATACAATGCATTACCGGACAATTCACCCAAATCTTTTTACGAATACTTTCGCTCAAAATAACATCACGGATTTCATCATATTTTAAAGCATTAGTACCCCTAGCACTACTCACAGTAGATACAATGGTATCACATGATTCGAGCAAAGAAGATAACAAAATCAAAACTTTAACCTCATCCTCGAAATTAATCTTAACCGAAGTAAGCTTAGAAATAATCATATTGAAGTCATTCATATGGTCGAGATACACTAGTCTAGTTATGCATTTTTGAGATCAAATAAGCGGCGGATAAGGTATACCTTGTTTATTGTCGATGGTTTCTCATACATGTAGCGCTTCCAAGCAAAGCCTTCGTTGTTTTTGTTCCATGACGTTGAATGCCACGAGTCCTTGCCAACGTCAACCGGATTGTCACCGGTGCTTGTCGATCGAGCACCTTCCAATCCTTTTGCTACATCTCCGACGACTTCTCTCCAAGAGGTTGATAAAGCTCCTTCTGGTATAGTAAATCTTCAATTTGTATTTTCCATAATGCAAAGTCCTTCCCATTGAACCTCTCAATTTTTAGCCTTTCGCCCTCCATTTTTGTTGTGACTACTAACGTTAAGGCTCGATACTAATTGTTAGGATCAGGTGCCACAACTAAATAACAAACAAAAGCAAAAATAAAAAGAGCAATTTAAGACACGAGATTTTTAACGTGAAAAAACCTAAACCGGGAAAAAACCACGACAATTCACTAGATGATTTTTTTACAAGAAGAAGATGTTGTGTTTTGTGGGATACAACAATTGAGATCCTTAGGCCTCAATATATAGCCTAAACTCACATAATTACACATCAATTCTCATTTACCAAGCAAATAACGCATAACGAAAGAAAGAACCGAGCAGTCGGGCAAAAATTCGCTTGGTACGGTCATGCCACTGGTACAATTCTGACCGTGCCATGCCTTTGCCCAAAATCCTGCATTTGCTTCACGTTGCGTCTTGAGCGTGCCACTATTTCATGATCGTGTCATCTTCTTCCAATGCAAACAAGACTTGATCATCAAAGCTCGTGATTATTAGGCTCCATATCTCAGCGAGATCTCGCTGTCACTAATAGATGCATAGTAAACAGTGAAATAAAAAACCATTTGTATACTATTATGAGTATTCACAGCATGAACAAACCCTTTATGTATAAAAAGATCAGTTATCCCAAAGCAATCTGGATTCCAAATCATCCAAATCATGCTTTTCATAACCTGAGTTGCATTAGTAATAAATCTCCAACCTCCGCAAATTACTTCAGTCACCACATGAATATTTTGAAGGGCTACTTCGGTCTCCAATAAATCAGCAAACCTTATTTGTTTGTTTTGCAAGAAGAAAAAAATTGCTTCTCATTTTGAGGGGTCATTCATACCCCCATGTTCCACACTCCCATATTATCCATGATCTTCACCACAATGGCCCTGGAAATAACCTTATGTTGTCAATCAATTTCCTATTGTTGGTCTTTGTCCTCCTCACTATGTATCAACACACCAAAAGAATTGCTCGTGCTAAATTAAGTGTTATACCATGTATGAGAGGCACTGGCTCAACATTATGGCTGGCAGTCACCTGCACATCATGTTGTTGCTCTACCACTAAGGATTCTTCTGTTTGGGTCTCCATTCCCTTCTAATACCCTTCCTGTAGACTTTAAATAAATGTGTATACATACTATCACTTAGAGCTTTGCTTTCACCAAATGATCTTCTCATGGTGAAGGCAACAATTAACATATACGACATAGTTTCTTACATAAAAATTATACAAATGAGATAATCACTTTTATTCATGTTAACATTATATTAGTTTCGCCTTAATCCAAGTAAGATGTTATTTAAGTAAAACTAATAGGTTAAAGAAAACCCCACTTGTATCCACACAAGCCAATATGCCATTGACCATTAATTAAGATCTCAACTAATTCCAGAATTGACATTCTTTGCCATAAGGGCGAATTCAACATCCAATATCTTTAAGGCCATGAATGAACCAAGCACAAGAAGTCCAAAAGGAACTTGACATTTGATGGCTTTTGTCTTTTGATTTGATTTTGCAATACAAGCAAATTGAACAGACAAGCCCAAAAAATCTGTCCTTTTTTTTCCTCCGTTTATATGGTATCAATTAAAAGTAGAATGCATGTCCCAATCAAATGGCACATAAAAAAATCCTACAACATTTGTCACTTGAAAATCTCCCCACATGTCGATTTGCGAGTACCGAACAATCAACACAAGGGGCACAAAGTGACAACCAAGAAGTGTCATGGAGCTCAATTTTATCAAAAAAAGAGGGCAAAAAAGGTAAAAGCATAATGGAAAACAAAAAAAAATTGTCATTCATGTTCGTAGTTGGTTCCTTGACTTCAATTTGTGAACAACTCATTTAAACATTTCCTCCATTTAATATTACATATTATTTTAATTAATTATTTTTTATTTTATAATATTTTTTATTTTATAATTTTAATAATATATTAGTTATCAATCTATTAATTTATGCTCATTGATTTTTTTTATTAATTTTTTAAATTTTCAATAAAATTTTATAGTAATTTAACCGTTTAATATAAAATAATACACTTATAAACACTTTTTTAAATTAAAAAATGATAATTATTTTAAAATAAAAAGGTATTCTTGTACTCCGTATACGGTTGATGGTTATCGGAATGCCTCCATTGCGTTTTGTTTCATCATCATCATCATGAGGATAAGATTATTATGAAATTCTTGCTTTTCTCAACATTCTCGCTTGCTCGCTCTCTCTCTGGGTTCTGAAGTGGATAGCATGTTTTCTTGTGCTGTAGAGTAGAAAGAGTCAAAGGAATGCATTTATCCAATTTATTGGGCATTTTTTATTTTATTTTTTTAGGCTGGGGTCAAAAACGGGAGACCGCATTTCGCTGTTGTGAGGGCAATAGAGCAGGTGCCACGCACGTGCTGATGTTCTCACTTAATTTCAACCGAATCCGAGCGTCACAACGTAGCTAGGAGTAGGGGAGGATGGCGGATCTTGCACTGGACATCATACCCTTTTATATACATGCTAAATGTTGGGCATTTAACTGGACTTATATCTTATTAGTAAATTTAATTAAATTTAAAAATTCATATTCAAATTCTAATAAAAAAATAAAATTGTGAAGTGATTACCATTATGGGAACACTTACTTAGTATCATACCTTAATTTATTCCACCCTAAACTAATAAGAACTTAAATGGATACCAAATAAACGAAAAAAAAGTTGGTCAAATACAATCTTCACAGTATCAACTATAATCTTGATCTGACTTAATTATGTTTATGTAATTAAATTCCATTAGGGTGGTCAGTTGAGTTGTCTCCCCCACCCTATCTCCCTTTAGCCATGTGTATTAGGATTTTTTTCTCAATGGAATATTAAGCACTAAATAATTAAAGTTAGATCACTATTTTACAGATGAAAAAGTGGGTGAGTGACTATACATAGGAGTTAAGGTAATAAATATTTTGAATTATTTTATAAAGGATGATGGATCGGATTAAACTGTACTTTCTCGTAAGTTAGGGAGCTTAATGTCTGTAATATATATTTACTTTTTAGAATAAAAATGATCAAATTTATTGTATATATTATGCAAATATTATCTCCTATTCATTTTTAAAAAGTAAAATAAAATAAAATTGGATGTTTGATTCATTTTTAAAAGACTTTGGTCAATGTATTGTCATTTGATACAAACTATTTCAATCGTACTCTCAAAAATAAAAATTGGTAACTGATGTAAGTGACATAACTTTACTAGATAGATGTGCATAAAATACAAATATTCGAATTTTTAATATCTATGGACAAAGGAGGTAAAATGAAACTGAACTAGGAAAGTCTATGAATTAAACACCATGATGCAAGTACTGTAACCATTACATAATCAATTCTCGGAAAAAGAGCCTTCAGATCGGAGACTAAGTGAACAACCTACCTTTCAAATGAGATAAGATTATCAATAGCCTTTAAGGCCTTAAATATCCACAAAAACTCACTTAAGTTTGTATAAAAATTCAAATAAGAAGACACGTTTATTATATTTAATATAAATTAATAAAGTATTAGTTGAAGTGGTAGCCAGTATGACCCTGATGAAAAATAGAATATAAATTTAAATTTACAGAATTATACTATTAAGATAAATTTTATTGTAAACGCTCACCCAAAATGAACACTCTTAATTAAAAAATTGAAAGAATATATACCCGCTCTACAGTCAAACATCAAAAAGTTTATTACATGTAAAAGTTAATGAGCGCCATCTGATAATGTGAACTCAATGAACAGAAAGGAAATTGGTGAAATATAATTTTCACAGTATCAAAATCTACATAATCCTGATCTAGGTTAATTAAATCCACTAGCACGGTCAGTTGAGTTGTCTAACCCTCCTTTTTTTTCATTCATGTATATCACATGTAAAAGTATTTAATCTTGCTGGTTAGTCTTTTTAAATTTTAACATTAAAAACATTAATAAAAAAGGCCATTGAAGTATATAAAAATGCAAATTCAAAATTTCAATTATTTATGGACAAAGAGACGTAGGGAAGTCGAAACTTAGTAAATTTATGAACTAAAGACCACGAGGCAAGTACCCTATTGGTTACACGATCACTTCTCGGAAAAAGAACCTTTATATTGAAAATTTTACGTAAATAACTTACCTCTCAAATGAAATACGATTATTAATGGGTCTGAAAAGGCCTTAAATATATAACAAAACACACCTAAACCCACATAAAAAACATATCTATTGTACCCCATGTAAACCGGCATACACAAGTTGCACATATTTAATTTTACCATTTGTATAAGTGAAGTTCGAATTTAAGTTATTTGCCAAGTATTGTTCATATACACAAATCATTTTTTTCCTTGATCCTCATTTAATTAAAGTTAGGTTACTTCCAATCTATTAAGATAGATCTTTGTGTAAATATTATGCATTAATAAATTTAATTTAAGATTTTATATAAACATAATAAATACTATATCACTTCAAATAATCTACATTGTTGTTCATACACAAATATTACCTATCTATTCATATACATTGTGACAAAAATACCAGTCAATTTTCGTATCCCTTGGAGTATAAATACCTTTAGGCTCTTTATTATCACTTAGATGCAATATTCTTCAATTTTTATGTATTTATTTTTGACAAAGAGAAAAAGAGTATTTGATTCTTTTATATTTGAAATTCATTTCTTGAGGTGAGAGAGAACAAAAATAAATGCACGGTTGTTACTGAATCAAAGAGAATGAATTGGAGACGATATTGTTTTTTTATCCCCTCTTTTTTAACAAAAAAATGAATAAGTAGGACCTCCAATAATTAAGGGTCGAGTGCATGGAACACGTGAGACGAGCTAATTATTTGAAATTCATATTATAATAAATAATCTATCCCTTTGCTGATGATGGGGGCACACAACAGACTCTGTCAGTTTTGGGAGTCTCTTGCTAATCCATTTCCCTCCCACCTTTTTTATTTTTTTTTATTTATTTTAGCTGGCACTTTCCATTCGGCTCTACAACCAGGTAACCCAATATAATTAATGAATTGAGATTAAGACTATCCCTTTAATAGAATATAAACGGCTAGTAATATATATATGGTATTAATTAAACAACTTATTTCACGATTTTTTAAATAAAAAATGAGATCTACATCTAATATTCTATTCCAATCTTTCCTATACAACTAATATATCAAAATTAATATATAACAGTTATATTCACATTGACTATTAAACTCGTGTATATAGTATTTATAAAATTTATTTTTATAATTTTAATTAAAAAAATATAAGACTGATTGACAGGTTGCAATTATTTTTTTATCCAAATTATATTTTAGGGGCGGGGGGTTTGGTAGGGGGAGCTTAAACTACTTTTCCTTAGTGTTACAAGGGACTGTCATAGGTCTTTGTCACATTGTACCTCCCAATCATCTTGTTTTACCATAATTTTATTTTGTTTTTTTACTAACTTTTATTTTTTAACTAGGACGGTTCATGAATTCTTTATTTTCATATCTTTTGTGATCTCACTTTTTATTGTCGCATAATAGACAAAAAGGCTTTAGGGTGGCATAGAACATTGTGCACCAAGCTTATAACTATGAGATTGACCCCGTTGGGTTTAAATCCTTAACTTGCTAATGAGTAGGTAATTGAGTTTGTATGGAGGATCAAGTATGTAGTTGTCTACAGTAAATCTTAAATTTACATTAATATCGTTACATTATCTTGACATGTTGAAATCTTAATATATAGGTAGGTTTTATAGTGACTAGCAGGAAATGTCATAAATGTCCTTTCCTTTCTTTTTATGTGGATTCAATTCTTTATTTCAGATAAATTAATGATTAAAATTCTTATTATATTTATATATAAAGATATGAATTTTATTAGTCAGTTTAATTGATGGGGTACATTCTTAGCTTTCATTAGAGTGGTGGGGGCAGGAGCATTGAATAGCTGAGTTGGGAAAGGATGAATATGCATGTGGAAATTTCGATGGCTTAGGTTTGTCCTGACGCTCAAGGGGCTCATCTCATCTCCCTCCTTGCCAAAACGTGGAATTAACGAGAGGACCACATATTTTTGGTTTAGGCAACTTTGGTAATTAAATTCATTTTCAAACGATAACTGTTAAGATGTTATTGGTTCACCACAAAATAATTAAAATTGTTATTGGTTGCTTTTAAACCTATATATTTATTTTATATTGCTAGGGAGATATATTGTAATATGTAAGACATTTTTTTCATCAAGATGGACTAAAATATATAGATAATTTAATATGTTTAATGTCATGAATTTTCTTTTAGGTATATGTGATAAGTTTTGTTGATTATAAGATGAACGAATAAAGATTAGAATTTTGAATTTATACTTCTTCCATTTCATAACATATATAATTTTAATTTATTTTTTTTGTTTAATAATAATTATCACTTTATAATTTTAATCACATATTAATGATTAGTTTACTATTGTTATCTATTTCAACGTGTTGACTTTTTTCATTTCATTAACACAAATTTTATCGTCAACTTTAAATTTTCTTTATATTTTCTCATATTGAAAAAATGAAGGGAGTAAATTCAAAAAGAATAAGACGCAGACTTCAAAAGGTTGAAAATAATCAAAGCGTTTGAAATTCAGCTCGAAGTTGGGGTCTTTATAATCCGATATATCAGCTGATCAATTGAGTAATAGCATGTTGTTGAGAGAAGTTCAAAGAGACTTTCCAGGAGTTGCCAAGACGTGTGCCTCGAAGTAGCAGGGATGAGAGAAGTGGGCCTCCACGGAGGAAATTTGGAATTAATTCTTTGGACGTTGTGAAACTTAAAAATACTGGAGTAAAGAAGGGCCCCAGCTGAGAAACTTTAGGCAATTGTTCAAATAACTTGACTAGTGTTGTTTTCAATTGTGTTGATTTTTTTATATTGTTGAAGAAGTTCCTACATCAATACCTACTCGTTTTACAATCGTCTCCTAACACAGTATATACTTTTAATAGGATCGTGGATGATAGATATATATATATATATATATATATATATATATATATATATATATATATATATATATATATATATATATATATATATATATATATATATATATAATTGATTATATTCATAAAATTTTACTATTAATTATAGGAATATTGGATCGGAATAATACACACTTTGGGGGTATTGGCTAAATATAATACTGAACAATTTCCTTGGTTGCGAACAGTAACCAACTTTGGGAGTATTTTCAAATAGCGAACGCCACCGAGTTTTATGGGTAGCGACTCGTCGGAAATCGACGTGGCAAATTTTTTGACACGTGTACGGCGGAGTCAATTTTTTGACTAAATTTATCATATTTAAATGCCACGTATGCAAGGATTTTAATTAAAAAAATAATAAAAATCTCTCTCCTCCCTCTCTCTGTCTCTGTCGCTCTCGCTCGTCTCCCTCTCTCTCTCTCACCTCTGCTCTTCGCTCTCGCTCTCTCTGTCTCTCTCGCTCTCGCTCTCCTCCCTCTTTCTCTCGTCCCTGTTTCTACTCCTCCGTCTCCTCCATCTCTATCTCTCTCTCGCTCTCTCTTGTCCCTGCTCTCGCTCTCCTCCCTCTCTTTGTCTCTCTCCTTCCCCGCTTCGCACGTCTTCTCTTCGTCTCTCTCGCTCCGCTCTCCTCCCACTCTCGTTATCTCTCTATCTCTCTCCCTTTCCTGCGGAGAGCAACAGAGAGAGACAAAGAGGGAGCAGGGGAAGGGAGAGAGACAGAGAGAGGGAAGAGAGCGGTAGCGAGAGAGACAGAGAGCGGGAGCGAGTGAGACAGAGAGAGGGAGTGCGAAGCAGGGGAAGGGAGAGAGATAGAGAGAGGGAGGAGAGCGAGGAGCAGGGGACGAGAGAGAGAGAGATAGAGGGACGAGAGCGAGAGGGAGGAGACCGAGGAGTAGAAACAGGGACGAGAGAGAGAGGGAGGAGAGCAAGAGCGAGGAGCAGGAGAGCGAGAGATTCGGAGAGAGGGATGAGAGCGAGGAGTAGGGGAAGAGAGAGAGACAGAGAGAGGGAGGAGAGACGAGCGAGAGCGAGAGAGACAGAGAAGCGAGAGCGAAGAGCGGGGAGAGAGAGAGGGAGACGAGCGAGAGCGAGAGAGACAGAGAGAGGGAGGAGAGAGATTTTTATTTTTTTAAAATTAAAATCCTTGCATACATGGCATTTAAATATGATAAATTTAGTCAAAAAAATTGACTCAGTTGTACACGTGTCAAAAAATTTGCCACGCCGTGATTTCCGACGAGTTGCCGCCCATAAAACTCGGTGGCATTCTAATATTGGAAAATACCCCAAAGTTGGTTCTATTCGCAGCAAGTGAAATTGTTCGTATTATATTTGGCCAATACCTCAAAGTGTGTATTATTCGATCCAATAACCCTTAATTATATCCTCTGATTGAATTTCGAATAGCAAACTTTAAAAAATTAATAATTTCTTACTCGTAAAATGAGGATCATAGAAATCTAAAATCAGAGTTGCAACAATTCGCCAATACTTTGTGTTTTATTCGGTGAGTGGTTCCATGCAATTTGTAACTTATATTCTGATTCAATTAGATTTTTCTTATTATATTAATCATAACAAACCTGGACCAAACTCAACTGGGATAAGGGCATAGGACCACCTCAATTTGTAAAAGTTCCTTTTACTCCCATCTATAAACACAAACATGTTATTCACATTTTATGGAGTGGCACAGCCTATGAAGCCGAATGGGTAGCCGGAGGACCACCATATACGCATTAATAATAATCATTCACACCCAAACAAAACCAAAATTTGGGGGAGGCAAGGCAAGAAAAACAGAGCAAAGCACAGCACAACATTTTCGAACATGTCTCATGGATTCATTATCGTGAAAGAGAATATACACCACAAGTCCACGAAGACTGATGTATTAACCAGATCAACAACAGTACATTTCCACCTCACTCTCTCTCTCTCTCTCTTTTTCTCTCTATACATGGATCTAACTTCTACGGACCTAACCCCCACTAATCTCTTCACAAAGCAAGATGACATCTTCCGGGCTAGTAGAAAACGGAGTAGAGTAGTTCACTGCGCATAAATTAACTGTTTCTATGTTGAGTAAGAAAAAAGGGGTCGGGCTTAAGCTCAAAACAAGGGAAAACCCCCAGAAATTGTCACGTACCTGAGACTCAACTAACCAAACAACACAACAGCCATACAGGCTCTAAAACGTGACCTAGAAGAGAGTCAGACCTTGTTCTAATTACCAACCACGTACCACCCGTGAAAAGTTGGTCAAATTTCTCTACATACAGGGAAACAGTCTGTTGTTAAAGAGCAAAATATGGGGTTCTCAATAAATATTTCACCCTCGCCTGATCCCATTGAAGTAGTTGAAGTCATGGTGCTCGACCCTAAGCTGCTTTAGCCATGAATCAGCTACGCCACAAAGAGAGGCCAGCTTCTCCTGGTCTCGACCACCCCGGCCCGAGACCCACACGTCTCCTTGCATCTTGTAAGTGGCAAGGCCAAAAGCCGGGAGGGGATGCCTTCGCCTTCTTTTCTCTTCTTGGTCCACTCCATGCCCTCCATGGGGTCATCTACATGATCCACATCCAAAATTACGACAAGGACATCCATCAGCGAAAAGCTAGCGCCCCTAGCTATAGCTTAAGTGATCCTCCCATGCCACCCACCCACCCACTACTAGGGTGTGAACAAAGCACAAACAAAGGTTTCGAAATTCCACAAATTGGTCGGCAAAAAGATCACATTGAAAAGGAAATTAAGTTTGATCAAGCGTAATTAATTGTGAAAATTATTTTGATTTAACCAAAAAAGGTACCTTGAAAGGAGGATGAAAGAGTGTGGTAGGTAAGGAAGCATGTAGATAAGTCTTTAATGGTTCTCCCCATCGGTATGTGATAGATTGGGTACCTGTGCAAATGTTGACACAATGAGCTTATTGCACATTGTAATGTCGAATTGTCAAGCTCAAGAAATACAAACATATTGGTATCAAAATAAATAACAAAGGTAACCAACATCTTAAGGTACGAACATATGACACTAATCAAATAATGACTTATAAAAAAGGGAGGAAAAAAATCATCAATGTTTGTACGATGAAAAGAAATGAGTGATGAGAAACGGACCAGGCAACAGCCATCCAACTAGCCGGTGATAGATCGACACTCCTCAAGGACGTTAACCCAGGGTACCTTCGAGATAACTCGATAATCTGGCAAAAATAGTCAATAAGTACTTGGAGCATCACAGAATATTCGTCAAGTTAGCAATACGCCAAAACAAACTGAGACTTTGAGGTCTTTGCATTCATTTGTGGGTCGCAATCAAACAAAATATTTTAACCTCTTATGCACAAAAGATAACCCACAAAGTTCCACAATTATTTTACCTTGCCCAGTAAAAATGTGGCAAAAAGATGACAGCCCAGTTGGAAATGACCACTAAGAGAAAGTGATTCAACATTATGATTAAAGCGTGGGTAAATTATCTTATCCAAATTCACTCAGGCAACAAGTCAAGTCAAGTGCACTTGTAAAATAAAATAAATAATAATGATAATAATGGTGTACCATAATAACCCACTTTGAGAACAAAGGTGTGGAGTACATAGACTGGTGTAACACCAACTCTAGATTATTCTAACAACTCCCGTTTCGCACTTATCCCTTCTCCTCAATTTATTAGGTATATAGGCTCAAAATTACACAAGTCAATATTGCTACAGTTCGAAATATCCAATTCCTTCCCCTCCAATCTCGTCTTACACAATTCTAGAAGGGTCAAATAATCTTAAATCGAAAAAAACAAGATCTTTAAATTAAGAACTCTTGATTACACCTACTAAAGCCTATTACTCTTACCAAAAAAAAAACAGAGAGAGAGAGAAGTAAAGCATTATAATTTCATGAATTCAATTCCAAGCTGGAAAATTTTGCCCAAAATAAACTTTTCCAAATTGTTTGAAAAGTGTGTGTCTCAATCTACATCAAAAAAGCTGATGAAATGAAATTATTTCACTAATTCTGCAAAAGAATAATTTCCCTGTGATCTTTCAACTTTCCTGTCAAGCACTCTGCCAGTGGAGCAAATTCAAGGAATAATCACAGGAGAGAGAGAGAGACAGCAAGGAAAAATCCCCTGTTTTCAAGTCAAAAACAGATTTGCGTTACCAAAGCAATGTAATCTCTGTTCATGTATTTCGAATTCGCACGGATACGCTAATTTTTGAGCAATGAACGCCGTAAATCATAAGTTAATTTTTTCCTTTTTTTTAAAAAAAAGAGGGGAAGAATAAGAAGCAACAAGCAAAAAACGAAAAAGAAAACAGAGCAAAAACAGTAGTATGATGAACAAAAGGAGAGTAGAATACCCAGAAAAAAAAAAAAAAAACTAAGTTACCTTCTCCATGAGAGGAACTCTTCCATAAGGATTAGATCTCTCAAAGTACTGGCAATAAAGATAACCCAATCTGTCATTGAGTTGGGGAATACTTTCGTGGTCAAAGCATCCCTCTTCGGAAGACGAACCATCCCATCTCGACATCTTATCGCTCTCGCTCTCATCGCTGCACGATTCGCTGTATCCTGACTCCATCATTTCCTCCCTGTAACTCAAAGCCCCATTTTTATTGGATTCATTATAACTTCATAGGAAGATCAATTTGTGATAGAAGTCGGGAATTGAAGGGTGACCTGAAGATAGGAGGGGAAGGAGTGCTGGTGAAAATCTGGATTGCAGAGAGATAAGGAACGTAATACTGAACCACGGTTTCGCCGCCGTTGACAAGGATGGGAACGCCGGCACAATAAGCACTCCATTCGTCGTAGCAGTTCCAGAGATCGCCCAATGTGAAGTACTCCACCTTCTCTCTCTCCCATGGGTGCCATAAACTGTTCAGGTTCCTGATCTCCGACTGCCCAAATTAAAATCAAATCAATAATCAGAAATTAAGATTAAGAATTGAAAGAAAAAGAAAAAGCATACCTTGGGGAGAAATTGGGAAGGAACAACGGGAGTAGTGCAATGGAGGAAACGATCGAGGTTGGAATAATGCATTGACCCTTTGTCCACCACCATGATCATCGATGAGAAGAGAGAGAGAGAGAGAGATTGAGGTGGGGTGGGGGCAGAGAGGAGACCCTGACTCCCGAAAACAAACGGAAGGAAAGACCCGAGAAAAAGAACAGCACAAGGGAAGAGGGGAGATTGGAGAAACAGAGGAGAGGAAATAGGAGGAGAGAGATTGTCAGGGGGATAGTTGTTTCCTTAGGAAGAGGGGAGAGAGAGAGAGAGAGAGAAGGGGAAGAAATATGGAAAGAGGGGGACTAGAGAGAGAGAAAGAGAGTATGGATGGGGTTGGATTGGTAGAAAGCCAAGTATTTGAAGTTTTTGGGACAGCTAAGAGAAGAGAAGAAAAGAAAAGAGAAATATGGCTGACCAGACCCAAATTCCACACAAGAGAAAGAATACAACACAGCACAAATACTAGAATAAATAAAATAAGATAAAATAAAACAGCGGGAACTTGAAAAAACTCCCACGAAAATTCCGCAGCACATGAAAATCGATTCAAAAGCCTTTAAGATAACTCAAAGCAAACGGTTTTATGCCTGTCCAGAGAATACTGCCCTCTTCTTAAAGGAAACAATTCCTCTTCTTCAATTAGGGTTTTCAAAATTGCAAAGAAAAAAATAAAAAAAAGGTGAAAGCGATGGAGAATGGAGAGGGATTGAAGTGGACGAAATAATTGAAACTAGAGTCCAGGATTTCTGAGCTCGTAAAACGAATTCAGCAAACTACTAATTGGATACACACATCCAGAGAAGAGCCAGTAATTATGTATGTCAATCAAGTTTTCCAATATATATTGGACTCGCCGCGGTTTCTTCGACCTTTTATATTCAATGTTCCATGTTTTTTTTTTATAAAAAAAAGTATTTTGGGGTGGAACAAGGGTTCTTCTTCGGTACCGCTACACTATCACATTTAATTTATCATGTACAGTATTTATATTTCAGTATCTAGTTACCATTGTTTTGTCTTTGGCCTCATTCAAAATGCAGGAGAATTTATTATTTTTATTTTTATATTTTACAAAATAAATTTGAACTAATCAAAAGAATTTAGATAAATTTATCTTATTTACAGTGAATCAAGCAGTGAAATTTTCCGTTATTTACTATTTTCTCGTATCTATCTATTTTCTATTGTTCTACCACTGTTATATTTTTAATAGAAAATTTTCCATCAAATCGCAACTAATATGTTATTATATATTGTTTACTTTTATAAGGTGTATGTAGAAATAGAGCTTCTTTTTAAGGTATCATGTTCTATTTTGTTCTATTTTTAATTACATGTAGAATTTCTTTGAGCACATCTACATGTAAAATTTAACTATTTAAATCTATACAGCTTTCACATCTCTAATTTTATCAAAATTTGTGCATAAGTAGGGATGTTCTTTTATATGAGGTGGATTGGGATTTATGAAAATCACACCCAAAAAACAGACTTATAATATTGTTTTGAAATTGAACAAATCTACGATTTGTAAGACTTGGTACTTCCCGATGAAATTGTATATGAGTTAAGATTTGACTTGTGGCTAGCTGAGTTTAGCAAATACAAGCTCAAGCTCAACTCATCTAGCTAGAGCTCAAGCTTAAGCTTAATCCATCAAAGCTTGAGTTAAAAGGCTATGAGCTTGCCCATCTAAAGTTCAAGCTTGAGCTTAATCCATCAAAAATTTGAGTTAAAGGCTCTGAGCTCGACTTGTTCGGGACTCGTTGGTTCATCAAATTGATTGTTGAGGGCTCCTTTTCTTCTTACTCAAAAGTCATACATAAATAATAGTATATAAAAATGGAGGGAGGGTTTTTCATCATTATAGTAGAAACCCCAGGTTTGTCATCTCTAGTATAAATGCAAGCCAATTTAGTTTTGATATAACCAAATGAGTATCGAATACAAGTTATAAAATTTTAAATTAAGAAAGATAATCTTATGTTCCTCTCAAAGTTCTACATATTTGTAATATAATAACATCAATCATTTCATATGATTAAGCATTTGTGAAAAGACTAAGTGAATGTTGGCCTAGTAGCAAACACTCCACACACCAGAGCCCTGTTAGAACCTTTCCCTCGAAGTTTCCGGTCGGGCATCCTCACACATGAAAACCCCAGTTAGAATCCTTCGGTATACTAAACGATCCTGGCCAAGTCGATTCAAAACAATGAAAACACATTCATTATGTTGTTTTAAATAGCTTCTCAATCAGTTTAACATCATAGAAGGCATGACACCATGTGTCACCCCTCTAAATTCACTTTCTTAAATCCGTTTCATTTCTTAAGAATACGTTTGCACGTTTGAAAAGCGAGACATCAAGAAATCATACATAAGAATCATTTTGCGTAAACATTTGAACTCTCTTCAAAACTAACTTTTGAGTATTATTAAGAATCAAGTCACTTCACACGTTAAACATCTCTATATTAAGATCTCGCATTCTAAGCTAGCACATTAACTCAAGGATTCACCCAAGTATATAGCATCTACTCATATTCATCCACATACTACTCAAGCAAGAATCTCTCATTCCTATATACGTAATCCTCGTCTTACTCTATTTTCAAAGGTACAATCAATCAATATAATTATGACTTAACCCAAGAGTCCCAACTCCCCATAAATTGTCATCTTTGCCTCAAGTTCTCATATTACATCTCCATATTACTAATCAACTCTCTTTCTCCACTTATCTTCAAGTTTAATTCACTTGTCAATGGTTTATAAATGTTTTAAAATTAGTTTGACCTAACAATCACCTGCTCTCCACTTCCCTACCTCAATCGTGCATTACTCAATATATACCCACACTCCCCTTTTATACTCCAAATCATTGTTTCCCCAACATCAATAGTTACCTTCCAATGCACATAATTCAGGAAGTCCCTAATTAATTCATAATTCTCACCCAAATTACTTCTTCTTCATCCCTAATTACTAACTTAAATTCCCATATTACTCCTTAGACCTAAATCGCCTAACTCTATCAAATTTTCAGATTTCCAATTCAACTTTAACAAACTTAATCGGTTTCTCTCATGTCCTAATTCAGCCCTAACTACTTTCTAAATTCATTCTATAGCATAAACATTCAATATTCACAACGAAATTCAATTGGATTTCGAAATTACTATTAGTTTAGAGTATAAGACAACCCACCTCGAATTTTAGGGTTTGAGTATTCGATTGAATTGCTTGCTGCCCGCCCCTTCTGCTCTCACTCGTGCTCTGTGTTCGGTTCGCTCTCTTCTTACTTCCTCTTGCTTCCGGTTCGGTGTTTCGGTTCTCGCTACCTCTCGGTTTGGCCTTCGCTTGCTCACGCCGGTCCTCCTCCCTTTTCGTCGTTCCTCTTCCCGTTGCCTCTCCGATCCTTGGCGGCCCTCTGTTTCTGCTCCCTCGCTCTTGCTCTGCTCCTCTCGGTCTCGTCCTATCTCACTTTCTGGCTCTCACTCGTCGCCGATTGCCCTCTGTTAGCCTGGTCGGCGTTCTCTCGCTCGCCGGCTTCCGTTCTCGTCGTCAAATGTGCCCCCTCTTCCCTCGTTCTTCTTCTCACTCGAGCTCTCGGGCTCTCTCGGTCCTCTTCTTTTAGTACTCGTTCTCGGCTCCCTCGTTCTCCATCTCTCTCTCGATTCCTCTCTCCTTCTCTCGCTTGCTTTTTGGCTCTGCTCCATCTCTCTCTCTGTTCTTCTTCTTCCTTTTCGCTCGGGCTCCCAGAGCCTTCCCTTCTCTCCCTCTTGGTCTCCTCTTTCTCTCTCTGCCGTGGCTTACTTAGAGAAGGCCACACATTTGCTCACTTCATACTAATCTAATTCCCAAGCTGACACTTAAGTTCCCCTTTTTCATTCTTCTTTCCCTTTTCTTTGGTTAAGCATTATAATAATTAAACCTACATAAGTAGCATAAGCGGTCTCGGGTTTCATTAAGCTATTCCAGACCGGAAAATTTGGAGGAAGGAATTAATATATTTCACTAACTACATTTACGCGAACTAATAATAATTCGCTCAAATAAATTCACGAATATAAATACCCGCGTATATATTTTCGTTATTCGACCTACTCTATTTAATTAACACTAATTAATTAATTTAACTCATATAATTAACTAACCCAAAATTACGGGTATTACATTTCTTCCCCCTTAAGCGAAATTCGCAACGGATAGGTAGTATCCTGAAACGAGTAAGGTATAAGCATATATACATGAAGCACATTTGTATTACTTAACCTAGAACAAAACTTAATTAGATAACTATCTCCAAGCGTGGTCATTAGAATTCGGGGCCAAAGGAGAAAATCACGCTAGAAAAGGATAAATAGTTGGCTTAGAGCGATTCCACCGCTAGTTTTTAAATTGAATACTAATGTCTCAACTAAATACATGAACCTACTCATGTCAATATAATCAAGACAAGCACACGAAACTAGCTATTCCCTCATTCACTTATCTAACTCAACGAGACTGGTAGTGCCTCTAAGCTTGGGAAGTTGCAACCTCAAAACCTATTCGGAAGCTTAGTGCCTATCGGTGGGTCGGTTACATTATTGTGCACGTCAACCTTACCACTTCCCTTCCCACTAGCTATCTAGCAAGGTTAAGTGATGGGGTCATTACTAACTCTTGACCATATTACCCCAAGTGTAATCATAGAATCACACATGCATGTAAAACAAGTCATATAAAATTCAATCACAAACATATAGGCATATAGGTCCCTAAGTCAAATCACATAACTCATCTTCCGGTTAATCACGAAGCAATTGAATCAATGAAGTCCTAGAGGTAGAGGTCTCTAGTTCGGGACTCAACGAAACCAACGAGTAATGAAACAGAAATAAAATTTCAGCCACACTCAATCACATACTTAGCACACACAAGTCACTCACGTATCACCTTAAAAGCGGTTTACAGTCCAGCTAAGTCGACTAGGTAAATGCTTACAAGGCGAAGGTTACACTTAATACCACATGTATATTTGTCACAAATAAAGCACATAATCACATAACAAGGATCCTACATGGCCATATGCAATGCAAACTTAAGGTCACCAAAATCTATGCTCTAATACCATATTTGTAACACCCCAAAACTCACCCTAGGAGTATTACATCACTAGAGTTTCTCGAAAGTAACTCCCAAGGCTTATTCGAGTGTCAATTTGACTTTCTAATTCCGACTTAAAGGTAGTAAAGGTAATTTTCATTTTTGTTTGAAATTTTCTAAAAATTTCGAGTAAAGTTCCGTTTGTAATATGGTATATCTCCTAGGCTTAAAGCCTTCAAACCTTGCATAAGAAACCACAATATAACTTAATGAACCACACGCTCGGAGTACACAACTCAGCGACCATACGCTGGAATCCAACCAACATGCATGAAGACTTAAAACAATCTAAATGGTTCATAATACATCCGATACAACTATATGAACTTAATTACAAGCTACAACACTTAGAAACATATGGAATACACGTCGGCAACATGAGTCACTCGGCAATCGAGCAATCGGCAAACAACATGCAGGAGTCCGGAATATGCTAAAGCACGAGGCACACTTTCCGAGAGAGTACCTGCAACACCTGGGGAGGGGAAATTTGTGGGGGTGAGTACCAATCCTCTCACCAGAGAGTCTTACACTCTTAAAACGGAAATTCTTTACACATACTACTGTTAATAATGAAATCGGTGAAAGCATAATAACGTAATACAAATCTAGATACTTTTTAATGAAATCCCCTTAAATCCTTTGCAGCTTAAAGATCATAACGTTCAATCATTTAAAAGAATGATTTGCGATCATTAAGAACTCTCTTTGGAACTAAATCAACTTTAAACAAGGTGGTGCAACCACCTATGCTTTCTTTCAAATGCTTTCGATCGAAACCGAATATCTTTCTAGGGAAAGCCCTTGCAACTTATCATTATAACATTTCAATCTTTAAAATAAAGTTTCAAAATCATTAACAATTTATTGGATCCGAATCAACATCCTCGGGTCCTATGGGCTTGAACTAGCACTTCATAGTTTCTTTGGGGCGCGACACCAACCAAAAGGCTCTCGCGACCTATCTTCTAGGAAGTCTCTAATCGGGGCATCCTGGTCCCTAGGACCCCTATTGGAACCTTTCCCTCAAAGTTTCGGTCGGGCATCCTCACGGATGAGGACCCCTAGTTAGAATCCTTCGAGTATGCTAAACGATCCTAGCCTAGTCGATTCAAAACAATGAAAATACATTTATCAAGTCTGTTTTAAACAATATTCTTCAAGCATTCTCAATTTAGTCCGACACATTATAAGGCATAACACCACGTGCCACCCTTAAAAATTCACTTTCTCAAATCCTGTTTCACTTCTTTAAAACATAATCACGTTTGAAAGGTAATTATCAAGATCGTTCAAGGATCATTTTTTGTAAAACACCGAACTCCTTTCAAAACTACTTTTTGAGCATCATTTGGGATCAAGTCAATTTACAAGCCAAGCATTTCCATATTAAGATCTAACATCTCAAATAAGCATATCTACTCATATAATCATGACAAGGGTTGGCATGATAGTTTATCCGTAACTATTATAACTCGATTCTTGAGTCTTTCCTTACTTCTATACTTTTACCTCCTAGCACTCTTTTGCCACAATTCACGTATTACCAAAGTATTTGACGCATATTTACACTTCTCCAATTCTTGAACAACGAGAATTTCATGTCCCTGTACACATAATCAATGATTGCCTTATTTCTTCCTCGGGTCCATCAACAATTCCCAATTGTCATGAGATGTCACTAGCACTCTCAACTAGTCCTATTACCTTCCTTTAACCTATCCTTTTTAATGACTTAATTCCATTCAAGACTTAACAACTATAATTAGTCACAAACTATTACTACTTAACTCAAATAAATCACCAATTCTCTACTTTTAAACCTTAATTGTGCATTAGTCAAGATGACTTCGTACTTCCTTTTTATACTCCAAATCATTGTTTCCCAACATTAATAATTGCCCCTCTACGCCATAACTTCAAGAAATCCCTAAGGGTTCAATCAACTCATAATTCGCACCCAATAACAACTTCTTCATCCTTAATTGCTAATTGAAACTTCCATATTACTCCTTAAACCTAACCAATCTAACTCCATCACAATTTTCAGATTCCCAATTCAGCCTTAACAAACTTAATCGAGTTTATTCTATAGTGCAACCATTCAATATTCACAACAAACATTCAATATTCACAATAAAATTCAATTGGGTTTCGAAATTACTATTAATTTAGAGTATAAGACCACCCACCTCTAATATTAGGGTTTGAATATTCGATTGAATTGCTTGCTGCCCACCCCTTCTGCTCTCACTCGTGCTTTGTGTTCGGTTTCACTCTCTTCTCGCTTCCTCTTGCTTCTGGTTTAGCGTTTCTAGTTCTTGCTACCTCTCGGTTTGGCCCTTGCTTGCTCGCGTCGGTCTTCCTCTCTTGTCGTCATTCCTCTTCCCGACGGCCTCTTTGGTCCTTGACGACCCTCGCTCTTGCTCCGCTTCTCTCGGTATCGTCTTGCTTCAATTTCGGCTCTCACTAGTCGCCGTTTGCCCTTTGTTCGCCGGTCGGCATTTTCTCGCTCGCCGACTTCCGTTCTCGCCGTCGGTGTGCCCCCTCTTCCCCCATTTTTCTTCTTGCTTGGGCTCTCGAGCTCTCTTGGTTCTCTTCTTTTGGAACTTGTTCCTGGCTCCCTCGTTCTCCATCTCTCTCTCGATTCCTCTTTCTCTCTCTCTCGCCTACTTTTTGGTCCTGCTCCATCTCCCTCTCTCGTTCTTCTTCTTTTTTTTTTTTTGCTCGAGCTCCTCGAGCCTTCCCTTCTCTCCCTCTTGGTCTTTTTTCTCTCTCTGCCATGGCTTACTCAGGAAAGGCCACATATTTGCTCACTTCACACTAATCTAATTCCCAAGCGGACACTTAAGTTCCCCTTTTCGTTCTTCTTTCCCTTTTCTTTGGTTAAGCATTATAATAATTAAACTCACATACGTAGCATAAGCGATCTCGGGTTTTATTTAGCTATTCCGACTGGAAAATTTGGAGGAAGGAATTAATATATTTCACTAACTATAGTTACGCGAACTAATAATAATTCGCTCAAATAAATTCACGAACATATATACCCTCGTATACATTTTAGTTATTCGACCTACTTTATTTAATTAACACTAATTAATTAATTTAACTCGTATGACTATCTAACCCAAAATTACGGGCGTTACTGATTTGAATTTGATTGACCCAAAATTGACATGACGCAAAATCAATCCAAATAGCCCATTTGTAAGGTGTAATAATAAGCAAGTTGCCTCATTGTCAAATTGGTGAGTCACATTGTCAAATTGGTGAGTCATATTGTCAAATATGAGACACCACTTTTAAATGTAAAAAGTTAATATTCTTAACTTTTTAAAAATACTATTTAAAATGCTTGTAAGTTGCTACAAAAATTAATTGAAACACTATGTTACTGTACACTAATATTTGGTTGGTAAAGTTTTGAGTTGATCAAAATACTAAACGCTACTCCAAACATAGTTGTCGAATAGGGCGTAAAGCAACACCAATTAACCCCAATTATCGACATGTAATAACACCATCCTGAAATCAGCACACCCCATACGAGACGCAAATCTTTACCATACTAACCCCAAGCATCGACAGTTAGCTTGCTAGTGCTGGTTCATTGTCAACTTCATACACAGCTTACATATGAGAAATCATTAAGCATAACTCCACCAAAGGGCAACTGTATGCATCCACAGTTATTGAGCCCAGAGCTTTGACACTGTGTCAGTGGAACTGAAGGGGGTATTTAAATGCTGCGAAGAGAAGTGGGGGAGGGAAGAAAGAATAGACACATCATACAACTTATACTCCATAAATATAATTAAAGCATGAAGAATCAAGAGGAACCGTCCTTATCACGTAATTATTTTATTAGTATTCGTCTTCTCAAGCTCCCATGCTTGAAGCGTACGTACGTCCAGCCTATATTTTTTTATTAGTTATATTTTATAGATATGTATATTTTTTTTATTTTGATTTTAACTAAGGGTATAATCTTTTTTAATACACGAGCGTTTTAAATAAAGTTTTCTCAATAAATATGCTTTTGAGAATTTAAATGCATATTTTCTTTTTTTATTGGGATGAGACTACTACCATCTTAACTACTTTGTTGGTTTATACTCTTGTTTATAGGGAAGCACAAATCTGAGTAGTATTTGTTTGTCAAAGTTTGGTATATGACCCGACCAGGTCCGTGGTTTGCTGTCTAAGGAGAAAGGAATAAGGAGCAAGTAAAACTTAGGAAAATTTCATGGGGGACTTTAAATATTTTATTGGATAAAGAAAAAACATAGTTTACTAAAAAGGGGGCAAAAGAAATCTTTACGAGGTCAATATCTTTCCTTGTGTTAGACGTGTGATACTCATGGGTTGATATTTCTTGTAATTTGATTTTATAAGTATTGCAAATTATTTTATCCAAGGTTTATAAGACTATTATTTGGACCTTTTCATGTTCAACAGTGACGTATATTGGATATTATTTCATATTAAAACAATGAAACCTAGTGTCAAATTTAAAAGTTGTCTCTCTTATGTTTGGTAAGAGTTATGCTATATAATTAAGCTTGGGTTATAATAGGAGAGATGTGTAACATAATTTAAATTATATATTTTATTAACTTTATTATTGATATCTTAATTTTGTAAAAGTTATATTGATTGTCACTATAAGACAACCACGATAATTATCACTAATATCGTATATATATTTTAATCTACTTACAACCATTCATTTTTTCCAAAGAGGTCTATGTTTGTAGTCCCTAATTACTCAAAAGCTAGGTATAAAACAAATTAAAAGAAAGTTAAATTAAGTTTCAAAGAACCAGTCAAAGGCCACCCGCCTTCTATTTGGTCATTGCTTTGTGTCCGTTGAAACCGGCTAGTATAGTTCGAATCTTCCGGTTACTCCCCGACGACAACTACCAGCACCTGAATGGAAATTTCCTCAAGTCTAATCACCCTGCTTTGTGATCCGTCCTTCTTTGTAATGCCCCAACCCCATAATCACCAGTTTATCCATAATGACTTATTAATTAGTAATTAGTGCAGCTGAAAGTAAGGTTAAATGTGTTATCGCCACTCCAAATGAGAATCAAGGTGACATTCAAATAATTTACATATACCGCTTAGTAAGTTTAGGTTCAAATATTTAAATTGTCAAACATAAAACAATAGAGTATAGAAATTAACATGTTAACGACTTATTGATTACCGCCACAAGGACAACTCCAAAAATACATGTTAACTGCCACTTTGAGAGCTCCTAAGCCACAATAACCAAAAGATAGCTTACTTCTTGCTCTCTTTGCATTAGTCTTACCTAAAACAAAGAACAGAAAACATTTCGAAATATTAGCTGAAACTTAGTATGTTTATCCATGTACTCGTAAAAAATTGTTATGTGAAGATACTTTAGAGTATGTGCATTTCAATTCATTTATAAATCATATAGGAAGAAAATAATAAAATTGTTATTCATTTATTATCCGAGTGACCCCTTATCATCGGTTTCCTTACATATGCACATAGCCGGACCTATTGAGAATTCGGTTGATAATGACCAAATATGAATAATATGGTCATGATATGATTATGATATGATATAATTGATATGGTTTGGACCACATGATTAGGTGATAAATAATATTTGAAATGGTCATTTTTTTATTAAGCAAATCATTTTTGTATTAATATATCAATAAGCGAATTTTCATAAGGTACATGCAATAAATGTACCTTAAGACTTGATGTTTCCTTCCTTTGATTCTTTTTGAAATGACGACTTAGATGACTAACGTCGATGACCTTAACAACTATTTTAAAATAAAGTATTTAATTAATCAAGTCGATACTTCAAGTAATTTGATTTTAACTATTATTATTATTATTATTATTATTATTATTATTATTATTATTATTATTATTATTATTACGATTTCTTGTAACTAGGTGAATTTATTTAGGCAAGACATTTCTTAACTTGTTAACGTCATGGAGTATTTATTTCAATTGGTTGTAAATTATTTAAAGACAACGTCCATAACTTTAATCAATCTCCATTATCGTGTATTATTTTTCAAAATTCAATTAACTTTTTCCTTAAATTAAATCCAAATGCTTTAATCCATCCCTTTTTAATTTATGTCTCTTGCTTACTTAATTTACTTAAGTCACATAAATTGCTTAAGTTCTCCAAATCACTTGAATTCCTCCAATCGCTTAAATTACTTAATTTACTTAAATTATTATATATATATATATATATATACCCTCTCTCTTAGGTGTGCTCTCTCATTAGGTGAGCACTGAATCATTCAATTATAATTAGAGGGTTTAAATTAAAAGAGAATTTATTTATTTAAAAAACGAAAAAAAATCGCTGGAGGAGTCTTGTCCCCCTCGATTTCTAGTCCTCTGCTAATTCCCTCTCGTCTTCTCTTTTCTCTCCCTTATCTGTCGGCCACTTTCCACCGCCGGCATCCAGCAGTCGGCCTCTTCCCACCATCGGTGCCCGTCAGTCTCGTTGCCTTCTCTCGTTCGTCCATCTCCCTGCTACTGCTCTCTTTCTCTCGTTAGTCCTTGTCCCTCGTTCAAAATTAAAGCCCCCTGTTGCCGCTCTCTCTCTCTCTCTCTCCATCCATAGAATCAACCATCCCCGAAACCGCCGGTTGCCCAGACGCAGCTTAATCTAGCCTCGCCCAGCTGCCTTCCTGTCCCGGTCAGCCTTCGTCTTCCCCCGTGTCCCCCTCTACTGCTGGAATCCTAATGTTAGTTGTGAAGTAATTAAGCTGCCATAGATGAATTGATACTCATAATTGACAAATGGTTTCAGTTTTAATGTTAATTGTGAACGATATGGTGAACCGAGAATAAACTTGCTATATATCTGACAATATCTTATTCTTCCTACTATTCTACTCTCTCGCTCTCTCTCATAGTCAGTTTCTTCCTACTATTCTACTCTGTCTTTCTTTGTTTGCTAAAATTGTTGATAACTAGATGTTCCTATGCTAAAGCTTTTAGGTACTTGCTATTCCGTTGTGGTTTTACCCTTCAATGCTAAATTGGTAATCTGGGTAAGACAGACTATGCTTGGACTTCTATGGGTAACCCTTTATTTGGTTCTATTTTCTATTATCTTTATGGTTAGCTAGTCCATACTTGGAAGGAATTGAAATACAGAATGTGGGTTATTGTTAGCATTATAGCTATGCATATAGTGGAATGAAGTTAAAGAGTCAGTGTTGTTACTAGTAAGACTGATGAAGCTCTCTCTCCACAGTATTCTTCTCTCTTAGTGTAATAGTATGTAGTTGATCTCATTCTTTAACGTAGGTTCCCAGTGGAACCGCCATGGAAACCATACAATTGAAGCTCCTCTCCACAACATTATAGCTATTTTTCGTCTTTGTTTAGCTTGTATTTGACAATTGAGTTTTGCTTAGTTCGACTGCATAATGACGCAATGTTTTGAGATGACATGAGGGATGACAATGTTTTAGCAATGTATTTCATAGTCCATTTTGTTAAATTTTGAAATATGACGAGTACTTAATTATATGCAGGGGAAGATACTCAAGATAAGTTTTAAACACCTCAAAAATTCAAAAGTCCTACACATATTGCAAAGGAGTGGATACCCTTTTATTAAAAGGAGTTCAAACCAAAAGAGAGATTGGAGTTTGCTAATGTCAAAGAATGTGGAAAATTCTATAAATCTTATGCTCATCATGTTGGTTTTAATGTTCGTAAATTAAGATCTAAGAAGAGTAAACAAGGTGTCCACTTATATAAGTATTTTATTTGCTCTAAACAAGGATTTAGGCAAACATCAACGAATGTGAACCCTAATCGAAGGTGAAGTTGAGTAGAGAGGGTTGTAATGCAATGATTAGTTTTAAAAAGCAAATAGTGGTTCATATGTACTTTTCGATTTCATGATGGCCATAAACATTTACTTGCAACTCCTATGAAGCATCATATGCTAAAGTCTAATAGAGTTGTAAATAGTGTGCATAGAACTTTATATAAGTCACTTATTCGTACTAATATCGGACCTTCTAAAGCTCATTGCATCATTTAAGAGCAAGTTGGTGGCTTTGAAAATGTTAGTCGTACTAAACAAGACTTGAAAAACTTTCAAAGAAATTTGAAAACATTTATCAAAGATTTTGATGCTCAAATGTTCATTGAGAATTTTAAGAGAAAGCAGGAGGTTCAACTATCATTTTATTTTGCCTACGAGTTGGATGTTGATAGTACACTCGAAACATGTGTTTTGGTTAGATACCGTTGCAAGACTTAATTATTCATTCTTTGGTGACGTGGTCTCTTTTGATACAACATATGATACTGTAAACACTTAAAAAGTATCGTCATTTAGCTCATTTAATTCCGCATTTTATTTTGTGGGCCCGATGATGAAATCCGGAGTCTTGTTTGAAGATTCGGATCATGGACTCGTGTTTGATTGGTGTGACGGAAGACAATAAACCACAAAGAACCCTTTAGCACCACATAAATAGGCTTTTGCCTTGGTCGATCCAAATATCCCCTTCTTTCGGACTACCAAAGACGAGGCTAAGCCTCCAGAGATAACGGAGTCCAGTCCGTGTATCGGGAAATTTCAAGTTAAGAATACCGCATTTTACTTTTGTCTAATCGGACATGAAGTCGAAGACCCGAAGACGGTGTTAAAACGTTACATTTCATGATCACGAGTATCAAAGTGTTGTGTTTAAGCTCTAAGACAGTCCACTCGAGATTAGGAGCTTTTCCCCTCAAAACGACGTCGTGGCCGACACCTGCAACCTAGGATATTTTAAGTGGAACACTGCATTTTGGCTTGGAGACTCCCTCTTCAACATGCTAGGGCACGAAACCCTAAGCATACCCGGTGGCCGGCGCCCCGACCGGATTCAATATGGGTTTATCCCCTCTTATCTAGTTCAATCTTCGATTTTCCGCCCGAGTTTTTCTTAGTAGCCTTGGACGGTTGGTCGAGAGCAATCCTAGGTCATTTGTGACCTAGGTGTCTCCTATAATAAAGAGCCTTGGCTCTCATTTCCATACTGGCTTTCTCCTATGCATAATGTTGCGAAAGCTAATCGGAGCATTCATACCTTAACGTTACTCTACTTGAAAAGCATCCCTAAATACTCCTCTTTTGTACAAATCGCTGCTGAATCCTTGCAAAAAGCTAAAGAATATTCAATTATTCCGATATCTAGGCATTCATTTATTAAGCTAATCTTTCATGTTCCTTACGAACTCACCTTTTCAAAACTCATAAAAGAGCCCTCTTTTCTTTGATTCATCGTTGTCGCATCAAGAGATCCACTGTGAAGATCCAAGTCGGCAGGTAGGACAATTTGAGGGTAAGGATTCGACCTTCGAACGGTTTGCTTGTTTGTTTTATATTTTATTCATCACTTTCCGTATTGTGGATAAAAGTTGTATCACATTTTAATTCCTCCTCGTCCGATGTAATCCTTTTACTTTCTCGCTTTTCTTTTGTTTCCGCTTTTACTTTCTTTACCGCTTTTTTATCACTTTTTTTACTATGTTTGGTTGTTTTAATTTCTCTTAGCATGTTGTTGCATGCTTTTGTTTCTCACATTATTTAGATTTACTACTCGAACTACTAATGACCATCTTCGGACGAGCGAGAGCGAAGGGTTTACCTCTATATTTCGTACCCTCTCCCCTCAATCCGATTCTCGCTTCAAATACCAATGGAGTCAATTTGTAGTATTTTTGGTCTTAATTTTCCCATACTAAGACCGAGAGAGCAAAATTTCTACTTTTATGTTTTTGTTAGTTTCTTTCTCCTAAAAGCCGATCGACAACTCCTCCTTTTGTTTTATTTCTATTTAAATTACATCTCGGCTTTTTCGATTACGGGAATAAAAAAAGGATCCGGGTCCGACAAGCCAGGCTAGAGGTCGAGGTTGATCTGTCTCGGCCAAGGCCTTGGCCGGGGCCCTCGACCGTCGAGTGCAAGCCGTTGCTTGCATCGAGTGGTCGGTGGCCAAGGCTTGGGTCCTTCACACTGGTCCGGCCCTAAAGCCTCACGACGAACCCTAATCCCCGATTTTTTTATACTTCAATGTTCCTTGCTGCCACGTTCAAAACAGATCAAGTTCTTAGTTAAAGATAACTTTGAAGGGGAAGAATGTTTACCTTTTCTATCCTTCTTGTCTTTCTTATAGAACTCTTCTCTTGGCTTCTTATCCCATCTCTTATGCTTCATCATTCTTTTGAAGCCTCCGCGATAAGTGCCATAGGATCCTCTTCGAGTCGGATGAACTCGCATTTGCTTCTCTGTTTTCCGAGGCCTTCGATGCAATGTTCTTTTTAGTACTCGACCTCTACATCCTCCTCTTTCAGGTGGATCTCATGGGTGAGTAGCTTTCCAATGAGTTCGTCTCGGCTTCGATAAGGATAGGTTCCGAGCCTCTTCAATGGCTGTCACCTTAGGACCCCATTTTCTCTTGGGTAGACTTCGAGTATCTTTCCGCACATTTCCTCATGGGAAATATTTCTACCCAGAGATTTGAGATTGTTAGTAATCTCGGTGAAGCGGATGAACATCTCGTGTGATGTTGTCTTGTGGCTCCATCTTGAACAGCTTGTATTTGTGAGGATATTGGCTTATCTTCGCTTGTCCGACTTGACTTGTGCCTTTATAAGTGTTGACAAGTGTGTCCCACACTTCTTTGGCCGTGTCACGGCCGACACTCGGTTGTATTCTTCCGAGCTGCTGGCACACATCGGAATGTTCATTGCTTGAAGTTCTTTCGAACTTCTCTGCTTCTTCGATGGTGTACTCGGACTTTGTTTTGGGCTCGAGTCTTGTTTCTTCCATCTTCATTGGAATGTAGTTTCGTGCTTGTATGATGTTCCGGACATCTTCATCGTGATCCAGCGAGGAAACATTTCATGAGCTTCTTCCGAGTGCACGAAGTTAGATCCTTTGAACTTTGGTGGTCCGCTAGAAGATCTTCCTTCATCGAACTCTCCATTGTTCCGAGCCATTTGATCTTTAAACCTTTGGATAGTTAGATCCTTTCGAAAGGCTAGTCTCCGATACCAATTGAAGGTTTTCTATTGGAGAGGCCAAGTCACCCTAGAGGGAGGGTGAATAGGGTGATGGAGAAATTTAAACCAAGTAATGGAAGAATAAAACTAGATACGACTCTAAGGAGAGTCCGAGTCTAGATTGAACTCAAAAAGTACTAACTTAGAAAGTTACGTGGAAACCCTCCCGGGCAGAAAACCATGGTCAGTGCTAATCCAAGCACCAAGTCTAATCCACTATTTTGAATCCACAAAATACAAGCAGAAAGACTCAACCGAATTGCTCCCTTAGACAATACCTTACAAGATTTTCCTAGATTCGAAATTCTCTTATCTCGATCTAGTACTTCCTAACCGAGATAACCTTTACAGTTAGGGACAACTGAGCTGAGTTAACCCTTACAGCTCAGTCAAGGGACCTTACTGAGAAAGTAAGAATGAGTGTTTGTAATTGATTACAAGACCTTACAACTCGGAAAGATGTTAACTACAAAGTTGGAGTTGTAAGTAGAAGATTGAGTATGAATACAATGACTTTTTCTTAAGTGCGTGTATTGACAGTTGTTTCATCAATCTTCAAGTCTTGAGAGTTGGCTTCTATTTATAGATAAGTAAGTAGACTAGCCGTTGTGACTGTCTTCCGACTAGAAGTCCTTTGTGACCGTTGCGATGGTCTTTCCGAGTCACTCGTAAAATATCCGTTAAGGTGTGATCGTTAGGCAACGGCTCTTGACTCCTTTGGAAGTCCCAATCCACTGGTGGTGTCCGAAAAGTAGGGTGGAAACCACCGTTGAGCTTAGCGTTGCGATTTCCAGCTTTGGAAATAAACAACCCTAACACGAGTGTCCGGGCCTAGATCGAAGTAGGAAAAACCTTATCTCGTCGGTGATATGACAACTTGAAGCTCGTTACTTTTGTAATTCAAAAGTAGGATCACCTCGTTTGAATAACCTACAAAAGTAAATCAATTTGGTTCTCAAAGTATAAAAGACTTTGATCCAAGATTAGACACGGATAATAATTTAATTAAGATAATTAAGTGCGTAATTATCTCGAGTCCTAAAAGAGTGGAATTTTCTAAGTCTAATATCCATTATACTCAAATTCCATCCTAGTCAATCTAGAAGTAAAGCAAGTCGGATAAAGAACATCGAGTAGAAAGACTTGATCTAGACATGCACAGCTCAAACGAAACATGCCGACTTAGAAGGTTGAATTAATACGGTTAATTCAATCAAACTTAGAACACAAAGTTAGACCAGAGTTTATGTACATTAGAGTAAACATTTGAACATGCGATATATTCGAGTGTTGTCCGAGTGACTCGTAACCGTGTGTGAAAAGAGTATGCTTTCTAAGTCAATTAGAATCAAGTGAGAACATATGCAATGGTTTCCGTAACACTCGGAAAAGATCCTATATCACTTTGAAAAGTTTCTAAACCACTCAAAATGACTTGTAATCAAAACCTTATAAGAGATGAAGTCTTATACCTGATTCCTTGATGGAACTCGAATGATGTATATGTAAAGTCCGAGTCTTCACAAAGTACTTCGACGATACTTCCAATCATAAGGGTTTCGGAGTAGGTATCCTTCTAGTCTTGCTAGAGGGAGCACATACTCCCATAACAATCAAATTGGATTTTGAGATCACCAACAATGCCGCAAAATTTGAAGCATGCATCATGGGAGTTCAAGCTCGCTATAGAAATCGAGCCACGAGCATTAGGGTTTTCCATGACTCCAGTCCGATCATTAATTAAATCTTGTAAAAATGGAAGGTACACAGTGAAGACTTGGCACTCTATCGTGCACAAACCGAGTAACTTGGCGTAAGGGTTTTTGAAATAGGTTCGAAATGCGGAGATAAACCTCTTATTAAGGTTTCCGAATTTTATTAAGTCGAATTAAAGATAAATCAATTTGAATCGATTGGCATTTTATTAATTATTTTATTTTACCAATTATTTTCAGAATTTTTGGGATATTATTTCCTTAAGTCCCGTAAGGAAGAGAGACAGAAAGAAGAAAAAGGCTATGATGGCCACTTGGAGTGATGAAGACTCATCGGAAGATGATGAGGACTCGGATGATTCAAAATGTCCGATGGCACTCTCGGACTCGAAGCCGAATCGAGTCGGACTCGGATCACTCGAGACAGTGAGGAAACAAATCCTCGGGAGGTAATTGAATACTTCCTCAAATTCTCCAAAGTTGATTTAGCCAAATATATTTTTACCTTGGAAGAAAAGTCCAATTCGATTCTTCTCGGTTTAAAGAAAAGCTTGAGTCCATTACTTCGAGAGCATCTCTTTGAAAAATGAATTAGAAAAACCGAGACTTACTCTAAGAGAACTCCAAACTAGTGCTCAATCCAATGAGACCGAGTCCGAGTCACTCAAAAGAGAAAACGAGCATCCGAAGCAAGAACTCAATAAGTCTCAAAAGCTTATTTTAAAATTTACTCAAGGTCGGAAAAACCTTGATATGCTCTTAGGGTCTCAATGTGTCTCCTTCGAAAAGAAGGAGTTGGCTTTAACAAAGAGGAGGAATCTAATTCCTACTCGGAACTTTTCAAAAAGATTCCGAACCGTGAAGTTCGGTAAGGCTGAGCATGGTCCCATTCATAAGAATGAAAGGAGGATCGAGCCCAAACCAGCCTACAGGAGAAAACCTTCTCTACTCGGTTTATAAAAGAAAAGCTTTTCAAAAGAAAGAGACACAAACTCGGTTCTCTAAAAGAAAGATTTAGAATCGGACCAAACCCTATGTTATTCAAATATGGGTTCCCAAGAGTCTACTTCCTTAGAAAAGGACCGTAGTAAAGGGAGTTACTGGGTTCGTTAGAGGAAGTGAGAAAGGTTAGTTTGCTTCGACTTGCAGGTGGCTCGTAAAAGAACAAAAAGGCATTGGTACCTGGATAGTGGATGCTAACGTCACATGTTAAGAAATCCAAGACTCTTTTCCGAGTTAGAAGATTACGAGGGAGGAAAAGTCACGTTTGGGGATGACAACAAGGACAAGATAATTGGGATAGGCAAGATTGAAAAAGGAAGCAATCTGATCAGCCCAAGTATACCTTGTCAAAGGGTTAAAATACAATCCGCTCAAGCATCTCTCAATCTGTGTGATAAAGGTCAAGAGGTAAGATTCACCTGGACCAATTGTTATATCTCCGATGATGCTACCAAGGAGATCAAGCTCTCGGGTAAGAGATCGGATAACACCTATACTATTCCTCTTTCGATCCGAGTCAGAATTTATCTTGTTTAAAAGCATCCCTTCATGATGATTCATGGACATGGCATCGTAGACTAGGTCATGTTAGCATGCACACCATTAAGAAACTTGCATCTCATGGTTTAATCGGATGATTGCCTAACCGTGCATTTAAGAAAGATAAAATCTGTGAAGCATGCACAAAAGGGAAACAAGTCACATCATCCTTCAAATATCCGAAAACTGTTTCCACATCCAAGGTGCTTGAAATGTTGCATATGGATTTATGTGGTGAAATCCCTGTCAAGAGTCTCGGAGGTAAATCATATGTGCTTGTAATTGTTGATGACTACTCACGATTTACCTGGGTGTGTTTTCTTAAGTACAAAAATGAAGCATTCAAAGAGTTCAACAAGCTCTGCAGGAAAATCCAAGTTGAGTCTCGGACTCGGATTTAGAGAATTCGAACCGACCATGGAAGGGAGTTCGACTACTCGGAATTTGCAAAGTTCCGTGACAAGAATGACATCTCTCACAACTTCTCAGCACCAAGAACTCCTTAACAAAATGGAGTGGTGGAGAGGAAGAACCGAACTCTTGAAGAAATAGCTAGGACAATGATTATTTAACATAATCTACCCTACTATTTCGGGCCGAGGCGATCAACACAACGAAACTACATGTTGAACGGATGCCTCATTAGATCTATCCTGAAGAAAACTCCATATGAGCTCTACAAAGGGAAGAAACCCAACATTTCATACTTCAAACCCTTTGGATGTAAGTGCTTCGTTCACAACAATGGTAAGGATCACTCGACTAAGTTTGATGCTTGGTCGGATGAAGGTATTTTTCTTGGTTATTCATCTCATAGTAAAGCATATCGTATTTTCAATAAAAGAACTAACAAAGTGGAAGAAAGCATCCATGTTGTGTTTGATGAGATTGAATAGGAAAAACCAAGTAAGTCAACATTCTCGGACACTGAAGCTTAGCAAAGATGATGATCTCGATGAAAATAAGCTCATCAAGAATCAAATCAAAGTCACTCGTAACGAAGTGACTCGTAACAACATGACTCGGAATGAGACAACTCAAGAGCAAGCTCAGAATGTTGAAGGTCAATCGGATGAACAAGCTCACTCAAAACAGACTTCGAAGATCAACCAATTCAACCTACGGATCCGGTGAACCGGAGAATAGGTAGAGCATTTAAGTATTCTTCTAGCCACCCACTAGAAAACATCTTATTCGATATCAACGAGTGGGGTAAGAACTCGTTCCTCTCTACAAAATCTATGTGTATTCACTGCATTCATTTAATTAACTGAACCTAGAAATGCACTAGAAGCCCTTAATGAACCTGAATGGGTAGAGGCCATGCAAGAGTAACTCAATCAATTCGAAAGAAACAAAGTCCGGACTCCGACCAAACGACCTTCCGACCACCTAGTAATAGGAACCAAATGGGTTTTCAAGAACAAACTGGATGAAGGTGGGTTGGTAGTCACAAATAAGGCTAGACTTGTGGCTCAAGGTTACAATCAAGAAGAAGGGATTGATTGTGGGGAAACCTTTGCACCTGTTGCCGAATTGAAGGTATTAGAATCTTATTCGCATTTGCATCTAGCATGAATATCAAATTGTATCAAATGGATATTAAATGTGCTTTTCTCAATGGTTTCATTGAAGAGGAAGTCTATGTTGAGCATCCCCTTGATTTGAAAACTCAGAATTTCCAAATCATGTTTTCGGATTGCAAAAAGCTCTCTATGATCTTAAATAAGCTCCTAGAGCTTGTTATGAAAGACTCGAGCAATTTCTTGGTTGAAAATAATTTTAGAAGAGGTCAGATTGACAAGACTCTTTTTATAAAAACCAAGGGGAAAGACTTTCTTATTGCTTAGATCTATGTTGATGACATAATTTTTGGAGTTACTAATGAAATTACGTGTCGAGAGTTTTCTAAGTTAATGAGACAGGAATTTCAAATGAGTGTGATGGGAGAACTCAATTTCTTCCTTGGTCTACAAATCAAGCAAGACAAAGATGGCATCTATGTCCATCAATCAAAGTATACCAAGGAGCTGCTGAAGAAGTACAAACTTCAAGATGCAAAACATGCAGCGAACCCCTATGAGTAGCGACGATAAAACCGGACTCGGACGAGAAAGGTAAAGCGAGTAGATCGAAACTCTACTAAGGTATGATTGGATCTTTTCTATATCTTAGTTCCAGTAGGGCGGACATAATGTTTAGTGTCCGTCCGTGGGCAAGATTTCAAGCTAATCCAAAAGAATCACATCCTCACTGCAATGAAGAGAATATTCAAATATCTTGTAGGGACTCGGAATTTAAGTCTATGGTATTCTAGAGACTCGGAACCGACTCTCACTGGATACTCATATGCTAACTATGCTGGATATAAAGTTGATAGAAAGAGCACCTCAGGAGCCCGCCGGTTTCGGGTCAATCCCGATATCTTAACACTCAAAGAAGCAAAACTCGGTAGCTCTATCAACTGCTAAAGCCGAGTATATCGCAGCTGGAGCATGCTCGTGCTAAAATTTTTATGGATAAAGCAACACTTGAGAGATCTTGGACTTTCATTCAAATCAATTCCAATCAAGTGTGATAATCAAAGTGCAATCAGCATCACCAAGAATCCAGTTTAGCACTCAAAGACTAAACATATTGAGGTTATGTATCATTTTCGGAGAGATCATTCTGAAAAGGGTTATATTGAACTTGAATTCATTCCTACCAATCTTCAATTAGCTGATATCTTTACTAAGCCACTTAGTGAGGATCAATTTTGCTTTATTAGAAATGAGCTTAGCATGATTAATGTATAATTATGTGCTTTTCCAAGTGAAGTTACTTTGCATGATTATGTGTTTTATGCTTTCTTTCTTTAATAAAAATTAGTTCAGTTGAACTAGTGATACTGAGCTCGAGTTATTAGTTGCTTGCGGTTTCGAGTCACTCGAAACTCCACCGAGTCGGACTCGATTTTGAGAAAAATGGCCATCAAATTTCGAAATCATCTCTAGATCGGGGAGAATTTCGAAATTTCTTTAAAAATCCCTCTTTTCTCTCTCTCTCTCTCATGTTCCGATCGGACAACTAGCCGTTGAGAGATAATCACTGGAATTCTAACCTTTGGAGAGCAGAACAATCACACCGGTCCGAGGTGACCGTCAAAGAACCGAGTCGAATGACTACTAAAGATATTTATTTCTCTATAAATAGCGCTCTTTCTCCTTCATTTCGTTACTTTACTCTCTACTTACTTTCACTCTCTCAATTACTTCAACTCGAGCAAGCTTTCGCGATCAAAGAAACTCTCGTCGCTCTCAAGCTAAGGTCACCTCAAGTAAGCAATGTCACTCTCAGCTCTCTCTTTCTACTCTTTCATTTTCTTTTTCCGCTCACTTTCGTAGAGTTATCTTTATCTCTCTCCTTCTCTTTCACAAAAGTTCATCTCTCTCTCTCTCTCTCTTTTCCACATCAAGCATGCCGAAAAGAGGTTCCCACTCCGATTTTCTTGGTTCTCGCCACCAAGAAACCCCGTACCAAAAGCCAAGAAGGCCCATCCAATCCTTCAAAACCTATTATTACCAACATCTTATGTTGGATGACAAATTCTTCCCGACCACAAAGTTTTCGTGGTTGGCTCATATCAAATCAACAGGGGTTTACAATTTCCACTTGTTTCAGCGAGTTCATATACCCATAACTCGTTTATAAGTTACACAAATCTTTCTAGCTCCGAGGGTATCCTCACCTCTAGAGTTCAAAACATAACCGTTTGCATCAACACCTCTCTTCTTCACCGCCTCTTTAAAGTATCTTCTATGTTTTTGAACAACAACCCCATACCTTTCAATGAGGTTGCTGATGACTTCTTTGAGAAGTACGCTAAAGAATTCCCCGGCAAAAACTTCTCCGTGACCCAACTCAAATTAGAAGCTTGCCTTCAGTGTTTCTCGTCGATGAGAACTTTCTTCTCACAAGCATTCTAGCAAAGAGAACCCTAACTCCAAGCATTTAAAAGCTCATGACGACATCCTCGAGGGCTACAAAGTAGACCTCTTTCCTGCTATAGTCGAGCAAATGGCGGTAGTGTCCGTTCGGACTCGGACGAAGAACACCCTACCTCCTTTCTGGGGCTCTTCTCACCCTCATCTTCAAACAATTCAAAGTTCCTCTTCCCTCGAGTGTCCGGGTTCATAGCTCGAACCGAGGCCCCCTTCTCCACCTCGGACTCGGACCCAATCACCTCTCTCTCTACCTCCTCCACCTGGTGGTGCCTCCACTTCAGGTGTTTCTTAAGTCCTATCTTCTCGCTTTGTCCTCTATTGTGATGGACAAAATCTCCTTGGTGTCCACCGAGTTCAAGGACACCCTCCGGTCATTCAAGACTGTCTTACGATCACAGCTCAATCCCGGATCCAAGAGCAACAAGACGTGCTTCTCGAGATGAAGGCACTTGTTAAGGAGTAGAGGGAGCTGATTGAGCTCCTTCGAGAACGACGCTCCAAGGTGGCTCGAGATCCGGTGGACTCGGATACATCCGAAGAATCCTCGAGTCCGGCCAAATCCTCCTCCGAAGGGGGAGAAGAAGGAGAAGAAGAAGAAGAAGAAGAAGAAGAGCTCGCGACCGAGGTAGCTCCATCTCGAGGAAGGGGAGAAGGAAGCGGAACAAGCGAGCAATAGCAACAGAGGGCCAAGGTGCTCCGGAACCTCAACCGAAAATGATCGGCTCGGACGGTAGTGTGAGTGGGTCGGAAGACCCTGCCGACCATGGTCGGTCGGCAGCCGGTCGGCCCGAGCCACCCCTCCATCGGTCGAGTTCTAGGAGGATGAGCCTCCGGACGACTTAGTTTTGGGTCGACCACTCACGGTGAGCCTATTCCGAAGATACCAAGTGCTACCACCGCCTCGTTCGTCTACATCTTTAAGATCTTATCGGTGAAGGCGCACTCGCACGTCCACCGACCTCGACTCGATCTGCTCCCTCTCCTTCATCTTAAAATTTTGTTTTGCTATTTAAAATTTTTTTTTGTCCGGACATACAAATCTGTATCTTCTTGATACATTCTTCCTCATTTTGTTTTGCTTGAAAGGCAAGGGGGAGAATAGTTAGAAAAATTTGTTGTCTTGTTTAGGGGAGTTTCTCTCACCCTCTTTTGTGTAAATTTTTAGTTTAAATTATGATGAAATTTCAGTTTCATGTTTATTGCCTTCTAAGTTGCAATAATTTCGAGTGTATTATTTCTGAGTTTCAATTTCTTGCTTAGTAATTTTTCTTTGCTCGATTCGATAATTCAGTCTATCATTGCTCCGATCCTCGGTAATTATTTTTTTCTCTCGATAATTATTTTTATTGCAATCTAAGCTTATTTGCTCCGATAGAATATAAGTTTCATTCACTCGTATGTACTCAATACAATTCTATCATGTTTTTTGACTTATCCTTTGAGAAAGGATGAAAAACTAGATCTTTATCACTAAAAAGTTTCTATCTAAGTATGGAATGCCTTTCATAAAAAGGGGAGATTGAAGACTCGGACTTTACATATACATCTTTCCGAGTTCCATCAAGGAGTCGGGCATAAGACTTCATCTCTTATAAGGTTTTGATTACAAGTCATTCCGAGTGGTTTACAAACTTTTCAAAGTAATATAGAATCTTTTACGAGTGTTACGTAAACCATTACATATGTTCTCACTTACTTCGATCGACCTAGAAAGCATACTCGTTTCACACACGCTTCGAGTCACTCAAACAACACTCGGATATATTGCATGTTCAAATGTTTGCTCTAATGTGCATAAACTCTAGTCCGACTTTGTGTTATAAGTTAGATTGAATTAACCGTGTTAATTCAACCTTCTAAGTCGAGCATGTTTCGTTTGAACTGTGCATGTCTAGATCAAGTCTTTCTACTATGATGTTCTTTATCTAACTTGATTTACTTCTAGACTCGACTCGGATGGAATTTGAGTATAATGGATATTAGAATCGGATAATTCCACTTTTTAGGACTCGGATAATTACGCACTTAATTATCTTAATTAAATTATTATCTCGTGTCTAATCTTGGACCAAAGTATTTTATACTTTGAGAACCAAATTGATTTACTTTCGTAAGTTATTCAAACGAGGTTATCCGACTTTTGAATTACAAAAGTAAACGGCTTCAAGATGTCAAATCGACAGCAGACAAGGCTTTTCCTACTTTTGACCTAGGCTCGGATCACGTTGTCGGGGTTGTCTATTTCCAAAGCTGGAAATCTGCAACGCTAAGCTCAACGGTGGTTTCCACCCTACTTTTCGGACACCACCAGTGGATTGGGACTTCCAAAGGAGTCAAGAGCCATTGCTTAACGATCACACCTCAACGGATATTTTCCGAGTGACTCAAAAAGACCATCGCAACGGTCACAAAGGACTTCCAGTCGGAAGACAGATCACAACGGCTAGTTTGCTTAGTTATCTATAAATAGAAGCCAACTCTCAAGACTTGAAGATTGATGAAACAACCGTCAATACATGCACTTAAGAAAAAGTCATTGTATTCATACACAATCTTCTACTTACAACTCCAACTTTGTAGTTAACATCTTTCCGAGTTGTAAGGTCTTGTAATCGATTACAAACACTCATTCTTACTTTCTCAGTAAGGTCCCTTGACTGAGATGTAAGGGTTAACTCAGCTCAGTTGTCCCTAACTCGTAAAGGTTATCTCAATTAGGAAGTACTAGATCGGATAAGAGAATTTCGAGTCTAGGAAAATCTTGTAAGGAATTGTCTAAGGGAACAATTCTGGTTGAGTCTTTCTACCGTATTTTATGGATTCAAAATAGTGGATTAGACTTGGTGCTTGGATTAGCACCGACCGTGGTTTTCTGCCCGGGAGGGTTTCCACGTAACTTTCGAGTTAGTACTTTTCCGAGTTCAATCTAGACTCGGACTCTCCTCGAGTCGTATCCAGTTTTATTCTTCCATTACTTGGTTTAAATTTCTCCATCACCCTATTCACCCTCCTCTAGGGTGACTTAGCCTCTCCAAGAGTCCTTCACTTTGTCCATACGTCCACCTCTACTTGTAAATTTTCGTCCGGAAAATCAAGGTATTTGGGTTGCGATTCGATTATAGGTAGGTCGGCTAGGAATTTCGACACTCGTCCTTGCTTTGATCGGTTTTTGAGGGACATACTTGAGTTCAAATTCCGATAGCATGACGGTCCATCTAGTTATCTTGCTCGCTAATGGTTGGTTACTCCAGGATGTACTTCATGGGATCCATTGGTGCTACCACATGTACCGTGTGGGCTAACATGTAGTGTCCGAGCTTCTTGGTAGCCGAGACTAATGCCAACGATGTCTTCTCTAATGGCGTGTATCTAGTCTTATAATTTAAGAATTTCTTACTTAGATAATATACTGTGTACTCTTCTTCGTCGTCCCGTTGAGCTAGCATGGCTCCCATGGTTGTCTCGGTTGTGACGAGGTATAAAAATAAAGGTTTCCCTAGTTAAGGCGGAACTAACACTAGAGGGTTGGCTAATTATTCCTTAACCTTCTTGAATGCTTTACGGCACTTGGTATCCCAAACAGGCTCGGACCCTTTCTTCAACTTCTTGAAAATGGGTTCACAAACCATAGTCGGTTTTGATATGAAACGACTAATGTACTCGTAAGTGTCCTAGGAAACCCATTATTTCTTTTTCTATATTTGGTGGAGGGATCCCCTGAATGTTATCCACGTAGACCTTGGCTTCTTTGTGGATCATGTAGTGTAACAACGTTGTAGTTGTCCTCCGATATGTTGCGCCAGCATTCTTGAGCCTAAATGGCATCACCACATAATAGTACGTCCCCTATTGAGTGATGAAAGTTGTCTTCTCCATGTCTTCTTCGGTCATCTTCACCTAATTATACCTAGCCTAGCCATCCATAAATGAGAGTAAAGCATATGTCGTTGTACTATCTACAAGGATATCAATATGGGGTATTGGGAAATCATCTTTGGAACTTGCCTTGTTCAAATCCTTGAAGTCTACACACATCCGAACCCCGTCGTCCTTCTTCGAACTATGTTTGCTACCCACCGAGGGTAGTGGACTACTTTGCTGAACCCAACCTCTAACTTCTTCTAAACTTCTTCTTTAATCTTCGAGTGGAATTCTATGTTTAATCGGCTTAGCATCCTCATAAAGTGGAATTCTATGTTTGCTACCCACTAGGGTTTCATCTTTCCGAGCTTCGATTAACCGCCTTAGCGTCCTCGTAAAGTGGAATTCTATGTTCCGTTATATTTGGATTTATCCCGACATGTCTTTGTAGGACCATGCAAAGACATCTATAAACTCTGTAATGAGTGAAGTAAATTGCTTCTACTCTTCCGGACCCGATGTCTTCCCAGTTTTAGCCTCTTGGGGTTGATCTTCCGATCCTAGATTACTTGTTATTGTTTCCTCTATTATTAGTGAGAAATTTTTCATGATCTTCCATAGCTTTTATTAATTATTTAGGGATTTCTTATTCATCATAGAGGAAAAAAATTAAAAACGGGAGAAGGCAAAGATTAAGAAGAAAAGTTCATCTTATTAATTGAGGAAATGAATATATCAAACTTAGAAATGAAAATAATGGAATTAGAAACAATAGAACTAGAGTATGAACTAGAAGCAACAGGAATAGAAACAAAAGCCCTAGTGCTAGACTCGGGAATGGGATGCTCTCCTAAGCTAACAACAAATTCTTGGCCCTCCTCAGCGTTGATCCAAGTAATATTCTTAGACCTTTCGGTGTCAACGTCAATGATGAATCCGGAGGGATCGAATTGTGGGTGCTACATGACTTGAGATAGTATCGAGACCGAATTCCCCTCTAGGTTATTCTTTTGTCCGAATAGCGGACCGAAGATATTGTTCCCAGCCAAATTGGTACAGCTTTGGTTTAAACTGTCCTTCTTCCGATAGGTAGGGTGCCTCCTTTTCTAGTATACAACAATCATTAAAAATTTCCACACCAGGTACCGAATACCATTCTCTTTGAGGTAGTAAGGCTTAGGAAAACCATAGTAGAAGTTATCCCCTTCTTTGAGGAATTGCCCATATAGAGTATGAGGAAAGGGCTTGATGGAACAGACTGTGTGTGGTGCGGTCTTCTTAGTTTAGACTTCCCACTTGGCTTAGGCTATTTCCTTTATAGTAGATTGATAACCTAGCCCAAATTTGTAATAGTTAGTAGGTTCAAGGGGTGGAAAGATAGGATGGTATGCCCTTTTGCCTGCAGCCTAGGCTCGGAAAATACCCCTTCTTCCTAAGCATCGAGTGGATGCTAGGGTTACCATAAAGAATGAAGTTAAGAGGTGCTTCATCCTTATTTAAGGCAACGATAGTCTAAATCCCGTAAGGCTTTTTGTCATTAGTGTCATACTCTATTTCGACGACCGATTCTTTAGAGGTAATGGTAGCACGGAGATTGTCCCGATTAATGGTTATGACCTGATATTTGACGATCATCTTAACTTTCTTGTGCGGTGTAGTGGGCATTACTTGATGGTAATGTAACCATGAGCATCCTAGAAGAAGATTAAATGTAGGTGGGATGTCTAGGACTTAAAAATCGATGTTCTTTACCATGCACCCTACATTGATTGGTAAGGTCACTATTCCCAAGATTGTCCTTTTAGAATTGTCATAGGCATGTAGATGAAAAGTCTCTTTAGAGAGTTGTTGCTCTCTAATTCCTAACCTTTAGCAGATCCTCCAAGGACAAGCGTTTACAGCAGATCCGTTGTCTACCAAGGTTAAGGGAATGAACTTGTTAGTGCAAGTTATAGTTAAATAAAGGGCATTGTTATGTACAACACCTTCTTCAGGGAGATCCTTCCATTTCGTCCCCACTATTGACCAATCCTACTACTTCCTCATGCGTGGTTTCAAGAGAGACCTCGATCTTCCTAAGTGCGTTAATTAAGGCGTATCTATCTTCCTAAGTGCTTCAATTAAGGATTAGGTCTTCTTAGTTAGCAGCTTTAGGTTCTTTTGGGGCTTCTTGAATCTGTTATGGATCCACGGGTGCATTATGCCGTCGAGTTCTACTAAGGAATTGGATTTCTAGACCTTTAGGTTCTCCACAAAAGTCTTCTTATTCTAAGGGTGGTGTGCCCTAGAAGTCTTCGTCGTTATCACCATTGTCTTTGGTTTTGTACACGTTTATTCATCACTTACCCACAATCCATGGACTTTTGGGTCTAAAGGAGGAAAACTTAGAAGTGCTTTGGACTCGTCGATGTCTTGAATGAAGACATTTTTGTCCGACTCGACCTGGAATGGGTTTAGAGAAAATGGCTAAGGTACCGCTGAAAGGATTCTTATTGTTACTTGGTTTATGGGCGGCCTTAGGGAGACGGAGTTGACCATTACGTAACATACTCTCCAGTTTGTTCTTGAATTTCCAATATTACTTGGTGTCGTGTCCTCGTGCATAATGGTATTTATAGAATTTTCTTGCATCCTAGTTTTTAAACTATTTCGCAGCTTCAGATTCTATTTTCCTTTTAGCCAGTAAGAGGTCAAGGGCTTGAGCGTAGGTGGTATTAATTGGAGTGTACTCATTATACCTGTTGAGGGCATTGACATCTGCACCCCTGCTAGTATTGCCTTGATGGGAGGTTTTCTTATCTTTGGACCGATAATTACCTCTATATCCTCGTCACGAATTTTATGATTGTGGTAGACAGTTCTTTTTCTATCATCATTTCGACATCTCTAAGGGTTGAAAAACTCACAATTGGTAGGAATTTGAGATGCTGATTGTGGGCAGGCTGAAGGTTCTTCATGATGATCCGTACTTGGTCCTTCTCGGAATGTCGGTCTACCATGTGGGCACCCTTTGCTCTCCATGTAGTGAGAAAGTTTGTAAAGCTTTCTTTCTCACATTGCTTGATCAACTTCATGTCTCTAAGTGTGATAGGTAGATCGGTGTTATAGGAGTATTGGTTTAGGAACTTCTTACACAAATTAGTCCAATTAGTGACGTTGCATGGGTCAACTGCGTTATACCACTTCATTACATCAGTATCAAAAGTCCATGGCAAGATGATGTGGTAAGTGTTTTCTAGTATGTTCTTCGAGTCATTGCTCCTAAGAAGTTGCAAACATGATGATGAGGATTCACATAACCTCGAAATTTGATATCGGGCATGGTGAACTTAGGGGTAGTTTCCTTTGAGGATTAAAGTGAATCCCTTGTGGTCAAAGTAGTGATTACAAAACATAGATGACTCCCTTAACATTTGTTCTATCCGATCTATACGTGGATCACGCTGAGGCTTGGATTCATGGTTGGGACTGCCTGGAGGAGATGGACTAGGTGGATCGTCTTCCTCTTCTCTCTTACTATCCTCAATGGCTTTTAAGATAGCCTTAAGATCGCCTCGCTATGGACTCTATTTCTTATCCCGAGCCTCAATCTTAGCTCCCATTTTGGCTGAGTTTTCGTTGAGCAAAGGAAGGATAGGAGATTGTTCGTTCCATTGGGGAAATTATTTTTAGATACTACACTACGATGGAAAATAGATCGAACTGGTGTGGTATGCACCATATGTGAGACCCTGAAACTTTAGGTGCTTGCCTCGGTAATGAATTAAATTACTAAAAGTTAAGTGAAAAATTCGAAATTATTAAATTAAGTGAATTAGAATTTTTCCGAGTCTGAATTAGAAGTCGAGAACCGAAACCCGAGCGTGGGCTAGCTAAATTGGGCCTTGTGAAGCTAGTTTGGGCCCAATTAGAATAAAAAGAAAAGGGAATGAGAAATGGAGATTGCTGGCATTTTTAGGAGGAGTTGGCGATTGTGGGAGTAAAGGAGATTAAGGGGTCCAATTAAACTTGGACAGCAGCCCATTATGTGTAATTAGGAAAAGAGGAGAGAGAGTGGGACTGAGACATTAGAAGGAAAGAAGCAAAAGCAAGGAAAGAAAGGAGAGAACGGGAAAAATTAGAAGCAGAGCAAAACGAAAAGAAACAGAGGTAGAGCAAAAGAGGGAGCAGAGGAAAGCGAGAGAGGGAAAGGGCGCGAGAGCCCGATGGCCGGTGGCCACCTGAACGGCAAGGGCACCGCTGCCGGTGTGCAAGGGAGAGCTTGAGCTCGGGAGGCCGAGCAAGGCTAAGGAAAAGGGGAAAAGTGAGATACCAAGAGACAGAGACCACGAAGTGTAAGTGAACGCGAGGGCCGAGGAAGGCGGTCGGTGAGCACGGGAACCGTAGCCGACGGCCGGCGAGCGAGAAGAGGATGTGCAGCGGAACCGGGCAGAACCCGACATGAACCGAGACCAGAGAGCGAGAACCCAAGAGGAACTAGAACAGAACGAAGAAGCAGAGGGTTAGGAAAGAAGGAGGAAGGGGGAACCGAAAGGAAGAAAGGGAAAGCGAAAAGCAAATCGAAACCCAATTTGAAACCTTCCAAAACTGAAATTCTTAGAACCTTTAAGAATCTAAGGTGAGTAATCTGAATTCATCCTCTAAAATAAAATGAATCAGGTGGATTGAACATGAATTCGAAGCATGAAATTGGAAACCATAGGTTTAATTGAAGAAGTTGAAGGCTTAAAATCACTAAATTAAGCAACTCAACAATCAAAGAGCATGTTGTGATTATGTGATATCTAGTTCTAAATTTGTGATGTTTAAGCGAGCATGATTATTGAGAATTGGATGAGATTAGCTTGAGCAGAATTAGGGAGAAAAATCAGAAAGTTAAGTTCATGACTTATTTGCAGATTTTCGTAATTATGCATGCTGTCCGAATTTCTGTGAATTCATGTGTAGTCCAAATTTCCTGAAAATTTTACTGCAGCTTCGTGGCAATTTATGGAGATTTCCTGTGAAATTTGGTATGGATTGGATGAGTAGATTGGGAGATATGAATTTTTAAGTGAAAATGTCCTGTTTTGAGCAAAATCGGAACTAAGTGTGTAACTCGAATTAAGAACTGAGATTTAAGAAGCTATGTGGCTAGATTAAAAGATATATATCGATTAAGGAAAGTTGTAGAACCATTAACCACCTATACGCGATATTACGCAAGCATGAAAACGATGAGTTCATTGATTAGGAATCCTAGTTGGCATATTTATGTGATTATGTGTTTATCCCGAATTACATCGATTATAAATGACATAAGCATGCGTATGTGAAATGAATTGATTATACTTGAGTTGGAACTTGCTTATGTGAATTGCTTGTTTTGAAGAAGTTACGTATGAACGTGTTGAGCATGAATTGTATGAATTAAGTATCTCTTATGTATAAGTAATAAGAAGATAAGAAACATAAAGAACTAAAGAAGGGAGAAAGGATTGTGTTATTGATCTAAGACCCCACGAATTAAAGAACCCTATGAAGCTATGGCCATAGAAGTGTCTCGTCAACCCGAAGCCACGAATTATTTTGCTTCTACGAATTATTGATAGTATGCGTCCTTCGGGGAAGGGAGGCCGCCTCGAGGCCACGAATTATTTTGCCTTAAGGCCACGAATTATATGCCTCCGTGAATTGAGCCCACGAATTATTTTAGCTCCAAGAACTCGGGTCTTTAAAGCGGAACATAAATCTTCTTTCTATTCGGAAGTAAAAAGACTTAAAAGAATTATGATGTGAAGAAAAGAATGATCGTGCATAGCGAACAAGAAAGAAAGAACCAATGATTTATAAAATGCACGATTGAACTTAAGAAAAAGAGTGTAAAGAAGAACGAATCTTGATTTCATAAGAATTGAATACGATAAGAACTAAGATATGATTTACGTGATGAATGATTTACATGATGAATATTGTATGACTTACTTGCATAGAAAGATGAATGAAATATGTTTGATTGAATTCATGAGTAATTGATGTCATTATGTATCTCGGCAAGTTGGTAAGTGACTAACTAATTGAAGAGATAAAGGGGATCTTGGTTAGACCTTTCTAGACTAACTAGCGGTGACTACCTAGATCGCCTAAACCAGGAAAGATTTGAGGATGACTCGGAAATGCAATTAATGGACCGACCTAAAAGGATAAGGTAATTTGACTTTGGCTACAAATGCACATAATGGACTCGACTCTAGGAAAATTTTTATTGTATTTTATTTTCACCCATGCAAGGGCTAATAAGCATTCCTAACCTATTCCTAAAGGCTCACAAGCAAAATATCAAATCTAAAACAATCACACTCATCCAAGCATGCAAATGAAAGGACAAGGTACCACCTAGAGACCAAGGGTCTATGGCCAAAAGAGGTTTAAAAGCGTGTAGGATACATGGTGTCTCATAATCTAAGAATTTAATCCTCCCGTGGGATGCACGGCAAGTATATGACATTGAATCCTCGGTGCCTCTCGATAAGCCAAGAGCGCGTGCTATGAGGGAAGAGGTATCGCCTCCGTTGCCAATCAAGCCTTATTGGGCCTGTCTAGGACGCAGTGTGAGCCTCTTTCCAAAAATGTTTTCAAGGGGGTAAAGTGCAATGGTCCACCAATAGAAATAAACTATGGTCAAGGTTGCTTAAAACGCAGGATGCCTAATGCAAATAATTTATTAAAACTCAGTACTCAAATTTTCAAGTTTCGCTCTCTTAATAAGTGATTTATCCTTGGTGGAGTCTCAACCGTAAGAACCACGACGTCGGCAACCCCGGACGGAGCTTTCCCACGAATTGGCGATGGGTTTTTAAAATTTTTATTTCTTTCTTGGTTTTCAAACATGAAAATGATTTTACGATTTTGAAGATTAAATTCTAGAAAGTGGGGATGAACCTCTTATTTAGATTTTGAATTTTATAAATTAAATTAAAACAAATTAAATTAGATTGAGTGGCGGTTTATTAATTATTTTATTTTAGAAATTATTTTCATAAATCTCGGGATATTACTTCTTAACCGAAAAATTAAAAAAACTAGGGTTTTGAATATGTCGTGAGGCTTTAGGGCCAAACCGGTGTGAAAACACCGGTTTGGACCCAAGCCTCACCTGCTGGCCACTCGGTGCTAGCAGTCGGTGGCGAAGGCCAGGGACCACGATTGAGGTGGTGAGCCTCAGCCTCGACCTGGCTGGTAGATCCAGAATCCTTTTTTTTATTGTTTAGTCGAAAAGTCGAGAAGTAATGCGATAGAAATATACCGAAAACAGGAGTCGCTAGTTAGTTTTTAGGAATGAAAAACTAACAAAAAAAATAATAATTTCAATCTTAGTAAGAGAAAACTACTTTGAAAGAGGATAAAAACAAATGACTCCATTGGTCTAGAACAGAGAATCGGATGCTGGGGCGAGGGTACGAAACGTAGGGATAAGCCCTTCCGTTCCACCTGTCAAACAACGACCATTACTAGTTCAAGTAGTGAATCTAAATAATATATCAAACACAAGCAAACAACATATGATAAGGAATTAAAAGCAACCAAAACATGCTAAAAGGCGATAAAAAGAAACTATGGAAAAACGATAAAGAAAGCAAGAAAAAGAAAAGAAAGAATGAAAGCGAAAACTAAAAGGATTACACCGGATACGGAGGAATTAAAAAGTGATACAAATCTTTCTCCACAATATGGAAAGCAATAAAAAATAATAATAAATAACCATTATGAAGTCCGAATTGGTGCCCTCAGAGTTGTCCCGATTGCTTGATCCGGATCTCGAATCGGATCCGGTGATGTGATGGTGGTAAACCGGGAAGGGCTTTTTGTGAGTTTTTATGGAGATGAGTAGGTGGAAAGATAAATGATGGAGTTTTCGGGTTCGGATGTAGTTGGAATGGTGAGTAGAATAGGAAGAGGTTGAAAAGAAACCAAGAGATCGGAATATGAAAAGGAGTATTCGAGTCGCTCTTAGTTAAGTTTCAGCAGACATGAAGCTAAGGAATAAGCCATTGTAAAAATGAGAGCCTAAGCTCTCTATTTATAGGGAGAGGAGAGGCTAGGTCACAAAATGACATAGGGTTTCAATTCAGCCAGTCGTCCAAAATGAACCAAAATCGACTGCAAAACCGGGCCAACAAATGAAGGGATAGAACCGGATAGAACCAGATCCCGTGGTTGGGGGCGCCGACCATATAGCGTCCTTTTGGGGTCTTGCGCTCCTTCCATGCTACAATAGGATTCTCGGGCAAAACACGGCATTTCAAAGCAAAATAAACCAGGTGAGGGGGCCGGCCACGACGTCGTTTTGAGGGAGGAAGCTCCGTGTCTCGAGCGAAATTTCTTGGAGCTAAATGCAGCGTTTTGATTCTTGTGATCATGAAACACGGCGTCTAATGTCGTCTTGATGTCTTCAGCTCCATATCCGGGTTGGACAAAAGTGGTACGCAGTGTTTTGAGCCTGGAATCTCTTTGTACACTCGCACTGGACTTTCGTTGACTCTTGAGGTTTGATCGGGGCTTGAACCGTCCGAAAGAAAAAGGATTTTTGGACCGACCCAAGGGAAAAGGCTATTTATTTAGTACTAAGGGTTCTTAGTTGTTTACTGGATTCCGTCGCACCAATCAAATACCATCCATGATCCAAAATCCTCAAACAGGACTTAGGATTTCATCATCGGACCAACAATATAAAATACGTAAATAAAAGAGATAAGGGTTGACAAGTTTTAGGTGTTTACAAGCGGAACACCACGGACAATGTCTATCCGGACACCAAGTCAAATTCACTATTTTGAATCCACAAAATACAAGGATTGACTCTTATAAAATTGCTCCCTTAGACAATTGAATTACAAACTTTCCTAGACGCGAAGTTCCCTTATCCGTCCTAGTACATCCTAACTTAGATACCTTTTACGAGATAGTAACAACTAAGTTGGGTTAACCTTACTGACTCACTCAAGGGATATTATAGAGAAATGAAGTAAGAATGATTACAAGACTTCTTCATTTCAACTTAGAAGTTGAGAAAACGTAAGTACAGAGTTGAAAGCTAGAACAGATTCACAAAGTAAGATTTGAGTATTGTTCAACAATCGTTCATCCATCTTCAAGTCTTGTAGGATGGCTTCTATTTATACTCAGTAGGCAGATTAGCTGTTGTGACTAGTTCCGAACCGAGAAGCTTCATTAGTCGTTGTAATGGATAGTCTAAGTCTCTCACAAAAGGAACAAGTTATAAATATGAACGTTGTGCTTTGGTCCTTGGCTCAAAGGGTGGTTCAAGCCACTAGTTGTGACTAAAATCTGGGTGGAAATAGCCATTAGACTCAAAGTTGAAGTTTACCAGAAATAGACACAAACAACCTTGACACGGTGTCCGAGCCTCGTCCTAAAACAGTGACTTTTTTGTCTCGCTGGTGTTTAACGGTTAGAACAGATCGATTGCTTTTGCTTTTCAAAATAAGATTAAAATACTTTAATCAACCTGCAAAAGCAAATCAAAATGTTACTCAAAGTATAAAAATACTTTGGTCTAAGATTAGGTAAGGATAAAAAATTAAACTAAATAATTAAGCACTTAATTATCGTTAACCTGAATAATTGAAATTTTTGAGTCTAATTCAATAAGTTCTAATTCTATTTTGTGTCTATCTTTTAGATGAATGAAGAATTAAAATTGTATAGACACGTTGCATCAAATTTGCTAAACAAATAATTTCAGTTTATAAGTCTTGCTTAGGAGATGTATTATCGCATTAATTCTTTTCGAGTGAATACAATAAGTCAAAACTCATAATAAGTTATGCGTGTGAAATTATTTAGGCCAGACAAGTAGTGAAAACGTAAAGATGAGCTTCTTAAGATGTAAGAATGACTTGAATTCAAAACCATAGATGAAGGTTTTCTCTTGGAGAGTCTTATTCACCCTAGAGGAGGGTGAATAGGGTGATGACGAATTTTAAAAAACTTAAAAACTTTAAGCTTGAAAGGAATGAACAAGATAATCTGAGTCTAGATTGAATTTAGAAAAGTATAACTCGGAGATACGTAGAAACCCTCCTAGGGCAGAAAACCACGGACGAGTGCTAGTCCAAGTACCAAGTCAAATCCACTATTTTGAATCCACAAAATACAACGGATCGACTAACCGAATTGTTCCCTTAGACAATTCCTTATAGTGTTTTCCTAGACTCGAAGTTCCCTTATCCGATCTAGTACTTCCTAACCGAGGTAACCTTTATAGCTAGGGACAACCGAGCTGAGTTAACCCTTACAGCTCGGTCAATGGACCTTACTCAAAAAGTAAGAAAAGTATATGACTGATTACAAGACTTTACAACTCGGAAAGTATGAATTACAAGTCGGGAATTGTAAGAAGAAGATTGAATGAGTATTGTAGTAAGAGATATAGTTTTAGCAATGTGTTCAAGCAATCTTCAAGTCTTATAAAGCGACTTTTATTTATAGATAACCAAGCGGATTAGCCGTTGTGACTGATTTCGAACGTAAGTCCTTCTTGACCGTTGTAACGGTTCTTCCGAGTCGCTCGTAAAACATCCGTTGAGATGTGAATGTTATGCAACGGCTCTTGGCTCCTAAAGTTGCTCCAGTCAGCTGGTCATGTCCGAAAAGTAGGGTGGAAACCACCATTGATCTTAGCGTTGCAATTTTCCAATTTTGGAAACAGACAACCCCGACACGACCTCCGAGCCTTGTTCGAAGTAGAAAAGCCTTGTCTCGCTGGTGATTGATAGCTTGAAGCTCGGTTACTTTTGTAATTCAAAAATGAGATAACCTCTTTTAGATAACCTACAAAAGTAAACAATTTTGGTTCTTAAAGTATAAAATACTTTAGTCCAAGATTAAGCATAAATAATAATTTAATTAAGATAATTAAGTGCATAATTATCTTAGGCCTAGAAGAGTGGAATTTTCCGAGTATAATATTCATTATACTCAAATTCCATCAGAGTAAGTCCTAATACAAATCAAGTTATAAGAGAGAAAACATTAGAGTATAAAGACTTGATTTGGACAAATAATTCTCAAACAAACAAACTGGCTTAGAAATAGGAATTAACACTCGTAATTCATTTTTCTTTGAAATATGCGATTAGAACTCGGATAAAAAGTGTTAGAGAGATTATTTTAACATGCAATAAATCTGAGTGGTGTCCGAGTGACTCGAAACATCAATGTGAAAAGATAAACGAGAATGTATTTTTTGAGTCGATCGAAACGAATGAAAACTTATACAAGAGTTTCTATAGCACTCAGAATGACTTGTAATGAAAACTTAGTAGGGATGAGGTTTGTATCTAAGTCTTTATATAGTACTCGGAATGATCTAGATTCGAGTCCGAGTCTTCAATAGAGAAAGAGAGAGAGAGTTATACATAAGTCTTGAATCTCCACCTATTTTATGAAATGCATTCAACACTTATAACTTAGAGTTAGAAGATCAGGTAGTTATGTTTTCATTGCTCAAAACGAATAACTGTTAGAGTGGTTTGAGTTAGACACAGTAATATAGAATTGGAATTCGTTATCGGAGCTGATTAATGCTAATTTCAAATAAATTAGAGCAATTCATAGTAAACAAATAGATATAAACATGGATGTATGCTATTCACCGGAGCAGTAAATAAAATATAGATAAAAAGAAACATTAATGCTTGGAAAAAACTTAGCTTTCATCGATCATGGCTCGAAAAAGAAAAAAATAAAAACAAAGATCATACATTAAGCTTCCCTAAACCAACTAACTATCCTTCCAAATATCTCTCCTCTATGCATTTCATCAAAAATCATATGTAGGGAATAGTGGAGATACAAAAATGTTCGAAAAATAAATAGAAAAAAGAAAATCAAGAGGGGCTAGAGTAGTGTGAGTGGAGGAGGAGGAGGAACGAGGACCCCGGCGTTTGTGCTCGTAACGTTGAGATAAGACTGTTGGTTGTGCAATTGGCGACAGGAGCAGAGGAATTACTTGTTCTGACCGAGGGTGCTGCTTCTTCTATTTCCTCTTCCGAGCCCACAGTTTCCTTAGATTGAGTAGGTTGCGCGAAGGTTGAGCTTGGGATTGACCAACATCCCCAACTTCCTCCGAGGTCGATTCAATGTGCTCCGAGGAGATAACCTCTCGGTTCCTTTTCTCCTTGGCCTTCAGCTTAGCCTCGCTCCAACTTCTTCTTCTTTTTCTAACTCAGAGTTAGAAGAGGTGGAAGACTTTGAGGACAAGTCTAAGTCGAAGTTGATTCTAAGTCCTCAGCGGCCTTGGATCCGCACTCTTGAAGACGGCCGATCCGGTATTGCTGCCTCTTGGTGACTTCCTTCAGCTCAGTGACTAAAGCCTGGAATGCACCAAAAGTATATTGTAACTCTTTGTCAAGAGCAGCAAATTGTGATGCCACCTTCGAAGTAAATCAGTAGAAAGGGCAGGCTGAGAAGATGATGGACTAGCGGTTAGAAGAAGAGTTTCAAAACTCTTCCGAGTCGAAGAATGAAGAGGTGGAACTTTAGAGTTGTGGATCCGGACACCAGGTGCAATTTCCTGGTATCCCAAATTGGCTAACTCAGCCCTGCCAATGTAGATGGCAAGCTCAAGGGATTTGTGTGGATCGCTTTGACGCTCCACTTCAAAATCTACAAAAATAGCGAGGAAAGAAGAGCTCTAAAAGGTAGGGGATTTCTTCTTATCTAAGGGAACATAAATGATTTGATCAATGATGAAAGGGAAAGGGTCTCCTTGGATGGATAGAATAAGAACATATTTCTTATCAAGAAAAAGAAGAGAAGTATGGCCTCAAACTTCATTTGAGTCACGTAAAAATTCTTTCTAGACTTAGGGATGACTCGAGCATATTTATCAAAGAAATCATCGGTGATTTTAGTGAAAGAAATGCGATTTGAGTTCGAAAAGAGTCCGAACCTTAAAGAGCTTGTGGAGAAGAGGAAGGTTGATAGTGATGTTCTTCCCCGAACATGTCCTTTGCGGTCAAGTTAGAGTAGAATTCCGAGAGTAGCCCGAGACAGATGTAATAACAAAAACATAGGTACTTAAAAACCCCTGTTTTAAGAAGTGGTTTGACCCACGAGATTTTGGTGGATAAGAAGAATTTCTCTTCAAGGAAATAGTGTTGGGCAACAATAGGATGCTTTGGCTCATCGAAGACTAGAGCCTTGCCTTTAGAGGTGTCCTTCCGTGGATCCTCGGACTGGGAAATTAGGGTTCTAGACTTTTTGGTGGCTAACCCTCCGTTAGCAATGCTTTCTCTCTTCGGCATGTTGAGAGAAAGAAAGAATTTCACTTAAGAGAGAAGGATTGAATGAGTGAGAATAAACAAGTAAGAGAGTAGAGAGTCCGAGTCTAAAAGAGTGTCCGAGTGAGGATTCTAAGTTCGAGAGATGAAAGTGAGAGAGTGAAAATAGCAAAGTGAAAGAATGAGGATGAAGAGATGTTATTTATAAAACATGGGCTCTCAAGGAACAAAGGGCTTGCTGACTCGGCTTGCAGAGTAACTGCTAGCTGACAATTTGGCATTTCAGTGTCCAATGGTTACTTCTTTAAACTGCTTCCTACTAATAGCTAGTTTCTTGACCGTTCACTTAATAGAGAGAGAAAAAGAGATTTTCGAAAATATTTGCAAGATTCTCTATTGAATTAGAGATGATCTCGGAATTTTAGTGTCCATGTTTTCTCATAATTGAGTGTGACTCAATAGAGTGTCCGAGATACTCAAAACACACTCGAAACTTAATAAAGGTAGCTCGGTTTCATGATATCTTGAAAGTTTGCTCTTGAAGTGATTAAGTCACCCTAGAGGGAGGGTGAATAGGGTGATGGAAGATTTTGATAAATTACAAACTGTTTTTGTACAGCAATGATTAGAAACAGATTTTGAGTGTAGATTGAAGTCGAAAGTAAAGTACACACGAAGTACGTGAAAATCCTCCTGGGGCGAAAAACCACGGACAGTGCTAATCCAAGCACCAAGTCAAATCTACTAACCGAATTCACAATTACAAGGACTCGACTCTTAACTGAATTTCTCCCTTAGATAATTCCTTTACAAGTTTCCTAGACTTAGAAGTTCCCTTATCTAATCTAGTATTTGCTTACTGAGATACCCTTTACAGATCGGGGACAATTGAGCCGAGTTAACCCTTACAACTCGGTCAAGGAACTTAGAAAGAAAGTAAAAAGAGTATAAGTGATTAAAAGACTTTCTTTACAACTCGAAAGTAAGAGATTAAAGATTGGTAGTTGTAAGTCGAAGATTGAATAAGAATGCTCTAAGTAAGTGTTAAGCAATATGTTCAGGAATCTTCAAGTCTTGTGGAGTGGCTTCTATTTATACGCAATAGGGCAGTAATGACTGTTAAGATTTGTTCTAAACTGGTGAGCTTCAATAGCCATTTTAACAACTTGTCCGAGTCACTTAAAAAGGATCCGTTGAGATATGAACATTATGTGGTGGTCCTTGGCTCAAAAGTTGTCCAACCCTCTGGTTGTGATTGAAATCTAGGGTGGAAACAGCCGTTAGACCCAGAGTTGAAGTTTACCAAATTTGGAAACAAACAACCCCGACACGGTGTCCGAGCCATGTCCGTAAATGGTTGATTTCGTCTCCTCGTGTTTAACGACTAGAAACCGAGCTGCTTTTGTATTTCAAAAGTAGATTGGGCTTGTTTAATCAACCTATAAAAGAAAAATAAGGTGGTACTTAAAATCAATTTGTACAGATACGTGAAACAAGAAATAAGTAAGGGACAACTCCCTTAAACCAAACATCTATTTTTCTATCTTTTCTCTCCCCTTATGCATTTCAACGAAAAATAAAAAAATGAGGGAGGAAAGACTAAGTAATTACATAAGCTGTTAGACAAGCAAAAACAAAAAGAAAACCAAAAAAACGGAGTTTGAAATCGGGAAGGAGGGCAGGCTGGCAAGAAGTCAAAGATTGAGTTGTGCGTCTACGCCTATATGCTTGAGTAGAAGTAGCTTGGCGAGGTGGCAATAGAATTAGTAGATATGGCTGTGGAGGGATCCGAGTTTTATAAACCAAAGGTAGATCTTCCTCTACTTCTTCTTCTTCAACAAAAACTACTGCTGGCTGAGTTTCGAGGAAGGGGCCTTAGACCGGCCTACATCATCGGCCTCTTCGAGGCATTTTTGTATGATCGAAGAGATCACCTCAGGTTCTTTGTTTCCCTATTCCTTAAGTAGAACTGCTTCTTCCTCCTTTTCTCCTTCTTTTTCTCCTCCCTCGGCCTCTCCTTGGCCTTCTTCCGCTTCTTCTTCGACTTTTTCGATTCGGACTTAGAAGAGATGGAGGACTCCTCATATTTATCTTCAGCAGATTCCGAGTCCTTGGCTGCCTTGGATCTTCTCTCTTAGAGTTGGTAGATTTGGTTATGTTGTTGCTTGATTACCTCCTTTAGCTCAGCAACCAGCACTTGACTTTGTTGAAGCTGAGTCCGAGCCCGGCTTTGCATCAAAGTCGGTGTGAGGATGAAAGCTTGGAACGGCTTAGAGTTGATTTCAACTCTAAAGCCGGAGAAGCAAGTTTGTTGGCCACCTTCGAAGAACCTCGATAGAAGGGGCAGGCAGAGAAGTGGAAGGTCCAACAGTTAGAAGTAGGACCTCGGGAGTAATCTAAGTCCGAGGTGGAAGAGGATAGGGTGGTAACTAAGACGAGTGAACCCGGACACCGGGCTTGACTTCCTGGTATCTAAGACCAATAATCTCATTTCTACCAAAACAAACAGTTGGCTCCAAGAAAGAGTGAGAGCCACAAGGGAAAGGGACCTCAAACTGATTGAAAACAACAATAAGAAGGGCTCCGAAAGGATATGGAGTCTTCTTCGAGTTAGATAGAACGAAGGAATCTGTTCTAAACTAAATGGAAAGAGGTCTACATCGTATCCCTCTAGGATGTCACGAGAGAACCTTGCGAACTTTAGAATTGGGGTTCTCTTTTGACGGATAGTAAGAAAAGAAAGTCCTCATGAGTATGAAGCACAAAAGTCCGGCTTCGAGGTCATCCGAGTCATAGAAAAGTTCTTTCTAGACAAAGGAGGTTCTTTAGAGTATTTGGCAAAGAAGTCATCAGCGACTTCATTGAAAAGAATGGGATTAGAGTTGAGAAAGAGAGACTTCACATCAAAAAGTTTGTGAAGTAGACCAAGGATGATGTGAACTATCTTCCCTTGAACAACGAAGAGATAATATTGTCTCGTTGTCTGTCATTTGAGCGTAGAACTCGAAACTAGGTTCGGGTAAATATACTCACGTAAACACAAATAGTTGTACAGTACCAACCCTCCCTGAAGAAGGCAAGAAGTATACCATCTATAGTGATGCTTAGAAAACGGATTAGGGTGCGTGTTAATGCAAAATGGTAAAGTGGCAAGCATATGCTTCTCGGCGATTAAAACCATATGAAGGAAATTATCCTACTCATGATTTGGAATTGACTGCAGCTTGTGTTTGCTATATGTTTTTGGGAAAATTTTGTCATCCAGGATGAACTCGTTGGGTGACATTGTGTTTTGGGTCTTCCGAGGCGGGCTCTTTGCCTTTGCCTAATGCGACCTCGGATCGAGTGGACTTGGTTTTGGCATTCTTAGTGGCCAAACCTCCTTCCACAACTGATCCTCTCTTAGGCATATTTAAGAGAGTAAAGAGTGTTTGAGATTAGAGAAAAGAGAGAACACATAAGATAGAAACAGAGAGAGAGACTGAGTGCGAAAGTGAATGAATTTGAAAGTAGAGTGAGGGAGAGAGAGCAATAAGGAGGTAAAGTGAGAGAGAGAGAAAATAAAGCGGTGTTATTTATAGAGGGTAAAAGAAAAGCTTTCAACCGCATTCGACTCAATTTGCTAGCCAACAATTATCGGACCGTTGAGTCTTCCATCTTAGTAATGGCAAGTTTTCCAACGACTTTCTTCCAACGACTAGTTCTACTGATTGTTTGTGTGATAAAGAGAGAGATAAGAAAGAGTTTTTGAAAACATTTATGAGACTCTCCATTTATCTAGAGATGATCCCAAAATTTTCATGTCCATTTTGCTAAAAATCTAACTATGACTCAAGTAATGCCTTTGAGTGACTCGGAATACACTCGTAAAATTTATAACTCATAGCTTAGTCTCATTCTATGTCAATCGATCCATTTGTTATCTACTCAAAGCATATAACAATCAATCATAGTAGAATAACTTTGTAATAACTCGGATAATCATGCATTTAACATGCCAAGCTCATTCCTAATAAAGCAAAACCGATCTTCACTCATAGGCTTAGTGAAAATATCAGCTAATTGAAATTTTGTAGGAATAAACTCAAGTTCAATATCACCTTTCTTAGAATGGTCTCTCAGAAAATGATATCCGACCTCAATGTGTTTTATCTTTGAGTGTTGAACTAGATTCTTAGTGACGCCGATTGCACTTTGGTTGTCACACTTGATCGGAACAGATGTGAATGATAGTCCAAGAACCTTTAAGTGCTTGCTTTATCCAAAGAATATGAGCATAACAAGCTCCAGCTGCAATGTACTCAGCCTCAGCAATTGATAGAGCAACTAAGCTCTGCTTCTTTGAGTGTTAGGAGATGAGTGATTGACCCGAAATTGACATGCTCTTGATGTGCTTGAAGAGTCGGTATAAATCTCTAACTCTCTTAATTTTGATTCTATGTCATTCGCGTATTATAGAAACTCGATCTAAATTTTCATTTTGTTGTGATCGACTCGTAAAGTGCTTTATTGCATATCTCCTACACAAGTGTTTCGACTTACTCAAACATCACTCGGAATCATCGCATGGTCAAATAATTTCTCTAACACTTTTATTCTCGAGCACTCGACTTTGTATTTCAATGCAAAGTGAATTACAACATTAATTCTCTATCCTAAGTCAGTTTATTTCCTTAAGCATTATTAGACCGGATAAGTTTTTATACCCTGATATTTTACTCTTTCTAACTTAATTATTTTAGGATGGACTTAAGATGGAATTTTATGGAGAAGAGGGAGGTTGATCCTAACAACCGTACCTAGAACTTTCGAGGTGATGACCAGTGGTAGATCCAGGAATTTAAGGAAGGGGGTTGAAATAAATAAAATAATAGTGTATACAATAGAAAAGTTAACATTTATTTTTAAAATTAATATTACATAATGATAACGATAACATTAGTAAAGGTTCGGTATCTGCAGCAGCTATGCCTGGAAGAAAGAGTAACGAAGGGAAATAAAATTAAAAGCAAGGGATTGAATTTTGAAAAATTAAAAGTTGCCAATAACGGAGTCGAACACGGGACCTCTTTTTCATATTACACAAGCCTTACCAACTTAGCAACTTGTTTTTACCGATATTTGCCTCTACATAAAACTTTTATTTGTTTTTGGAGGGGGTCGGTTGACCCTACCGAACCCCGGTGGTTCTCGCCAATGGTGATGACACCCCAAAGAAGGATTTGTTGGCATACAACTCAAGCAACGACTTTTGGATATATAAAGTCGCTGAAGCATAACTAATTATACACTCTAGTTTCTTGAATGTATTTGAGCCAAGAACGAAATTATTTTGAAGAATTTGTCATCCAATGTGAAGTGCTTGGATGACAAACACTTTTGAGGGGTCGACGTACCCTCTTGAGTTATCTTTCGGCCCTTCTTGGTTGCGGACTCCCATGAACTTAGATGTAGAACCTCGTTTAGGCATTGTGAGAATGGAGAAATGAGAGGTTACTAGAGAAGAGAAAGAGAGAGAGAGAGAGCACTTTGAAAGCAAGGAAAGAGTATGAGAGAGCAGAGTATTTCGTGCAAAAAGAGTAAGGCGCAAAGTGAAGAAATGAAGACGAATAGATGCTATAAATAGAGAAGACGGAAATGTCCTTCAACCTTCTTTCTTACATAACGTTCAAATGGCATTCTCGGATAGACATGACGTACGGTAGTCCAACGGCTACAATTCCAAGTGGTTTTCCGTCTAACGGTTCGAATTCTTTGCTAGTGACACATGTCGAGAGAGAAAGAGAGTTTTAAAAAAAAATCTTTCCGAGATTCTCCATTTATCTAGAGATGATCTCAAAAGTTTGGTGCCCATTTTGCTCAAAGACCGAGTCCGACTCGGTGTGGTTTCCGAGTGACTCGAAAGCAATTAACTCATAGCTCGGTCTCATTTTTAAGTCAACCGATCCATTCGTTAAACAAGTATAAGCCAAAATTATACATGTAAACATGTAATCATGCATTAATCATGCCAAGCTCATTCTAATAAAACAAAACCGATCCTCACTAAGTGGCTTAATGAAAATATCAGCTAACTAAAATTTCGTAGCAATGAATTCAAGTTCAATATCACCTTTCTCATAATGGTCTCTCGGAAAATGATACCCGATCTCAATATGCTTTGTCTTTGAGTGCTGAACTAGATTCTTAGTAATGCTGATTACACCTTGATTGTCACACTTGATTGGGATAGATTTGAATGAAAATTCAAGATCCTTCAACTCGTTGCTTGATCCATAGAATCCGAGCATAACAAGCTCCAGTTGCAATGTACTCAGCTTCAACACTTGATAGAGCAACTGGGTTTTGTTTCTTTGAGTGTCAAGATATGAGGAATTGACCCAGAAATTGGCATGCTCCTCGATGTGCTCTTTCTGTCAACTTTGTAACCAAGCATAGTCAGCATCCGAGTATCCAAGTGAGAGTAAGTTCTAAGTCTCTTGAAAACCATAGACCAAAATTCCGAGTTCCTACAAGATATCTAAAAATCCTCTTCACCGCAGTGAGATGTGATTCTTTTGGATTAGCTTGAAATCTTGCACATAGACACACTAACATAATGTCCGGCCTACTTGATATAAGATATAGCAGAGATCCAATCATACCTCTATAGAGTTTCGATCTACTCGATTTACCTTTTTCGTCCGAGTCCAATTTCATACTCGCTACTCATGGGCTTTGTCTGCATGTTTCACATCTTGAAGCTTGTACTTCTTCAAACAATTCTTTGGTATACTTAGATTGATGGACATAGATTCCATCTTTGTCTTATCTCGATTTATAGACCAAGAAAGAAATTGAGCTCTCCCATCATGCTCATTTGGAACTCCTGTCTCATCAACTCGGAAAACTCTCGACGGAGATTTTCATTAGTAGCTCCAAAAATAATATCATCAACATAAATCGAGCAATAAGGAAATCTTTCCCCTTGGTTTTTATGAAAAGATTTTTTCAATCTGACCTCTTTCGAAATCATTTCCAACCAAGAAACTGCTCAGCCTTTTCATACCAAGCTCCGGGAGCTTGTTTAAGACCATATAAAGTTTTTTGCAATTTGAAAACATGATTTGGAAATTCTGAGTTTTCAAATCAAGAGGGTTGCTCAACATAGACTTCCTCTTGAATAAAACCATTCAGAAAAGCATATTTAACATCCATTTGATACAATTTAATATTCATGCTAGATGCAAATGCAAAGGTTTCCCCACAATTAATTCCTTCCTCTTGATTGTAACCTTGAGCCACAAGTCTAGCTTTATTTCTAACTACCAACCCTCCCTCACCCAGTTTGTTTTTGAAAAACCATTTGGTTCCAATAACTAGGTGGTCAAAAATTCATTTGGTCGATTCCAAACTTGGTTTCTCTCAAATTGATTGAGCTCTTCTTGAATGGCCTCTACCCATTCAGGTTCATTTAGGGCCTCTAGTGCATTTCTTGGTTCTGTTAATGATATGAATGCAAATAGATTTTGCAAAGAATAACGAGTTCTTACCCCACTCGTTAATGTCGGATGGAATGTTCTCGAGTGGGTGGCTCGAAGCATATTTGAATACTCTACCTGTTCTATGGTTCAAGCAAATTTGTTGGTTGAACTGGCTGATCTTCAGTAGTTTGAGCTTACCGAGTCTCCTTATTCGCTTGCCCTTTAGCATTTTCAGCTGGTTTAGTCCGAGTCACAATGTTCTGAGTCGCCTCATTCTAAGTTGCTTTCTTCGACTCTTTCTAAGCTCATCTTCAGCAAGATCATCTTCATCTCGACTGAGTTTTAGATCCGAGAAGGTTGACTCACTTGTTTTTCCCTAATCTATCTCATCAAACACAACGTGGATACTTTCTTCCACTTTGTTAGTTCTTTTGTTAAAGACACGATAAGCTTTACTATGAGATAAGTAACCTAGAAATATACCTTCATCTCGACCTAGCATCAAACTTGTTCAGGTGATCCTTACCATTATTGTGAAAAAGCACTTACATCCAAAGGGTTTGAACTATGAGATGTTAGGCTTCTTTCCCTTGTAAAGCTCGTAGGGAGTTTTCTTCAAGATGGGTCCGATGAGGCATCCGTTCGAGTGTGTAGTTTGTCTGTGTTGATCGCCTCAGCCTGTAAATAGTAAGGTAGATCATTTTCAATCATCATTGTCCTTCCTATCTCTTCAAGATTTCGGTTCTTTCTCTCCACTACTCCGTTACGTTGAGGAGTTCGGGTGCTGAGAAGTTGTGAGAGATACCGTTCTTGTCACAAAACTCGCAAATTCCGAGTAATCGAACCCCTTCCATGGTCGGTTCGAATTCTTCTAATCTGAGTCCGAGACTCCACTTGAATTTTTCTACAAAGCTTGTTGAACTCTTTGAAATATTCATTCTTGTTGTTAAGAAAACAAACCCAGGTAAATCGTGAAAAATCATCAACAATCGTGAAAAATCATCAACAATCGCAAGTTAGAAACACACTAACCCTTCTCACTTCCTCTTACGAACCCAGTAACTCCTTTTACTGTGGTCCTTTTCCGAGGAAGAAGACTCTTGGGAACCTAGATTTGAATGACTTTAGGTTTGGTGTGATTCCGAGTCTTCTTTCTAGAAAACGGAGTCCGTGTCTATTTCTTTTGAAAATCTTTTCTTTCGTAAATAGGTGGAGAAGGTTTTCTCCTATAAACTGGTCCGGGCTTAGTCCTCATTTCATTTTTATGAATAGGACCATGCTCAACCTTCCCGAACTTCACGGTTTTGGAATCCTTCTTGAAAAGATTGGAGTAAGAATTAGATTCCTCCTATTCGTTAAAACCAAGCTCTTCTTTCCTAAAGAAGACACACCGAGAGCCTAAAAGCATGTCAAGGTTTTTCGACCTTGAGTAAATTTCAAAACAAGCTCTTGAGACTCATTGAGCTTTCTTTTCATATGCTCATTTTCTCTTCCGAGTGACTTAGACTTAGTCTCATTAGCCTCGAGTACTAGTCTTGAGTTCTTTCGAGTTCGTCTCGGCTTTTCCAATTCATTTTTCAAACAATTGCTCTCGAAGTAAGAGACTCAAGTTGTTCTTTGAACCGAGAAGAATCGAATTGGACTTTTCTTCCAAAGTGTAAATATATTTAGCCAAATCAACTTTGGAGAACTTGAGAAAGTATTCAATTACCTCCTAAGGACTTGTCTCGCTGACTTAGATTCAACTTCCGAGTCCGTTAGTGCCATTAGACACTTTCAGTCATCGAATTATCTTCTCCTTCGGATGAGTCATCATCGCTCCATGTGGCCATCATAGCCTTCTTCTTCTTTCTATCCTTTTTTTTCTTTGGATAGTCCTTGATTATGTGATCTTTGATGCCACATTCAAAATAGCCGAGTTCTTAGTTAAAGATAACTTTGAAGGAGAAGAATATTTATCTTTTATGTCCTTCTTATCTTTCTTGTAGAACTCTTCCTTTTGTCTTTTTTCCCACTTCTTATGTTTTATCATTCTTTTGAAGCCTCGGGCAATGAGTGCCATTGGATCCTCTTCTAAGTCCGAGGAACTCGGACTTTCCTCTTTACTTTCCGAGGCCTTCGGAGCAATGTTCCTTTTGGTACCGACCTCGACATCCTCTTCTTCCAGGTGAATCTCATGGGTAAGTAGCTTCCCAATTAGTTCGTCCGGCTTTAATTGAGAGATATTTTGAGCTTCCTCAATGGCTATCACCTTGGGACCCCATCTCCTCTTTGGTAAACTTCTCATAATTTTTCCGCACATTTCTTCGTGAGAAATTTTTCTACCTAGAGATTTGAGATTGTTTGTAATCTTAGTGAAGCAAATGAACATCCGACCGATGTTTTCTTCCGGCTCCATCTTGAACAGCTCATATTTGTGAAGATACTGGCTTATCTTTACCTGTTTCACTTGGCTTGTTCCTTCGTATGTGTTGACAAAAGTGTCCCACACATCTTTGGCTGTGTTGCACGCTGACACTCTATTGTACTGTTACGAGCTGATAGCACACATCGAATGTTCACTTCTTTGAAGTTCTTTCTAAACTTCACTGTTTCTTCATTGGTGTACTCAAATTTTTCTTTAGGCACAAATCTTGTTCCTTCCATCTTCATTGGGATGTAGTTGCCTTCTTGGATGATGTTCCGGACATCTTCATCGTTGTTCAGCAGAAAGCATTCCATCAATTTCTTATAATGCACGAAGTTTGACCCTTTAAACTTAGGTGGTCCGGTGGACGACATTCCTTCATCAAACTCTCAAATGTTCCGAGCCATATGATCTTTAAACCTTTGGATTGTTACATCTTTCTTGAAGGGCTAGGCTTTGATACCAATTGAAGGTTTGCTCTTGGAGAGTCAAAGTCACCTTAGAGGGGGTGAATAGGATGATGAGGAACTTTAAACAAACTTAGACAATTTTTGCTTCGAAAGAAATTAGCTGCTAAGTCTCGAGTCTAGATTTGACACTCGAAATGCAAACGCTCAAAGATACGTGGAAACCCTCCCGGAGCAAAAACCACAGACAGTGCTAATCCAAGCACCAAGTTAAATCCACTATTTTGAATCCTCAAAATACAAAGGATCGACTCTACCGAATTGCTCCCTCAAACAATTCCTTACAGTGTTTTCCTAGATTCGAAGTTCCCTTATTCGAGCTAGTACTTTCGACCGAGATAACCTTTACAATCGGGGACAACTAAGCTAAGTTAACCCTTATAGCTCAGTCAAGGGACCTCACTCAGAAAGTAAGAGAAGTATGTAATTGATTACAAGACATTACAACTCGGAAAATATTAATTACGGACTTGGAGTTGTAAGTAGAAGATTGAGTGAGTAATGCACTACGACAATTAGGCAGTGTATTGATCAATAGTTTCAGCAATCTTCCAGTCTTGTGAAGTGGCTTTTATTTATAGATGTCCAAACATAGTAGCCGTTGAGTCCGATTTACGGACTCGAAGTCTTTACTAGCCGTTGTAAGGGCTTTTCCGAGTCACTCGTAAAAGATCCGTTGGAGTGTGAACGTTAGGTAATAGCTATTTGCTCCAAAAGGTGTTTCAATCAACTGGTGTAGTCCGAAAAGAAAGATGGAAACTACCGTTGAGCCTAGCGTTAGAGTTTTCCAGTTTCGGAAACAAACAGCCTTGACACGATGTCCGAGTCCCGTCCGAATTGGCTAAAACTGTCTGTTGGTGTTTAACAGCTAGAAGCCGCTTGCTTTTAAGATTCAAAAAGATAGAGTAGCTTTGTTTGAATAACCTACAAAAGCAAACCACATTGGTTCTCAAAGTATAAAATACTTTGGTCCAATGTTAGGCAAAGATATTAATTAAATTTGAGTAATTAAGAGCATAATTATCTTAGGCCTAGAGAAGTGGAATATTCCGAGTCTAGTATCAAATAGGTTCAAACTCAGCTTAGAATAACTCCTAGAAAAATTAAGTTGAAGAATAATCAACAGAGAAAGTGAACTTAATCTATCAAATAATCATCTAAGAAATAAACCGACTTAGAGGACTCGAATTAACACTCGTAATTCAGCTTTATTTTAGCAAGCACAGATCGATACTAAGAAAAAGTCCATTAAGAAAATTATTTGATAATGCGATGGTTCTAAGTAGATTCCGAGTAGGTCAGAATATCTCAGTAGAGAAGATATAAAACAAAGTGTTATCCGAGTCACTCAAAACATTGATGAAAACTTAGATATTAGTTTCTATGTAGCTCGGAATGACTTGTAATCAAAACGTAAGAGAGATAGAAGTTTATACCTGAGTCTTTCATAAAATATTTAGAGTTAAGATCCGAGTCTTCACAAGGTTTTTCCGATCTTCGATGAGTTTTAAAACCAACTCTTGAGACTCTTTGAGCTTTTTCATTAGTTGCCCATTCTCTGTTTTGAGGCACTCAAACTCAGCCTCATTGTCTTGAGCATCGGTCTCCAATACTTTCATATTTTCTCTCAAGTTTTCTAACTCATTTTTCAAAATAGTACTCTCAGTAGTAAATGACTCAAGTTGTTCTTTGAAATCGAAGAGTCGAATTAGACTTTTCTTCCAAAGTAAAGATGTATCTAGCAAGATCAAGTTTGAAAAACTTAAGGAAGTATTCAATTACCTCCCGATGACTTGTTTCCTCGATATCCGAGTTGTCATTGTCCGACACGGATCCAACTTCTCAATCGGTCGGTGCCCTTAGACACTTTGAGTCATCAGAATCATCTTCTTCGAGGAGTCATCATCGCTTAAGGTACCCACCATAGCCTTTTTCTTCTTTCTGTCCTTCTTCCTCTTTGGACGAGTCCTAACTATATGCTCCTTGCTGTCACACTCAAAGCAACCAGAGTTCTTAGTTATAGACAACTTAGAAAGGGATGAGTATTACCTTTCTTATCTTTCTTGTAGAACTCCTCATTTGGCCTCTTTTGCCACTTTTTGTACTTTATCATCTTCTTGAACCCTCGGGCAATGAGCACCATAGGATCCTCTTCGAATCTAAGGAGCTCGGACTTTGTCGTCCGCTTTCGACTCCTTCAGTGCAATGTTCTTTTTGGTGCTAACCTCGAATTCCTCTTCTTCTATGTACAGGTCATGAGTGAGTAGCTTCCCAATTAGCTCATCCGGATTCAATAGAGAGAGATTATTAGCTTCTTTGATTGTTGTCACCTTGGGACCCCATCTTCTCTTTAGTAGACGTCTTATAATTTTTCTAACCATTTCTTAATCGGAGATCTTTCTACCTAGAGATTTGAGATTGTCGAGTAATCTTAGTGAACCGGGTACATCTTAGAGATGTTCTCCTCGAGTTCCATTCCGAACAACTCATACTTATGAAGATATTGACTTATCTTTGCCTACTTCACTTGACTAGTTCCTTCATAGGTGTTAATCGAGTGTATCCCACACCTCTTTAGCCGTGTCACAGTCGACACTCTATTGTATTCTTCCGAGCCGATAACGCACATCGAGTGTTTATAGCTTTAAAGTTCTTCCTTAACTTGTCATTCTTTTCAGTAGTATACTCCGATTTTTCTTTAGGCACAAATCTTACTCCTTCCATCTTCATTGAATGAAGTTCCCATTCTTGATGATGTGCCATACTTCTTCATCATTGTCTAGGAGGAAGCGTTCCATCATCTTCTTCCAATGTGCAATGTTTGACCCCTTGAACTTGGGTGGTCCGGTGGATGATCTTCCTTCATCGAAGTCTCTACTATTCTCAGCCATCTCGATCTTTAGACCTTTGGATTGTGAGATCCTCTTGAAAGGCTAGGCTCTCATACCAATTGAAGGTTTGGTCTTGGAGAGATTAAGTTACCCTATAGGGGGTGAATAGGGTGATGGAAGATTTTGATAAATACAAACTGTTTTTGCACATAACATACTTAGAAACAGATTTTGATTCTAGATTAGACTCAAAAAGTAAATTACACATAGAAGTACGTGGAAACCCTCATGTTGCAGAAAACCACGAACAATACTAATCCAAGCACCAAGTCAAATCCACTAATTGAATCCACAATTACAAGGACTGACTCTTAACCTAATTGCCCCTTAGACAATTCCTTTATAAGTTTTCCTAGACTCGAAGTTCCCTTATCCGATCTAGTACTTCCTGACCGAGTTACCCTTTACGGACAGGGAAAATTGAGCTAATTAACTCTTATAGCTTAGTCAAGGGACTTAGAAAGAAAGTAGAAAGATTATAAGTGATTATAAGACTTTTTCGTAACTTAGAAAGTAAGAGATTGCAGATTGGGAGTAGTAAGTCGAAGATTGAATAAGAATGCACTAAGTAAGTGTTAAGAAATGTGTTCAACAATCTTCAAGTCTTATGGGGCTTCTATTTATACAACACAAGGCAGAATGACCATTGAGACTTGTTCTGGAATGGTGAGCTTCAATAGTCGTTGTAACGGCTCGTCCGAGTCACTCACAAAAGGATCTATTAAGATGTGAACATTGTGTTGTGGTCCGTGGCTCAAAAGTTGTCCAACCCTCTGGTTGTGATTGAAATGTGGGATGGAAACAACTGTTACATCCAGAGTTGAAGTTTACTAGATTTGGAAACAAACAACCTTGACACGGTGTCCGAGCATTCGTAAATGGCCGATTTCGTCTGCTCGTTATTCAACGGCTAGAAACCTAGCTGCTTTTGTATCTCAAAAGTAGATTAGGCTTGTTTAATCAACATACAAAAACAAATTAAAGTGGTACTCAAAGTATAAAAATACTTTGGTCTAAGATTAGGTAAAGATAATAACTAATTCAAAATAATTAAGCACTTAATTATCTTCAACCTAAAGGAATGGATCTTTCCGAGTCTAATATTCATTAGGATCAATTTTCATCATCAATCAATTCTTAAAGTGATCAAGTTAGAAAGAATAAAATATCAAAATACATAAACTTGATCAAATAAATAATTCTCAATAAATAAACTGACTTAGAAATTAGAATTAACGTTGTAATTCATTTTCACTTAAAACATGAAGTTAGTGCTCAAAATAAAAGTGTTACGTAAATTATTTATTCATGCCGTTGTTCCGAGTGGTGTCTAAATGGGTTAGAAACTAATTCAGAATGTTATGCTTGATGAAAGGTTTCGAGTGGGTCGAACAGGATGAAAACTTAGATATGAGATTCTTGAAGGCTGAGAATGACTTAGAATCAAAACCATAGAGAGATAGAGAGTTATACCCGAGTCTTCATATCTCAACCGAACCACTAGCTATTCTTTCGTAACTTGTAATAAAAAATCTAACACATAAATTCTGATGCAATCACTCAATTAATCAAGCATTCATTATACCAAGTTCATTCCTAATAAAGCGGAATTGATTTTAACTCGGAAGTTTTGTGAAGATATCCGCTAATTAAAATTTAGAATAAATTCAAGTTCAATATCACCTTTTCAAAGTGGTCTCTCATAAAATGATATCTAACCTCAATGTGCTTTGTCTTTTAATGCTGAACTGGATTCTTTACAATGCTAATGGCATTTTGATTATCACACTTGATAGGGATGGATGTGAATGACAGTCCTAGATCCTTTAACTGTTGCTCGATTCATAAAATCATAGCACAACAGGCTCCAACTGCTATATACTCGCCTTAGTCTGTTGATAAAGTAACCGAATTTTACATCTTTTAGTGTCAAGAGATGAATGATTGAAGCAGAAATTAACATGTTTCTGATGTACTCTTTCGATCAACTTTGTATCTAGCATAGTCAGCATTTGAGTATCCACTAAGAGTAAGACTCGGAGTCTTTTGAATACTAGAAACCAAATGTCCGAGTTCCGACAAGATATCTCGAAAATTCTCTTTATCGCAGTGAGATGTGATTCTTTTGGGTTAGCTTGAAATCTTGCATATAAACAAACACTAAAACATAATATCTGGCCTATTAGATGTGAGATAAAGTAAAGATCTAAACATACCTCTCGTAGAGCTTCTAATCTACAGACTTTACATTTCTCATCCGAGTCCAGGTTTGGATACTGTTACTCATTGGTGTTGTCACATGTTGGACATCTTGTACCTTGTACTTCTTGAGTAACTCCTTAGTGTATTTGGACTGATAACCATAGATGCCATTTTTCTCTTGTTTGATTTACAGTCCAAGAAAGAAATTGAGTTCCCACATCATACCCATTTGGAACTCCTGTCTCATCAACTCAAAAACTCTTTACATAGAGTTTCATTAGTAGCTCCAAATATAATGTCATCAACATAGATCTGAATAATTAGAAAATCATTTCCCTTGGTTTTTGTGAAAAGAGTTTTGTCAATAAGACCTCTTTTGAAACCATTTTCAACCAAGAAGCCGCTTAAACTTTCATGCCAAGCTCTTAGAGCTTGTTTCAAACCATACCAAGCCTTTTGTAATTTGAAAACATGATTAGGAAATTAAGAGTTTTCAAATCCAGGGGTTGCTCAACATAAACTTCTTCTTGAAGATAACCATTAAGAAATGTATGCTTAACATCCATTTGATATAATTTGATGTTCATCCGGGATGCAAAAGCTAAGAGAATTCTTATTACCTCAATCCTAGCAATAGGTGCAAAGGTTTCCCTACAATTAATTCTCTCTTCTTGATTATATCCTTGAGCAACTACTCTAGCTTTGTTTCGACTACTAAGCCTCCCTCATCTAGTTTATTTTTTAAGACCTATTTGGTTCCTATAATTGGGTGGTCGAAGGTCGTTTGATCGAATTAAGACTTGGTTTCTTTCTTCTTGCATGGCCTCTACCCATTTAGGTTAAAGTAGGGCTTCTAGCACATTTTTATGTTCAATTAATGATATAAATGCAGAAAATGTACTTAAATTTTGCAAAGAAGAACGAGTTCTTACCCCAAGTATCGATGTCCGAAATGCTATTCTCAGTTGGATAACTAGATGAATATTTGAAAGGTTAACCTCGTCCTCCGGTTTACCGGATTTGATGGTTGAATACTTTGTTCTTCAGCTGGTTCAGCTTGTTGATTCCCTTTTTAACTTGCCCTTCAGTGGAATGAGCTTATTCTTGAACTGGCTCATTCCGAGTTGGCTCGGCTCTCTTGTTCCTGTTCATTCCGAGCTCAACTTCCACTAAGTCATCTTCATCTCAATTGAGCTTGAGGTCCGAGAAGTTAGATTCACTTATCCTACCATTATCAACCTCATTAAAGATAATGTGGATGCTTTCTTCCACTTTGTTAGTTCTTTTGTTGAAGATTCGATAAGCTTTGTTATGAGAAGAATATCCAAGAAAAATACCTTCACTTGACCTAGCATCAAATTTGAACAGATCTTCCTTACCATTGTTATGCACAAAGCATTTACATCTGAATGGTTTGAAGTATAGGAAATGTTGGGCTTCTTCCCTTTGTGTAGCTCATACGGTGTCTTCTTTAGAATGGGTCGAATGAGGCATCTGTTGAGAGTGTAGTTTGTTGTATTCACTACCTCAGCCCAAAAATAGTAAGGTAGATCATTTTCAATCATCATGGTCCTTGTTCTATTCTTTCTCTCGACTATTCCATTTTGTTGAGAGTTTTTGGTGCTGAGAAGTTGTGGGAGATGTCATTCTTATCATAGAAGTCTCGCAAATTCTAAGTAGTCGAACTCCCTTCCATTGTCGGTTCGAATTCTCTTGATCTAAGTCTCATACTCCACTTGTATTTTCCTGCAGATCTTAGTGAACTCTTTGAAGGCCTCATTTTTGTTCTTTAGAAAACAAATAAATCGTGAGTAATCATCATCAATAACGAGCAATATGATTACCTCCTAAGCTTTTAATAGGGATTTCACCACACAAATCCATATGTGTCAATTCAAGCACTTTGGATGTAGAAACTATCTTGAGTGACTTAAAAGATGATATAACTTGTTTCCATTTGTTTATGCATCACATATTTTATCTTTCTTGAAAGAACAGTTATGTAGTCCTCTCAATAAACCATGAGATGTGAGTTTCTTGATTGTATGCATAGTGATATGTCCTAATAATCGACGATGCCCTCGTCCATGAATCATCATTCAATTAAGCTTTTAAACATGATAAATCTTAATTAGAATCGAGATAAAGGAATAGTATAGGTGTTATCCGACCTCGGACCCGAGAGTTTTATCTCTTTAGTAGCTGCATTAGAAATGAAGCGGTTGGTCCGAGTAAACCTTCCCTCTTGACCTTTGTCACACACTTGAGAGATACTCAGAAGATTATATTTAAGCCCCTTAACAAGATACACTCGGACTAACTGAATTGTCTCCTTAACCAATTCCGCCAATCCCAACTATCTTACCTTTGTTGTTATCTTCAAATGTGACTTTTCCTCCCTTTATGTCCTCGAGTTCCGAGAAGAGTCTTGAATCCCCATACATGTGGTGTAAACATCCATTGTCTAAATACTAGTGACCTTTTTGTTTCTAAGTCACCTGCAAAACATAAATAAACTAACCCTTCTCACTTTCTCTTACAAACCTAATAATTGTCTTTACTGTAGTCCTTTTATGAGGAAGAGCATTTTTGGGAACACAGATTTGAATAATTTTGGGTTTGATCCGATTCTGAGTCTTTCTTCTTGAGAACCGACTCTATGTCTCTTTCTTTTGAAATCCTCTATTTTTATAAATTGGTTGAGAAGACTTTTTCATAAAATTTGGTCCGGGCTCAGTCCCTTTCCTTTTTGAATGAATTGGACCATGCTCAACCTTCCCGAACTTAATTGTTCTGGAATCAATTTTGAAAAGACTTTTGTAGGAATTATCTTCCTATTCAAGCATTGTAACCAAGTCCTTCTTTTCGAAAAAGAGAGAACCAAGTAATAAATCAAGGTTTTTTGACCTTGAGTAAGCTTTAAAACTAACTCCCGAGAATCGGTGAGCTTTTGTTTCAATTGCTCATTCTCTATTCTTAGGCACTCGGACTCGAGTCTCATTATCTTGAGTACTAGTCTCAAGTACCTTCAGGTTCTGTCTTAGTTTTTCTAAATCATTTTTCAAAGAATTATTCTCAACACTAAGAAACTTTAATTTCTCTTTAAATTCGAAGAATCGAATTTGACTTCTCCTCCAAAGTAAAAATGTATCTAGCTAGATCGTGCTTGGAGAATTAGAGAAAGTAGTTGATTACCTCTTGAGAATCTATTTCCTCAGATATCGATGCTTCACTTTCTGCCTCGTAGCTATCTTCCGAGCCCGATAGAGCCATGAGACACGTTGACTCGTCATCGGTGTCATGATCTTTTTCGACCGATCATTACTCCAAGTGGCTACCATAGCCTTTTTCTTCTTGCTTTCCTTCTTCCTCTTTGGACAGTCTTTGACTATGTGATCTTTGTTTCCACACTCAAAACAACTAGAGTTCTTAGTTAAAGATAAATTTTAAAAGAGTGAGAATTTACCTTTTCCGTCATTCTTGTAGAACTCTTGCTTAGGCTTTTTCCGTAACTTTTTGTATTTCATCATTTTCTTGAATCCACGGATTGGAAGTATCATGGGATTTTCTTCGAATCCGAGGAGCTTAGACTTAAACCTGGTTCTTCTGAGGTTTTTTAGCAATATTTCTTTTGGTGCTTACCTCGGATTCTTCTTCTTCTAGATGTAACTCATGGGTAAGTAATTTCCCAATGACCTCATATGGCTTTAGTTGAGAGAGGTCTTGAGCTTCTTTAATGGCAGTTACCTTGGGACCCCATGAAGGTTTGCTCTTGGAGAGGTTAAGACACCCTAGAGGGGGTGAATATGGTGATGAAAGATTTTTAAGAAAAATCAAACTGCTTTGCACGTAATGCAGACCAATAAACAGATTTTGAGTCTAGATTGGACTCAAAAAGTGAAACACACAAAGAATTATGTGGAAACCCTCTTGGGGCAGAAAATCACGGACAGTGCTAATCCAAGCACCAAGTCAAATCCACTAATTGAATCCTTAATTACAAAGGACCGACGCTTACTAGAATTGTTCCCTTAGACAATTCCTTTACAAGTTTTTCTAGACTCGAAGTTCCCTTATCTAATCTAGTACTTCCTGACCGAGTTAACCCTTACAGTCAAGGACAACTGAGTTGAGTTAGCCTTATAGCTCAGTCAAGGGACTTACAAAGAAAGTAGAAAGAGTATGAATGATGACAAGACTTTCTTTACAACTCGGAAAGTAAGAAAATACATATTAGGAGTTGTAAGTTGAAGATTGAGTAAGAATGCACTCAATAAGTGTTAAGCAACGTGTTCAGCAATCTTCAAGTCTTGTGGAGTGGCTTCTATTTATAAGAACCAAGTAGAATGACCATTGAGACTAGTTCTGGACTGGTGAGCCTCAATAGCCGTTGTAACAGCTAGTCCGATTCACTCAAAAAAGATCCGTTGAGATGTGAACGTTGTGTAGTGATCCTTGGCTCAAAAAAGGTCCAACCCTCTGATGATGATTGAAATTTGGGGTAGAAACAACCGTTAGACTCAAAGTTGAAGTTTTTCAGTTTTGAAAACACATAACCTTGACATGGTGTCTAAGCCATGTCTAGAAATGGGTGATTTATGTCTATTGGTGTTTAATGGCTAGAAACCGGCTACTTTTGTATTTCAAAAGTAGATTAGGCTTGTTTAATCAACCTACAAAAGAAAATCAAAGTGGTACTCAAAGTATAAAAATACTTGGGTCTAGAATTAGGCATAGATAATAGTTAATTCAAAGCAATTAAGCACTTAATTATCTTCAGCTGAAAAGAATGAAATTTTCCGAGTTTAATATTCATTAGGTTTAGATTCCATCTTGAGTCAATCCTTAAAATGATCAAGTTAGAAAGAATAAGATATCAGAATACATAAAATTTAATCAAGTAAATAATTCTCAATAAATAAACTGACTTATAAATTAGAATTAACGATGTAATTCATTTTCAGTTGAAACACAAAGTCGATGCTCAGAATAAAAGTGTTAGAGAAATTATTTACTCATGCGATTATTCCGAGTTGTGTCCGAGTGGGTCGAAACACGCTTAAGAAATGTTATGCTTGAATGACTAGTTTCGAATGGGTTAGAACAAGATGAAAACTTATATATGAGTTTCGTAAAGCTCAAAATGACTTAGAATCAAAACCTAAGAGAGATAGAGAGTTATACCTAAGTCTTCACCACATATTCTCTTCGATAACTTCTCGGAATCTTTCCGAAAATTTCTTCATGAGACATTTTTCTTCCAAGGGACTTGAGATTGTTGACAATCTCAGTGAAGCGAATGTACATCTAAGTTATGTTCTCATCAGCATCCGTCTTGAAAATCTCATACTTATGCAGATACTAACTTATCTTGGCTTGCTTCACTTGACTCGGTACCTTCATAAGTAGTAACGAGCGTGTCCCAAACTTCTTTGGCAGTATCACAAGCAGATACTCTATTGTATTCTTCTGAATCAATAGCACACATCAGATGTGTTTATTGCCTTAATGTTTTTGTATATTTCTCGTTCTCTTCAACAGTGAAGTCAAACTTCACCTTGGCTATTGTACAAGTGCCTTCTGTCTTGGTGGCAATGTAGTTGCCATTGCAGATGATATTCCGGACATCTTCATCATAATCATGAATGAAGCACTCTGCAATCTTCTTTCAGTGAGCAAAGTTTGATGCCTTGAACTTGGGTAGTCTAGTGAAAGATCTTCTTTCATCGAACTCTCCATAATTAAGAGTCATTTGAACTTTAGACTTTAGATTGTTAGATCCTTTGAGAAAATTAGGCTCGATACCAATTAAAGGTTTGCTCTTAAGAGTCCGCATCACCCTAGAAGGGGGTGAATAGGGTGAGAAAGAAATTTTGCAGAATAAGAGATTTTTCTACAAAGTATGAGCTCGAAACCCAATTCTAAGTCTAGAATGAACTCGGAAAAGTAGAACATAGAAAAGTAAGTGGAAACCCTCCTTGACAGAAAGCCACGGACAGGTGTCTATCTAGACACCAAGTCAAATCCACTATTTTAAATCCACAAAATACAAGGATCGACTCTTACGGAATTGCTCCCTTAGACAATTCAATTATTTAGACACGACAACTGTCCGAGTTGCATCCGAGTAGGTTAGAAAGCCAAAGATAAGTGTTTTATTCATGAGATGCTTTCGAGTAGGTTAGACAAGTAATGAAAACTTAAATATGAGTTTCTCAAGATGTGAGATTGACTTGAATTAAAAACCATAGAGAGAGATAGAGAGAGAGAGAGAGAGAGTTATACCGAGTCTTCACAAATGAAGGGGTTGCTCTTCATTCTTCCTCGTTTAAAAAAAATAACTTCTACTAATTAGAAAGGAAAGTAAAACTTGTGTTAAGAAAAGCAAGCAAACATTATGCAAACTACGAACTACAAATCAAAGAAAGTATGAAATAAAAATATATTAAAAGTGATAAAAAAATGATAAATATAAGGTATTATATCGAGCGGGGTAGAAAGTAATGAAATTACATTGCTTCCAAAACAACAATACTAAAATCGAAATGACTCGAAAATAAAAGGGGAATTTAAAAGACTGAAATAAAATGGGATGGGACTTGGATGATCCAATTAGCGCCTCAAGTAGACCCACATAGAGGATTCAAAACTTGACTCGGATTCTGGCATAGTAGCGTTAGGAAAAGGAAGAGACCCAAGTGGGAAATGAAAGGCTTCTTTGCGAAAGGCTTTGGAAGAAGAAATGAGATTTAAGTAGAGAGAGTAGAAAGGAGAGAGTGGAGTGAAAATTAAGCAAAATTAGAGCAAAAATACAACTGGATTCATGTCTCGGAAATGACGGAATTTAGCCCTCCATTTATAGGAAGGCTTAGGGGTAAGCATACTCTTAACCTAGTCTCTAAAAATCATATCAACAGATAAAGATATCCTTCGAAAAATCAGTAATAGATAGAATAAAATCTGGGAAGTTGAACCAAGTAAAACAATTACGTTTTGGTGATCATTGAGTCGGATCCGGTCAAAGCCACCGTGTTAGACGATCTTAGAGAACGGGCTTAGCTTAAGCATCAAAAGGACTACGTTCCATGGTTTGGTGGTCGGATCAGGTCCAAGTATTTGGTTTGTGAAGCCAAATGAGGCTTGCGCCGATTGAAACCGAGTGAGATAAGTCGGATCCAGCCTTGGGAAGTTTCCATTTTGAGAAACTTTCTTTTTTAGAAAGTTTCTATTTTTAGACAATTTTATTTTGATACTCGCTTTTGGTGTGGGCTTGTTGTTTTAAGTCTGGATGGGAATTTTTACTTTGACTTAGTCCAATCTCGCCCGAGCGCACAAATGAAGTTAGGTCTTTATCATTGGGCTAACAAAATAAATATATAAAGCATTTAAAAATCGTGATACTTTTGGGTGTTTATAGTTAGCTACCTCTTTGATTGAGAATATGAGTAACATGAAGGTCGAAGTAGACACTAAATGAACCTTATTTGTTTGTTGGCATCACTTTGAACGCTAGTTGTATGTAGTGCAATAATGAATGTCGAGGATTGGTCGTTAGAGATGACCTAAACCCTTGTGGTGGGCCAAAATTTTACTAATGGAGTCTAAAGTCCAACTGGCTGATTCCTAAACTTGGCTAATCAAAGTTCTGATTTTCGGATAAGGGTGCCTAAAATTGACCATTTGCTTATTCTCGAAGCCCGACGATAGGCCCGAACTAGATTTAGGTAGTGAAGTCCGAAGTCCATGGGGCTAATCAATAGCCAAATCTTCCCGAGTTTGGTTAATTAAAGTTCTAAAGCTCATATATGTATGGCTAAACCTAATCCTTCTTGGATCTAAAGCTTAGAAAATAATATTTCCTACACTAACATATTTCTTAGCTAGTAATCGAATTTAGATAAATTTGAATTTTTGAATTAGAAGTCTAATGATCTATATCATATCCCGTTTCAAATGCTATACCTTTAATTAGCTATTGGGAGGACCAAAAGCCTTGCATTCTATCCAATTTTGTCAAAATAGGGATGGATGCTTGTCTTTATGCAAAAATGTTTCTTAAACTTGGTGGCTTGATGACCTTAAATCTAAGAAAAGAGCTTGAACTTGACTTGCTTTTTATATTTTTGAGGATTGTGTTATTCGTGTCCTAAATGCAAACACTAATGCATACTATCATGCAAAATGCACCGATGAAATAGTATGATTGGCAATTGTAGCCCCAAACCCCTTATGAGAAAAGATACATGAGCAATGCGATCTTGAAAAAGAATTTGTTGTGGAACTATTAGGCCTAGTACATACACATACCATATTGATATTATGAACTTATAAAGTCTTTACACTTGATCAAGTTGTCTAATTTCAACCAAGTGTCATTCTTGATAATAATTGTTTTACTAAAGTATTGTGTAGTGACTTCCCATATGCATTTGGTGCTTCCCATTGACTTTTGTTCTCCTATGGATTGATTTTTGGAAATGGAAGGAAATTAGAAATGGAGAATGGATTTGAAATTGGAAATTGGAAATTGGCATTTGGGAATTGGCAATGGGGATTTGGAGTTAAAAAATAGGAAAAGGGAATTGGAAATTCAGAATTGGACATTAATTTCGAAATTGATAAGGAAATTGGAAATGGGAAAATGAATTTTAATTTTAATTTTAATTTTGGAATTGGTATTTAGGAATTGGAAATGGAGATTTCGAATTGGAAAAAAATAAAAAGGAGAATAGAATTTTGAGATTTAGAATTTGGAATTGGAAATTGGAAACCGGAATAAGATTGTGAAGACTCGGGTATAACTTTCTATCTCTCTATATTTTTGAATTCAAGTCATTCTCTTTAGAAATTTCATCTTTAAGTTTTCGACAAATCTTACCTACTTAGAAAGTAACTCTTGAGTAAAACACACATCTATGGGTTTCTCACCCACTCGGATGTAACTCGGACAATTGTCCTGAGTAAATAATTTCACATGCATAACTTATTATGAATTTTGACTTGTTATATTCACTAGAAAAGAATTAATGCATTAATTTATCTTTCTAAGTCGATTTATTAATTGAAATTATTTACCCGACCAATTTGAAGCAATGTGTCTATATAATTTTAGTATCTTATTTGTCTAAATGATAGACATGAAATCGAATTAGAACTTATTGAATATAAGACTTAGAAAGTGCCATTTATTCAGGTTAAGGATAATTAAGAACTTATTGAATATAAGACTTAGAAAGTGCCATTTATTCAGAGTTAAGGATAATTAAGTGCTTAATTACTTTGAATTAATTTTTATCCTTACTTAATCTTGGACCAAAGTAATTTTATACTTTGAGTACCACCTTGATTTTCTTTTGCATGATGATTAAAGAATTTTAATCTCATTTTGAAAAGAAAAGGTAACCTGGCTTCAAACCGTTAAACGCCAACAGTACGTAAAAGTATTGTTTCGAGACAGGCTCGGACACCGTGTCGGGGTTGTTTGTTTCCAAATCCGGTAAACTTCAACTTTGAGTTTAACGGTTGTTTCCACCCTAGATTTCAATCACACCTAGTGGGTTGGACTACCTTTTGAGCTAAGGACCAAAGCACAACGTTCATATCTGCAACGGCTCCTTTTCTAAGGGACTCAAACTATCCGTTAACAACGGCTAGTGAAGTTTTCCAGTCTAGATTCAGTCACAACGGCCACTCTTCCTTATTGAGTATAAATAGAAGCCATCCTATAAGACTTAGAGAGTTAATGAACTTATTGTTGAACACTTATTCAGATCTTACTCTCTTAATCTTTAGCTTCCAACTCTATACTTAAGTTCTTACTTTCCGAGTTGAAAAGAAGAAGTGTTGTAATTACTCTTACTTACTTGAATTCTTTGTAACATCTCTTGATTGAGTTGTAAGGTTTAACTCAGCTTAGTTGTCCCTACCTGTAAAGGTTATCTCAATTAGGAAGTAGTAGAACAGTATAAGGGAACTTCGTGTCTAGGAAAACTTGTATTGAATTATCTAAGTGAGAAATTCGTAAAAGTCGGTCCTTATATTTTGTGGATTCAAAATAGTGGATTTGACTTGTGTCTAAATTGACACTATCTCGTGGGTTTTCGCCCTACGAGGATTTCCACGTATTTCCTTGTTCTGTCTTTCTAAGTTCATTCTAAACTCGTAACTATTTTTTGAGTTCATACTTTATATAAAATCTTTTATTCCGCAAAATTTCTTTCTCACCATATTCACCCCCTCCCTCTCCCTCTAGGGTGATTCGGACTCTCAAGAGAAAACCTTCAATTGGTATCGAGCTTACCTTCTCAAAGGATCTAACAATCCAAGGTTTAAAGATCATATGGCTCTTAACTATGGAGAGTTTGATGAAGGAAGATCTTTCACCGGACCACCCAAGTTCAAGGGATCAAACTTCGCTTACTCGGAAGAAGATCATAGAGTGCTTCATCTAGGACTATGATGAAGATGTCCGGAACATCATCCGCAATGACAACTACATTCCTACCGAGACAGAGGGCACTCGTTCAGTACCCAAGGTGAAGTCCGAGTTCACCTGTTGAAGAAAACGAGAAATACAAAAACACTTCAAGGCAATGAACACACTCGATGTATGTAATTGACTCAGCAGAATACAAAATAGTATTTGCTTGTGATATAGCAAAAGAAGTCCGGGATACACTAGTAATCACCTATGAAGGCACCAATCAAGTAAAGCAAGCCAAGATAAGTCAAGTATCTCCACAACTATAAGATCTTCAAGATGGCGGATGATGAGAACATAACTCATATGTACATTCACTTCGTTGAGATTGTTAACAATCTCAAGTCCCTTGGATAGAAGATGACTCATGAAGAAGTCATCGAAAAGATTCCGAGGAGTCTACCAAAGAGAAGATGGGGTCCCAAGGTGACATCCATTAAGGAAGCTCAGGACATTTCTCAACCGAAGCCGGATGAGCTCATTGGAAAACTATTCGTCCATGAGTTGCATCTATAGGAAGAAGAATTTGAGGTCAGCACCAAAACAAACATTGCTCTCAAAGCCTCGAAGGAACCAAGTCCAAGTTTTAGCTCCTCGGATTCGAAGAAGACTCCATGGCACTTCTAATCCGAGGATTCAAGAAAATGATTAAATACAAAAAGTGGTAAAAGAAGCCTAAGTAAGAGTTCTACAAGAATGATAGAAAAGGTAAATTCTCATCCTCTTCAATTTGTCTTTAACTAAGAACTCGACTATTTTAAGTGTGGCTACAAAGAACACATAATCAAAGACTCGTCCAAAGAGGAAGAAGGACAGAAAGAAGAAAGAGGTTATGGTAGTCACGTGGTGTAATGATGAGTCTAAAGAAGATGATGACACCGATGATGAATTAAAGTGTCTCATGGCTCTATCGGACTCGGAAGCTGGATCTCGAGTCGAAAGTGATGCATCGATACCGAGGAAACAGATCCTCGGGAGGCAATCAATTACTTTCTCAAATTCTCCAAGCATGATCTTGCTAGATATACTTTCACTTAGGAGGAGAAGTCTAATTCTGAATCTTCTTAATTTAAAGAGAAAAAAAAGTCTTTCAATACTGAGAATATTTCTTTGAAAAATGATTTAGAAAAATCGAGATAGAACTCGAAGGTGTTTAAGACTAGTACTCAAGATAATGAAACCGAGTCCGAGTGCCTCATAATAGAGAATGAGCGAGTTGAAACAAAAGCTTAATGAGTTTCAAGAGTTGGTTTTAAAGCTTACTCAAGGTCGAAAAACCTTGATTTGTTACTTGGTTCTCGAGTGTGTCTCTTTTCGAAAAGAAGGACTTGGTTACAATGCTGAAGAGGAAGACAATTCCTACAAAGTATTTTCAAAATAGATTTCAAAGTTATTAAGTTCGAAAGGTTGAGCATGGTCCCATTCATACAAAAAGGAAAGGGACTGAGCCCATACCAGCTTTTATGAAAAAGTCTTCTCAACCAGTTTATAAAAAGAGAGGATTTCAAAAGAAAGAAGACTTAGAATCATACCAAACCCAAAATTATTCAAATCTAGGTTCCCAAAAGTGCTCTTCATCATAAAAGGGTCACAGTAAAAATAGTTACTAGATTTGTAAGAGTAAGTGAGAAGGGTTAGTTTATTTCTATTTTGCAGGTAACTCGAAACAAAAAGGTTACTTATACTTAGATAGTGGATGCTCACGCCACATGTCTAGAGAGTCAAGACTCTTCTCGGATGTTGAGAATATGGAAGGAGGAAAAGTCACATTTGGAGATAACAACAAGGGCAAGATAGTTGGAATTGGCATGATTGGTCAAGGAGACGAGTTCGGTTAGTCCAGTGTATCTTGTCAAAGGGCTCAAATATAATCTTTTGAGTATCACTCAACCGTGTGACAAAGGTCAAGAGGTAAGATTTACTCGGACTAACTACTTCATTTCGATGCAGCTATCAAAGAGACAAAGCTCTCGAGTCCGAGGTCGAGTAACACCTTTACTATTCCTCTTTCTAATTATAGTCAAGATTTATCATATTTAAAAGTTTCATTGAATGATGATTCATGGACATGGCATCATTGATTAGGTCATATCAATATGAATACTATCAAGAAATGTACATCTCATGGATTAATCGGAGCACTCGCCTAATTGTTCATTTAAGAAAGATAAAATTTGTGATGCATACACAAAAGGAAATAGGTTAGATCATCATTTAAGCCACTCAAATTAGCTAGGGCCACTCAAATTAGATAATCACTTCATTAATTGAACCTAAAAATGTAGTAGAATCCTAACAGACAAGGTTCTCAAAGTTTTATATGATATTCTAGAAGGGTATGAGGTTGACCTCTTCCTTTTCATCATCGACAAAATCACTTTTGTTCCTTCGGATCATAAGAAACCCCCTTACCTTTCGAAACTTTACTTTCTACTGTACTTGGTTATTTTGAAGTACAGCTTCCTAATGATCCAAACAAATTTCTTAAGCCAACTATCTACATTGGCAAGCCTCAACTCATCAGTCCGGGATACCAGGAAACATCACCTGGTGTCCGGATCCACTCTTCCGAACTTCCACCTCTTCCTTCTCGGACTCGGAAGGGTTCTAAAACTCTTCTTCTAACAGTTAGTCTGTCTTCTTCTCAGCCTGCTCCTTCTATTAATTTACTTCATAAGGTGGCTTCACAATTTCATCGCTCTCACCAATGAGTTACGATCAACTCTTGGTGCATTCTAGGCTTTCATGCCTACACCGATTTGGCTTCGAACATGGCTCGAAGTAAATAATTCAAAGTCAAGTTTTAAACTCCGAGCTAAAAGAAGTCATTAAGCGGCAACAAGACCAGATCAGCCATCTCTAGGAGTGCGGATCTAATGCTATTGAGGACTTAGAATCGGGTTCTAACTCGGAATCGTCCTCGTAGTCTTCCAGCTCTTCTAATTCGGAGTCGGAGGAAGAAGAAGGAGTAGGAGGAGGAAGAGGAGGAGGAGGAGGAGGAGGAGGAGGAGGAGGAGGAGAAGAAGAAGAAGAAGAAGAAGAAGTAGAAGAAGAAGAAGAAGAAGAAGAAGAAGAAGAAGAAGAAGAAGAAGAAGAAGAAGAAGAAGAAGAAGAAGTTGGAGCAGGTCAAGTCGAAGGCCAAGGAGAAAAGGAACCTAAGGTTATCACCTCATAGCACACCGAGTCAGCCTCGAAGAGGTTGGGGACGTTGGTCGATCACGAGCTCGATCTTCCGCACAGCCCACTCAAGCTAATGAAGCCGAGGGCTCGGAAGAGGAGATAGAGGAAGCGTAACCTCTAGTTCGAAGATCCGCCCAACAAAAACAAGAACTTCCTCTCCTCCTTCCACCTATTCTAAGTCCAAGCAGACTTCATCTCAAGGTTATAGATGCAAAAGAAGGGTCCTTGTTCCTCTTCCTCCCCTCGCACTCGCTCCATCCCTTTATTAAGTTTTTCTTTTTTTTTATAATTTTATCTAATATTTTTGTATCTCCTCTCATCCCTATTTATTTGTTTTTTATGAAATGCTTAGGGGGAAAGATATCTAGGAGAAATAGAGTTAGTTGGATTAGGGGAGATTACTCTTTGCTGAAACTTATGTTTCGTGTTTATTTTTTGTGAGCAATGTAATGATTAATGAAATTAAGTAGTTTCCGAACATCATCGACTTGTGTTATTTATATTTTTCTACTCCGATAAATTCTTATATCTATTTCTTTTACTCGATAAATGCTCGATATATATCCACTTTGATATATATACTTTTAGCATCAATTTGCTCGATAACGAATTCTTACTTCTTTCTACTAATATCATTTTACAGTCATTCGTTTCTAAGCCATGAAAACTTAACTATCCGAACTTCTAACTCTTTTTATAAGTGTTGAATGTCTTTCATCAAAAAGGGGAGATTGAAGACTCGAGTATAACTCTCTACCTCTCTATGGTTTTGAATTCAAGTCATTCTCATTCTTTAGGAAGATTCATCTTTAAGTTTCAATATTGTCTAACCTACTCGAAAGCAATTCTTGAGTAAAACACACATCTCTCGGGTTTCTTACCCACTCGGATGTAACTCAGAAAGTTATCATGAGTAAGTAATTTCACATGCATAACTTATTCTGAGTTCTAACTTATTATATTCACTAGAAAAGAATTACTTCATTAATTCATCTTTCTAAGTCGATTTATTAACCGAAAATATTTACCTAACCAATTTGATGTAATGTGTCTATATAATTCTAATATCTTATTTGTTTAAATGATATACACAAAATGGAGTTAGAACTTATTGAATATTAGACTCATAAAGTTCCATTTATTCAAGTTAAGGATAATTAAGTGTTTAATTACTTTGAATTAATTTTATCCTTGCGTAATCTTGGACCAAATTATTTTTATACTTTGAGTACCACCTTGATTTGCTTTTGCAAGGTGATTAAAGAATTTTAATCTTATTTTAAAAATCAAAAGCAACCGGCTTCTAACATTTAAATGCCAGTAGACGTAAAAGTACCGTTTCGGGACAGTGCTCGGACACCATGTCGGGGTTGTTTGTTTCCAAATCCAAGTAAACTTCAACTTTGAGTCTAATGGTTGTTTCCACCCCGGATTTCAGTCAAACCTAATGGGTTGGACCACCTTTTGAGCGAAGGACCAAAGCACAACATTCATATTTACAACGGCTATTTTTGGAAGGGACTCGGACTATTCGTTACGAGTGGCTAGTGAAGCTTCCTAGTCCAGATTCAGTCACAACGACTACTCCGCCTTGTTGAGTATAAATAGAAGTCATCTTACAAGACTTAGAGAGTTGACGAACTTATTTCCGTACACTTATTCGGATCTTACTCTCTCAATCTTTAGCTTTCAACTCTATACTTAAGTTCTTAGTTTCGAGTTGAAAAGAAGAAGTCTTGCAATTACTCTTACTTACTTCAATTCTTTGTAACATCCCTTGACTTAGCTGTAAGGGTTAACTCAGATTAGTTATCCCTAACTCGTAAAGGTTATCTCAGTTAGGAAGTACTAAAATAAATAAAGGAATTTTTGTGTCTAGGAAAACTTGTATTGAATTGTTTAAGGGAGCAATTATATAAGAGTCGAGTCCTTGTATTTTGTGAATTCAAAATAGTAGATTTGACTTGGTGCCCGAATTTTCATTATCTGCGATTTTCTCGCCCCATGAGGGTTTCCACATATTTTCCGTGTTCTCGTCTTTCCGAGTTCATTTTAAACTCAACTATTTTCCGAGTTCATACTTTGTAGAATATATTTTTATTCCACAAAATTTCCTTCATATTCACCCCTCCTCTAGGATGATTCGGACTCTCAAGAGCAAACCTTCATATTGGGATTGGGGTCGGACGTTGTGGACTTCTTACGTATAGATTGTAGCGGAAATAAACCTTTGTAGTTCAAATCTTGCAATTTGGTTTTTATTTGGGATTTTTTTTTAAAGAGAAATAAGGGATGGAGCTAGGATGCGTCTAAAGTAGGGAAGTGCATATTTTATTGTCATCATTAGTAAGTGATGGGCTCATTGGATAATGAAGTAAGTGATGGGCTCATTGGATAATGAAGTGTAGTACTTTATCGGGCAACCTTTTGTAAGGGGAGCTTTCCGGACTTGAACATGTCTTCTATTTTGTCTTTGAAGACCCAATAATGCTCAATGTGATGTCCCCGAAATTTATGGTACTTGCATAATTAGCTAGGGCCCCAGCTTTTGTACTTCCTAAAATGTTTAGATTTAGCTCTAATGGTAGGCTTGCCTTTGGAGAGAAGGCTTTTCAGTGCTTGATCATAGGTAGCATCTATAGGGATGTAGAAGATGAGGTCATTCACTTGTGTGCCATTAGAATTCTTCCGATAGTTACTCCTCTAGTTTTTCCAGCTTTTGTGGTTGTGGTTACTAATTCTTCCTCAATTAGCATTCCAACATCCCTAAGAGCGAGTGAAGTTCATGAAGGCCAAGGACTTCATACGCCGGTCCTAGGTAGGCTTTAGGTTTTCTGCAATGAGCTTGATTTGATCCTTTTCACGGGGTCAATCTACCATGTGGATGAATTTTTCCCTCCATCGGGTAAGAAAGTTACTCGAAACATCCTTCGGTTCTTACTTCACCAATTCCGAGTGTCGAAGGGTGATTGACATATCGATATTGTAAGAGTATTGATGTAAAAACTCATTAAAAAGATCAGTCTAGTTTGTCGACTTGTGTGGGTCAATGGCATTATACCACTTCATTACATATTTGTCAAATGTCCAAGGGAACATGATGTGGTAGATATCCTTCAACACATCTTTTAAAGTCATTATCCCTATGAAGTTCCCGACATAGTGGTAAGGGTTCTCGGTTCCATGGAACTTGATGTCGGGCATGATGAATTCAAAGGAAATTTGCCTTTCGGGATTGAAGTAAATTCCATGTTGTCTAGGTAGTAATTGTTAACCATGGAGGACTTCCGAGTAGTTTCTCAATGCTATCTACCTCGGGGTTGTTAGCTTTTCTATGGCCCCAGATGATAGCCTCAAGTCTCTTATCCTACGACCTCCATTCCGGCCTCCATTTTCTTAGTGCATTCATTAATCAAAGTCAACAAGGAACCTCCTCCTTTTTTTCCGGACATAATGGTAGGCTAGAAGGCGACGTTGGATCCTCGACCCCAAACTTTTCCAATCGTATTGTTTTAGGATCTCTTTGGTGACGAACAATTTTCCTATCCTATCCTAAGAGAAGAAGGTGTTCAAGATTGGCTCTTTCACGAAAATCGAGGAAAGCTTTGAGGCTTTAGCATTGACTCGATGAATGAAACCTATATGAACACTCTTAGCATGAATCTTTTTATATGCACAAAAATACATAACGCAAAATGGCCTGATTAAAAAGAATGGGGAAGACTTATTACGGTAGAGATACAAGCCTAAGCAGCGGGGCCTAAGTAATATTTTGGACCAAAAGAATCGATACCAGTTTAGGGGCAGGAGGAAATATAATTTTTGTATACAAATTGACTCGACTAGCCTAGAAGGGAAATATAAAAATTAACTCTTTTTATTTGGCTAATGCAAACAATGGACCAACCCTAAAAAGGAATAAAGTTTTTTGCTAATGCATAATATTGAAAAATCTAAAAAGGAATAACTCTTTTTTTTTTTTTTTTTTTTTGCTAATGCAAAAGATGGACCATTTTAAAAGAAATTACTCTTGCATTGGCTAATGCAAATACTTTTAGTAATGATATTTTCACCTATGTAGAGGTCATTAGGCTTAGGTGAATTTGAACTAGCTTAGCATGACTATACGAAGACACAAAGAAAGGGTTACATGAAAGCAAACACTTACAAGCACACAAATGAGTTAACCTAAGCTAAAAGTTTCTATGTTCAAATAGTATAAAGGTTGGATGAATGTAGTGGCTCATGGTCCGAATATTTGGACTCACATGGGATGCACAAGTGAGACTTGAATATCCAAGTGCTCTCTCAATCAGGAATCAAGAGAATGTGCTATGAGTGGGAAAGTAATCACACTCTCAGTAGTAATGTTGGGTGGACCCACCAAGGTAGTAGCTCAACTCTCCTAAAAATGTTAACAAGGGTTAAAGAGCCCGGCATACACCCCCAACCGCAACAATGTCTAAATGCAAGAATGCCTAATGTAAACACTAATCTAATTTTCTAGCCTCACCTACTTAACAAGTGTCCCCGGTAGAGTGGCTAGTGTATGAACCACGGCTCGCAATGGCAAGGGAGAGTAGATCGCGTTTTCTATGAATGTTGATTTCAAAGAGGTATGATTATCAAGAAATAAATTTAGAATTCTTGGGACAGCAAATAGAACTCTTGGGATAGGCAAACGAGAAAAGAATATGTTCCGGATAGACTACAGCAATGCTAATTGGACCAAGCAAGTAGAGACTGTTTAGACCATGAGCTAAGACCAGAAGGTGCCACACCTGAACGATCTAGCCAAGTGAGGCTCTTTATTGGTTCCATTCTTCCGATCCGACTACCGAGGCGGTCTTGGCCGGAAGGACTACATTACATGTTTGATTCAAAAACAATTTTCATATTTTGTAAAAAATCAAGATGCTTTATTAGAGAGAAAAAGATAATAAAAAGAGGAGTCGCTAGTCATTTTTGACTAAGAATTAATAAAATAAATTACTTTCCTAATTTGAGTTTAAACCGAAGGGACAACCGAAAGGAATAAAAAGCTCAAATCATAAAAGATTTTCAAAAAGAACTCTAATGGTCTAAACCAATCATCTAGTGTTCGAGGGTGAAGGCACAAAATGAAAAAAGTTGCTCCTCATCTTGTCCGTTTAAAAATAATCTCCACTAATTAGAAAGGGAAGTAAAAATCATGTTAATAAAAGAAACCAAACATCATGCGAACTGTGGAATAAGATTCGAACAAAGCATGAATAAAAAATATAACAAAAGCGATAAATCTAAGCCATTACATCAACCAAGGTGGAAAGTAAATGAAATGACATCACTTCCAAAACCACACATTAAAATCAAAATGACTAAAAATAAAATAGGAATTTAAAAATAACTGAAATAAAAAGTAAAGAGACTTGGATTATCCGATTAGACCTCGGGTAGACCTACTTATAGGACACAAAACTTGACTAGATTTCGACAGAGTAATATTAGGAAAAAGAGGAGATCCAAGTTGGAAATGAAGGCTTCTTTGTGGAAAGCTTTGGGAGAAGAAATGATAGTTTGAGTGGCGAAAATAGAGAGGATAGAGTAAAGTGAAAATTCAGCAAAATCAAAGCAAAAATGAAACTGAATTTGTGTGTGGAAATGAGGGAAATGATCCCTATGTCTATAGGTTGGTTTACGCCTTGACCTTGCCTTCGAAAATCATATCAACAAATAAAGATATTTGTCCGGAAAATCAGTGATGGATAGAAGAAAATATGGGAAGTTGAACTGGTCAAAACAACCACATTCCGGTCATCATGGGGTCAAATCCAATCGAAAGGCCATGTTAGACTATCTCGGAAAAGCAGGCTTAGCTTGGGCATCAAAACAATTGAGCTATGACCATTTAGGGGCCAGATCCTATCCGATGTTAGGTTTGGGAAATCGGGCTTGGCTCGGCCAGCTGAAACTAAGGTGGGTCGGATTCAACCTTGGAAATTTTCTTTTTTGGAAGCTTTCTATTTTGAAAATTTTCTATTTTGGGAATGTTTTATTTTTCCGCTGATTTTGGGTGTGGGCTTTTTGTTTAGGGCTCGATGGGTAATTTTACTTTTTCTTAGTCCAATTTCATCTCGAGCATACAAATGAAATAAGGTGTTCATCACCAAGCTAACAATATAAATAAATAACTAGTATCCAAACATGATCCGAATCTCTAAAAATATTTTCTCTGCAATGAGGGAATTGAATAACGATTTGCTAAAAGAGTTGATTGAATTACATTTATGATAGTTTTACTTTGAAATCCATGAGATTGAAAAGAAATTATAATTATCTCAATTTCAATTTAATAAATGAACTGTTTAGTAGTTCTGAAATGATTTACTAAGAGTACTAGATCTATACCCTTGCTCTGCAAGGATTGGAGATAAATTATTTTTAATTTTATTAATATTTTCTTAACAAAATTTTAAAAAAGATAATAATATATTTTTTTAATTTTTTATTATTTCAAATTCAATTATTACTATATGAACCTTTTATGAGCAATTATAAGAGAGTTATAACTTAATATAATTTTCTTCACAACAGGAAAGATTGTCACTAATAAGTAAAATATCAGGAATTCTTTTCATTCTTGCTAAATATAAATATGAATTACATTTTATGCATAAAAAATATATTAAATTTATTGGTCTCATTAAATTAAAATCGTTAATTTTTCAGAAATTTGCATACTTCCTTTTTCAATAATAATAATTATTACAATAACATTCTAGAGCTTTTGGTAGTTGGATAGTCTTTTTTAATATAATTTATCATATTAATTTTTTTTTTTGCGTGGTAAACCATATTTATTTTGCTATTTATACAATCATTAATTATCAATTACATGACATCCTACATGGCAATCCTATGTGTTATTCATACATGTACTCTATCCAACTTTTAATATATATATATATATATATATATATATATATGATAATGAACACTTGAGATATCCTGGTTAAACAAGGAATGGAAGTTTAATATGTGGTTGACGAGTTATATAATTAGACTACAAATATACTACTGCTTGTATACATTTTTATATTGTGTAAAGGATTTGGTTTTAGATGATGGATTACCCAGTGAGTGCGTTGTTTACTCACCCTATCTCTCTGTTTCCTTTCCAACACTACTATAGAAATCACTTTTAACGACAGTTATAAAGATAAACCGTTATAAAAACTGGACCGGTGATATTTTTGTCAATAACAACCATTGTTTAACATATATGACGAAGGTTCTAATGTAAAAACTGTCGTCATAAATGTTTATTGAACATTTAACTACCGGTAACGAACCGTTGTTAAATGTCACATATGACAATGGTTCCATGACATAACCATTGTCATATGTCTTTTAAATCAGCATAAAAATATGATCTCGTTGTTTCCACGTCCACTTACAACTCTCGGTCTTATCGCTTTCTATAGTTTTCGCTCTTGCACAAACCTCGCTCATCGGATCTGAAATTTGTTCCTCGCCGCCGGTCGACTTGAATTGGTAGGTCTCTCCTCGGCCTTGCCATCTAGATCTCCTCTCTCTTAATCTTTCATTTATTTATAGTTTCCTCTCGTCTCTAAGTATAGATCTCCTCAAATTCTCGCCGGCAAACTTCTCCTCACTCTCGCCGTTCTCGGTTCTTAGGTATGAATCTCTATCCTCTCTTATTTTTCGTTTTAAGTTATTTAGAAAATTTTTGTAGTTAAATTTATCCTCTCCTCACCATGCCATATGAGTGCCTCTCTCGCTAGCTAGGTTGGAGAGCCCAATTACGAATATATCCTCATAAATATATGCATTTAAGCTACCCTAAGCTAGCAAATTTTATTCAACCTAATTACTCAAATTGTCCGCCCAAAAAAATTGGTTACAAGAAATTGTTACAATCATAAATTTCTTGTTTGATTTTAAATATGTATATAAGATCTAATTATTTTTATTGTCCAAATTCAATTTTCATATGAATTTAGATTTGTTTGATTTGTTGTGATGTAAAAAAATCAAATATTAAACAAAATATTTCAACCAAATTTTAGATATTGTCTTATTCGTTAGGTTTAAATTTGTAATCAATCTTAAATATATTTTAAAAAATGGATATTAAATATACACTTACATGACATGACACAATCAAATGGAAAATATCACCAAGAAAATAGAAAATTTTAACTATAAAAATTAAAATCAACAAATCAAAATGTGTTAGTATCAAGGTTTTTAGAATTAGGATCCAAGTTAAAGTGAATTGGGAATGGTTAGAATTTGAATCGAAGAATCAACAAGAATCCTAAAATTCCAATATTTGGCCATTTTTTTATAAGAATAAAAATATTAACAATATTCATAAAGATTTATATAAATTCAATTTAATTGTACTTTGTTGAAGATTTTAAAAATAATATTGTAGTAATGAATTCTCAAATATAATTAGGTTTAAGCATTTTATGAAATTTATTTAGCATTGTAGATCGAATCGTAGAATCGTAAAATCATATTATTATCTACAAAGTAGTTTTGAAAATAAATTAGAATCCTAAGATTCTAATTAATTTAAAATTTTAATAAAAATTACATCAATGAAGGATTTTAAATGTAAAATCGTGGCATCGTTAATAATCATGATTAGTAGGTTTCCGTACATTTTTGCCGCTGCTCACTTGCTCAAAAGGAAAAAGAAAAGAAAAGAAAAGAAAAATGAGAAAAGAGAAAAGATTTCGTAACCGTTACAATGTCGGCATATGTTCCCCTTCATCTCCGCATTGCGATGCCCACATACACCCATCTCCACCCACACAACACAGGCATCGATTCCTGATTATTTAACCTCTTGAGATTCCCGTTCAAACCCTCCATTGCCATTTTTTCACTTTCCTAATCCCTCCCTCTCTCTCTCCCTCCCTTACCCACACACACTACAATGAGCACCACCACCTCCGCAGTCGCCGTCGGCACCACCGGAAACCCCTACCTCCAAGCCTCGCCGGCGCCACCGCCAGCGTCATCTTCGGCGTCACACGCGCTACAAAACATCGGCCGGAAGTTCGAATCAGCAGCCAAAAAGGCCGAGAACTTCGCCGGAAACCTCTACGCCCACCTCCGAACCGGGCCCGGTCTGGTGGACGTCGCTATGACGCGGCTGGACCAGGCCGCTCGAGTGATCGCGGACGGCGGCTGTGAGAACGTTTTCCGGCGGGAATTCGGGAGTATGCCGGGGAGAAGCTGAAGGAGACGTACGTTTGCTACCTCTCAACCACAAGCGGACCGGTGATGGGAACCCTCTACATCTCGAACAAGCGGATCGCGTTCAGGAGCGATTACCCGGTCTGGACCGGGGTCGAGTGGGTGTATTACAAGGTGATGATGATGGTGGAAGAAATTATGGCGGTGAATCGTTCGATAAACTTGACGAATCCGTCGGAGAAGTATATTCAGGTATTGACAAAGGATAGTCATGAGTTTTGGTTCATGGGGTTTATCTCGTATGATAAGGCTCTCAAGAAACTGAACAAGGTCATCAACCACTGCAACTGATGAACTCTTTCATCTATGAGTGTGTAATCCTTTCTCTGTTCTCATTCTCAGGTTTTTAACTGGATTCGAACATGTCTCTGACGAATTTATGGTAAAAACAAAAAAGGAATTCGATTTCGGTTCATATGCTGATTTCTAGAAGTGATTGATAAAACGAGGGTCGTTACATATTTTCTAATATTATTGAACAAATTGTAGTGTGAAATTCTTTTATTGTTGTAGTTTTTTGGTATATCATTTTGATTTTGATTCTTATTTTTAATTAATAAAACATATAAACGTGTCTAATATTATTTTCATTTTTTGAGTTCAGGTAAGACACATTGAATAACACACTATAATTACAATGTAAAGGATCTGGGGATATCAGTTCTAAGACCATTACATTTAGTATCTAATTTTTTATCATAAAATGACTTCTATTCTTATTTTTATTTTCTAATTTATTTTCATTCCTATATATCAAATAAGCAAAATATATTACTTCATCTGATATTCTCATTTTCATTCATCTATTATCACATACCAAACATGCTGCACATATTCTACGAAGTGATATATGAAATCACCAGAATCTTGTTCTATGAAATGATGCTTGAAAACACCAGAATCTTCCAAACAACTCTGGATTTGAATCTTCCATATTTGAAGTGCCGGACATATCAAATATGAAGTGTATTTTGACTGAAGAGCAGCTATGTTCGACTCCGAGAACACACTGTCAGAGCTATGAAGAGCTGCTTTGGTAGTTCTTATGTACTCCATGTCCCAACGAGGCAAAGACCATTGTCAATAAAATTTAGAGATATTAACATTTACCTCTCTCGAGGTATCTGAAAATCATTTTACTCCCTCTAGATATTGGTATATATTTTTACCCACCCTAGGTTTAGAGATAAAAAATATTCAAGATAAAAAACAGTAAGAGGTTAATCGGAAATATAAAAGGACAAGTTTGTCCCTAATTTTTAAAATAAAATAACTACGCTACCCCCATTAATTATTGGCGCTTTAGTGTAAAGAGGACAATTTTGGTACTTAATCTCATTTTTTATTATTAAGAACAATGGTCAATGTATAACTCAAATATTAACTACTCCGGTTAGGGTGGGTAAAAATATATAACAATACCTGGAGGGTGTAAAAATAATTTCCAAATACCTCGAGGGAGGTAAATGTTGATATCTCATAAAATTTATTAGCATAAATTACATACGTAGAAGCCCACAAAGAGAGTGAATAATTTCCTTACAAGTTCTTTGGTATAGAACATAGCTGCTATAATCACCTAAGATGACAATAAACCACAATATTGGAATATAACAGCTTTTTCAATTGGCTACTGAACCGTATAGTTAAATTAGCAAATTTATTGTAAATCCTGAGCAACAACAACGGCCTTTAGAACCTCGGGGATAATCATCCACTCATTCCCATGCCCATCCAAGCAAAGCTGGAAGACAAGGAGATCACAGTGACGCTGCAAGCAATAGACCATTGTGACGAAGCAACGGTTCTGGTGAAGGCTCACGACCACGGAATTCCACAAATACCTGACATCAAAATATCCAAAACCATTGTAGAGAATGCCATCAGAAAAGAGGGTCTGTCAAATCTGGTTGACTACAAAAAAAGTGGATACGTTGAATCTGTTTAACAAGTGTTACTCACCTGTAATGGAGCTTTGCCACCGCCAAGAGCAAGCACGGTCTCACGGAACCTTAGGCCAGTTTCTACAACAGCCTAACAAATCAAAGCCATTCAAAAAGGTTCAATGTTTGCATCCAGTATTCCAGTGTGAATAAATCAGGAAATGAATGAAAAAATCCATGCTTGAAGGATTGACGCTAGCATAACAACACTAAGAGATTCCTAACCAACAGGATGGCATGATTTGAAAATGTTTCAGAATAGCATTTCTGATGAAATTATTTTACTGAAAGCAGTCACAGCACAGACCCCCCCAACCTTTCCTTCCAGTACAACTACACCTAATTACATCCTACTTCAGGGATAGTGCAAATTGCGTAAGTGGCATCATAATTGAAAACTCCAACACAAGCTCCCCGCCCCCACCCCCTCCAAAATCTGAAAAAATAAGGGAGAAAAATAGCCAGGGGAAGAGGGGGCGGAGACAGATGAGATTATAGTACCCATATTTTCAAGCACAAATCCTATATTTTCAAGCAGAAGTTCAAAGCATACTTGCAAATCATACCTTATCATTATCAAGTCCAGCATCCTCGAATGCTGAGAAAGCATCTGCAGATAATACCTCTGCCCACTGCAATAATATGAAATTTAAAATTAAATAAAAGAACAAAAAGAGACTATAAAATCAACCATATGAAGGCTACATTGCCAATTCAACCCCCACTCAAGTATGAAAACTTGCACACTAAAAACAGCATGTAAGGTAATATGATGCTTATATATTAAATCATATCTCAGAACGAATCGACGTGGACTGTTTGAAGTCCATTGTTATTAAGTGTTGTCCGTTTCTTCACAATAAATACATTTTATTAAGCTACCAACTATTGACCAAATCAAATGATTCAACTCTAGAATGGAACTCAAGATAAATGAATAGGTGTTATTAAGATAGGCACGAATGGCCAAATCAAAACATCAAAATCTAGAATACAGTTCTAAAAAAATATCATAGCAAGAGACTATGACAATAAACATCAAAATCTAGAATACAGTTCTAAAAAATCATAGCTAGAGACTATGACAATGCTTACTACACAAATAGGAAAGAAGCCCTGTGATAATAAAACCCAGTCAGGTTCCCTGACTACTAAAACTCTTTTCTTTTCTTCGACAATTTTTCCTCTTTCCTGGTTTGCTGATGAAAAAATTAATATGAAAAATTAATATGCCACAACTAGCTATATGCAGCCAAACAGAGGCACTCCAAATGCAATCTGTTGAGGACAAGCCCCTTTAGTTCATAGCCAGCTCATTATTTCATGATGAGACCTCAACCATGAGTAGCTGCATAATTTAATCAGGTCAAGGATATCTTCAATTCCCAAATTCCTTCTCATTAAAGCAAGCTTTATCCTAGTCATTCATGGTTTCAAAGTAGAGAAAGCTTGGAGGTGGGTCAGTTGTTGGTAAAGCAAGAGTTTAAGGAACCAGCTACAAGGTCAAGCAAGAATCTAGAACTGGGGATTACATGGAGTTTAATGAACTAGCTAAAAGGTCAAGCAAGAATCTAGAACCTATTGGGGTGCTTATTGCCAAGTATAAGGCGGTAGATTAGATTAGGCCTGAAGTTGGCTTGAAGTTGGCTGATTATATTTAGGAGTCATTACTAAGTATAAATTTTAGAATGGGTGGTTGTATTTTTCAGCTTTGGTGGTTTTTTTCTTTTTGGTGTTGCTCTACTTATGTTAGGGCATAGGAGGTATTGGATTGGTTAGTTGTTGTTCGGGCATAGGAGGTATTGGATTGGGCTAGTTGTTGTCATCGACTTGGCCATTATTGTATCTTTTTCCAACTTCTTTGAAACTTGTTAAAAAAAAAGTAGGGTCTTGTGATCAGAACCCAGGCTGGCCTTTGCTTGGAAGCTTTATGCATATGATTGCAACTCATGTTTAAAAAGTGGGTTTATTTATTTATTCTTAGCAGTCACTTTAATAATCTTGTTGATGTGGTCAATGTATCACATGTCGGTCTTGATTTGTTTCCTATGACAAGGATATAGACCCCTTTTGGTTGTGTAGACCATTCAATCCATGCCTCCGCTTTTCACCAAACTTGCTGAATGCTGGCAATAACATAAAGTCCACAAAATTCCAGCACACAAGCAAAAGCAATTCTAAAAAATAACTATATATTCGCTAGTTCATTTGCTCGCAACACCCAGCTTTTACTCCTGTATATCAACTATATTTGTGAATCTGTGATCACTTTTCTCAATTAAGATGATAATTCATTGCCAAATATCCACTACCTCTTAGCAAGAAAAGATCATTTACTCACGTCAAATCAAAAATAAAGTTCAATGATATCATTCTTTTGCATGAAGAGTCAATGTTATCTTTCTTTTGCATAAAGAGTCCCAGAAAACCCAGCTAGAGTGTTTATGATCCTTCAATTTGCCCGTACAGAGACTTTCCAACTTTCCAAAGTAAAAAACACCAGCACCATCACGTCAAATCAAAAATAAAGGTCAATGATATCTTTCTTTTGCATGAAGAGTCCAGAAAACCCAGCTAGAGTGTTTATGATCCTTCAATTTGCCCGTAGACAGACCTCCAGTACCAGATTCATAGAGTAGAATCGAATATGATCACAGGTTAGAGAGAACTAATTTCAGAATTCGAACTTTGCCTCCGTATTCATGTTTCCAAGAACAAGGCTTTTCATAAATTTCTGAGTAACAGGTTGCAAGAAAGAAATAAGATACAGATTACTGCCGACTCACAAACCTAGTTACATGGAAAGAAGAGGACCAATTCCACACTATAGGACAGCTGAAATTATAGAGATACTGTCACCAGACAAATCAGAGCCTGTCAAATAGCTTTCATGAAACTAAGACGAAAACGTCATCAAGACCACAATGTGATGCATACAATTGTTTCCATCCTCAACAAATATCATGGTAAACCGTGAACGAGTAAATCTTCAGGCCTCACAACCTAATCTAGAAACCAAATTTCTTAACAGCTGCTTCAGAAAGTAAAGAAGAGAGGATATCAAACATTGCTAGCTTAACCAAGTAAAAGCGAGAGGATAGTAACAAGTATATTTTAGATATGTAACATAAATAATTTAGAGAATTCATAGTAAAATCGACAAATGCAGTCATTAAAGGAATAAAGGATACACAAGTAAAGAAGAGAGGATATCGAACATTGCTAGCTTAACCAAGTAAAAGGCAAGAGGATAGTAACAAGTATATTTTAGATATGTAACATAAATAATTTAGAGAATTCATGGTAAAAGCGACAAATGCACTCATTAAATGAATAAAGGATACACATTATGTGACATGTAACAACCTTCATTTGGTTCTACGAGGACCATGACAAGGAGGAACACGCTTGCTGATTATGTATCCCTTTAAAGGATCTCCATTTGCCACCCAAGCATTCATTCAAGCTAGCATATAGTCCAAAAGATCCGAGACCAACTCATACGCTTTCGCAAATGAACCATAAAAACAACCCTTCACCCCCATTTTTTAATACTTCGTTCAACATATCCACCACCTCATTTTCTGACTACAACAATTTTGCTCCTATATCAAGAATACCCTTCCACATGAAGGAAGAGTAAGAAGTAAAATAGGAACAACAGATCAATATTATGAACGACCATTTTTCTCTACAAATTGATGGTTCGTTGCAAGTCACCACTGCCACTTAGCTAAATCATAAATAAGTCAAGCCAACAAAACAAAGTCCACCTGCCAGCTAATGTGCTCTTGATCCTCCAATCTGATTATACAATTCCCTTGTCTGAAGAAAAGCAGTACAATGTCAAGCTACAAAAATCGGTCTTCAGAAATTGTACCTGTATCTCCAACTGAGAAGTATTGAGCCTCCAAAGTGGAAGCATAATCTCTATATTTTCCCTTCAGAAGAGCTTTCACCACTTTTGGCTTCTGTCTAAGTCTAACAATAAATGGCGCTTAACTCCCAATCAGAGTAGTCCAATTCCCCTCAATCATTTTCTTCATGCTTTGCTTGTCCAACCAATTGTTGGCTTGCAGTACAATTTTAAAGTTTTAACGACCCCAATTTTGAGTTTGAGGCCCAAACAAAAGAGGTATGAATTAAAAAATAACATTCTCCAACACCTATTAGCGAAGGAATACCAGGAAGCGACTCTTGGGCTAAGATTACGTAATAGCTGAAGCCTCTACTACACAAGAGAAACAAGAAAGTATAGCCAAACCCCAAATTGGACAAAATTATTTGTGTGGATATTCAAACCACAGCGATCCTCTTATTCTCGTTAAATGATCCATAGTATTGTTGCTATCACCAATGCAGCCCCTTTCATTGCCAATCAGAGACGGTAGTTTTCTTCTCTACCCAATGATTTTTCATCTCTCCTCCAAGCAAGGTACATAGACGATGAAAACATGTACCAGATCATTTGATGAAAACACGTACCAGATCATTTGAATTAGGCAGGTTAAAATAAAATTCCCAGGATTGTGGCCATGAATTTAGTTAAAGAAACGCAGCTCCCATACATAACGAAATAAACAACTAGATAAGCTTCATGCAGGACTATAGGCCATTCATAGGATCAAATGGCTGATCAACCCAAGGCCCAAGGTCTTCAAAAGTTGGAAGTATTCACATCGTCTAATTTCGTTTTCTTTTCATTTTTTGTGCTTTTGAGGGAGCTAGGCCCTTCAATGTTGTTGCACCAAATAATTACCTATTTTCAGGGCAAAACTCTTACGACTAGATCACTTGCCAAAATCCCTCATATCCCCTAATATATGAAGAAAGAATTTTAGCATCCTTCTAAGAGATTTTCTGCACTTACCCTCCCTTGAATCTTTAATTATTCGTTAGTACGCATGCTTTTGCCTTCAAAGGGTGATGAAGGGCAGCGGCAGATAATAGGGTCATGATACAGATTTTGGATTAAAACGCCAATTTCAGATTGAGTCTCAAAGGTTCAATCTATAAGAATATCTTGCCAGATAGAGCCTGAATTTAGTTAAAAGTTAAACAAAACATGTGGCAGAGAACAGGAAGGGAGAAAGAGAGGGAAAAAAGGGTTTACAGGGAGAAAGGAAAATCAATAACCCCATACTGGAAAATTAAGCATCCCCGTGCTCAGCAATAACTACTCAATGTATTCAATATTCAATGATAGGTCATAGATGAATGAAAAGGCTCATAGACCCCTTATTTATAGGTATGCAACCTACCTAATAAAAATATGAAATTATTATATTCCTAATACGAATTAGAACAATTTTATCTAAATCAAACTATAATCCTAAACCAAATAAAATACTCTTATCAAATAATATCTCCTAATTATTATTCTTAAATTTCTTCCTAAAATAAACTCTGGTAATTCCATCAACATGACTATGAATATAATCCTGAAAAACCACAAACATAAAACATTGAAATACTAACTATAGAAGAACACATATCGCATGCAACAGTTTGGGAACTGGAAGGAGCAAAGTACCTTGTAACTATAGTATCCAGCTGCATATCCACCTGTAGGTCCAAAGACAAAAATTGAGGTGAATAATTTGTGCCAGCTAGCAGATATTCAGGTTGCACAATGAGTTGCTGTGAGTGACAGGAATAGAACCTGCAAATATATGGCTGAAACCACAAAGAAAGCGATCCTCAGGTAATGGAGGAATGACTTGTGTCCTCTTGCTAATCCTTTGATCCACATCATAGATGGATTCTGACCCTCCGGGACTATACCGCGTGTGCAACTCCAAATCAACACTGGCAAATTTTAGCTAAGAAGCAATTAAAAAGAAAACACATCAGGCTTGACAGATCATATCTCATTATGCATCAATTGTACAAGCCTAAGTCTCTAGCTAGAAGATTTACGCTTTGGGCCATTCATATTGAGCGGTCACGTGCTGAGGTTGAGCCCAACAACTCTCACACAAGGGAGCTAGCTGCAAATCCTGGTGGCGATATGGGAAAAAAAGCCCTTAGACTCCCTCCCTTCTCTCTCCTTACCATGTTTTACGCTGGTAGGGTGACACCATGATCAATGGGCCATGAAATAGTGTCACCATGCCTTACCAACCCCCCCAAAAAAAAAAAAAAAAAAAGAGGGAGAGACAGAGAGACAGAGAGTAAATCAACAAGCAGTAAAGCATCCAAGAAGGAACTAGATAGACAAAATCAACATGATCAACATGATATGCCCATGTTTATGTAACTCTGAAACCAAATCAAGCCTATTTCAAAATATATTGGTTCATGCAATAAAACCTACAAGCTAAGATGCAATCTTTACGAGAGAATAATCCTAGGATCCACAACTATTACTGTACTTTTGGTCCCTATGTGCAACATACGTATATACATATATATATCACAAAAGATTGACCTTGCAAATGGCTTATTCAGTTTGAGTGCAGGTCGGACTAAGTCCAAATCATGTCACATTTCGGGTCAATGACATTTCGACTCAGGTCGACTTCAGGCGAACTCATGTTTAGTCCAGTAGGCTTGCCTTGCAAAAAGAAGCAACTTTATAGGAAAATTTTGGTCAGGTTTGACACGGTTGGGGTCAATTCAGGTCCCCATTCTGGTGAGCCTATTCTGGGTGTTGGGTGTGGGTATGGATATTTCTGTTTGAGTTTCATATTACGGGTCAATTTTGCAAGATCTAAAAATAAGAAAGCTAAAAAAATTATAAAATGATAGGTACAACGTAAGGCTAGCGCCAAATATGTCGTGTAGAAGTCTAGCTCACAATGCCATAAGTTATAAAAACGGGTGTGTTCTTCGTCACACCAGCGCACTGTAATCGTGTCTGTAATACAGTTTTCCATACAATGGAACAAAAATATTAATTACGTTATTATATTAGGTCATACAGGAGTGATACAGGTACCGAAATATGACTTGTACTAAGCCAATCATGAGCCATATATATTACTTCCTTAATGGTATTTTCCAAACTAATATCATCCATTTGCATGTTGCTTAGTGCTTACCCTTCTTTTATTCTCCTTTTCCCCCTTCCCTTCCTTTCTTTTCCCGCCACCCTTAAATCCACATGCTCGAATCCCTCTCGGATAAGGAGAACCAAAAGCAAGGAACTAGTGGTCACCATCCAATTCCTCATGACACTAGAATTTAAAACAGGCAAGACCATACTTAGTGAACCTGAGAGAAACCTTATGCCTAGCAACCTCCAAACAGAGCTTAAAGCTCACTACATCTCCCTCTCTCAAACGTATTGGTGATAGTCACCAGTTATGTAAGGTTTTGTGACCGTCGCCAATGCCAATGATTCTCAAGGGCCGAGTCCACCATCAAAAGGGATTTTCTGCTAAAGAATAGAAAATGGTATAGAATTTCTTTTCGAAAAAATCCCAACTAAAAAGAAAATCACCGATTGCATCAATGGCTAACATGTACATAATGCCAAAGTAATAATAACAAATTAAAGAGAAGGTCGGAAATTTAGTAGGACTTGGAAAAGTGCTGGGTGCGGGGGAGGGGATGTGAGAGAGGGGAGGGAACAGAGAGATAGAGAGAGAGAGAGAGAGAGAATGAGAGAGGAAGAGTAGAGGTTATGAAAGAAACAACTGCTCCCATTATGGGTCCCGCTTTCAGAAGATTTGGGGAGATCTAAATAAAGGCAGCCTCGCAAGGTACACATTACTGCACACAGAGAAGCTAATTTAAAAGACCCAAAAAAAAACATTTTCAAAAGAAATAAAAAAATGGTTGAGGTAAAATCTTTGACTCAAATTAGAAGGAAAAGAGGACATGAAATACAAAAATTGCTACAAATAAATGAACATATTAAAAAAAAAAAAAGTCGAACACAAAGTAGTGAAGAAGGAGAAGAACAATGACAATAGCTATAACCATAATAGTGTCAACTAGGTGACTAGAAGTTAAATTGGCCGAAGCCAACTACCTAAGATCTACCGATCGTAAAAATAAATAAATAAATAGAGCACACACACACATTAAGATCTACCATTCCAATTCTAGATCTCCATAAACTTTTGTCCTAAGTCATGTACTCCGTAAGTCTCACATGTCTTACATGTCTCATATTCTGCCTAATAACCTCATTCCAACTCTTGTTTGGTCTACCTCTACCCCTCGTACATTCTAGGAGGTCAATCATCTCATATCTCCGTACCAATGCATTAATATCCCTTCTCTTAACATGGCCAAACCATCTAAGTCTAGTTTCCCTCCTCTTATCCTCTATGGGTGCCACCCTTATTTTTTCTCTTATAACTTCATTCCTAATCCTATCCAACCTTGTATGGTCACTCATAGACCTAATCATCCCCACCTCCCTTACCCTCAATCTCTGAACTTGGGTCTTCTTAATCAGCCACCACTCCGAGCCGTATAACAATTACGGTTTGACTACCATATGGTAGACTTTCCCCCTTTAACTTTACTAAAATCTTCTTATTACATTACATTCCATATGCATAAATCCATTTTTGCCATCATATCCTTATACGCTGACTAATATCATCATCTATCACTCCATTGCCTTGAATGACCGAACCCAACTATCTAAACTTATCTAACTCTCGGCATTGTCGACCCACTAAACGGTGACTACCACTACTGTCTCCACCTCTTGTGCGCCAGACTTAGGTTGTGAAAGAGAAAAAAAATAGTAAAAAGATATGAAATAACATTGAAACTAGGATTGTTCAAGTCCAGCCGAGTAATTCTCATAACATTAGGTCTAATCGGAATCACAATGTAATGATTATGACAAAACCTCATTGCCATGTTGCTAGCAACCTTAATTACATCGAACCAAATAGGAAAAATTTTATCTTACAATTGTGAATTGAGAGACAATATGTAGGACATATTTTACTTTGTAGTTCATTTTATACAAGTTCAATTAGGCGGCCATAAACAAATATTACTATCATATGCGCCAATCATCCAACACATATTATGATAAAATTAGGATTTTGGATACTATAAATGACTTCATAACATTATTGAAGGGGGCAATAATTCAGAATTCACGCATGGTAGGCAAAGAGTCACACAACCATCTCTTTCATGTCAAAAGGACAAATTAAAGGTGCGCAATTATGCCCTACAATGTTCCAAGTGGGAAACAGCCAGTAGTAAGGCCACAAATAAAAATGCTCGACAGACCATTCCATATGGCCCCATCGAAAGCTTGTGGATTACTAGCATTTATGCAGGGCTCTACTGAAACATAAGGTGTCAATCCATAAATTAATCCTGAATCATTCAACACATATAGTTTGTCATTTTCAACGGTTCTTTTACTGTCAACAAGCCATCAGAGATCTTATTGGATAGGGGAAAATCCATCAGTGAATAGGTATTGAAATAAGGAGGCCAAGAAAGAATGACGGAGGAAAACACAGTAGAGTAACACAAAATAATCAAGCAACAGATTATTCACTATGGTTGTGTTAGCTCATGTGCAAGAATTAAACAATACCATCCTAACAAATAGCCTTCACAGGCGGACCCCGCGCCCATGGATTCAAAAATGAGGTTTTGGTCACGATACGGAGAACCCGCTCTAATGCGGCAATCGTGCTTCATTTCACAGTTGTCACATGTGAAAACACGGTTTGCTTGTCTTGAAAACCTTCCCGATGCAGCCGTTTTGTTACAAAAGGCCCACATTTTGAATCCATGCTCCCCTTCCCGCCCCCTCCCAAAAGATTTAAAAAAAACACAAGGCAGCAAATGGGAAAAATAAATGCTAACCTGACGAAGGCTTAAGGAACCAGCACGGTAAGTCTTAGCTGCTAAAAGTTTCTCATAAACGTCTTCAGGGAGTGTCTCTCCAGTTTCATAGTGCTTGGCAATACTCATTAAAGTGTTTCTGCAGTAACCCACAAGATGTTTCAGCAATTATTACTCATGATCTGAACACCAAAAGCCACTGGCTTTTGTCCGCTAATTATCACCTATGGTAACACCAATTCTCCATGAACTGAGAAGGAAGCTCAACAGCATCCCATTCTATTCCTCGAATACCAGCTACAAGGCCCTCATCCTGCTTGGTAAGCATATGCTGAAGGGCATGACCGAATTCATGGAAGACAGTCTCAACCTGTTACGGTGAAACTTAACATTAACATCACCAATTTTGAAACCTTTCATCCTTGTATAAAAGCAACAATAATTTCAAGCCAATTTTCACATAAGAAATCATGCTTCTCCAATGCATAATACCTGGGATCACAAATAATCAGGACAGATTTGTTACAACTATAGAAATGGGGACATTTAGATGCCCGAGCTTTGAAATCAAGAACACACAAGTTTGCTCCTGAAGCAATAATGGAGATAACAAATAGTACAGATACCACATCTCAGTAGTGATTATACGCCATTGTCCAATCAATGACAACAGGTCCAGTATCTGAAGTTCAGCAGTGTTCAACAATACATCCATGACAAATCATAGACAACCGCGTCAAGCTCCTTTTTCAAACGAAATATGTCCAAGTATAATGGAAATCATTCAGGGACCAGAGCAAGTGCCTTCACTAATGACCTCTCATAGCTTTCTCCACTTACTGCGCCTGTTCACTAACCTTGAAACAGCAGCATAGAGAACCTACTAATTGAAATAGAATGCTCAAGATGTTTATTTCTAAAAATTTCCGTACCATTCTTAAAAGTTGAAACGTAATACACAATCCTTTGCTATATTGCCATTAGGGAGGAGAGAGAAAATGCACTTTAAAAGATGCTCATCAACCACACTAGTAACGAGTCATGACATTAATTTCTCAATGATCGGTAAATGGTTAAACTGCTATGCTCATTCATAGATGTGACAGATGATGAACAAAAGCTACACAATCCAGCATCCACTTACTTCACGGAATGTCATAAGGCTTGGCTTGTCTCCAACAGGTGGTGTTTGATTGCAAACCATATGAGCAACAGGTAACCTCACAGAGGAACCATCACAAGATAATACACGACTCCGAGATGCAACCTCATCCATCCATGCACCACCTCGTTTTTCAGATGGACGAGAGTATGGATCAAAATAGAAGTACGCAATAGGAGCATCAAAAGAATCCTTTACAACATAGAATCTAACATCTTTGTTCCACACCTGATCAAAACAATCATTAGCATTAAAAACGATAAAAGAAAACCATTAGCTTGACTAGAATGCAGGAGCAATAAAGCTAAGTCTCACCGGAGCTAGACCATCAGCAGGCTCAATGGTTATTCTGAATAGTTTTTTGCCAAGGAAAATAACCCATCCATAACCTTCGGCAGTGAAAAGTACGGACGTAGCTCCTCCTACGCAAATGCAAAATCAGAACAATAAGTAACTTTTTCAGTAGCTCCACTAATAATTCATAAATCTCTGCGGGGCCTACCAAAAGTTTCTTTACAACTTGAATCCATCAAGATATTCTTTATTTTAAGATCAATGGGTTGAAAAGGTCACAAAGGGACTAATCTTTCCACTTAGATAATTACCATTGATACAAAACAATATTTCAACCAGCTCAACTGGGACAAAGGCGAAGCATGAAAACACTATTTAGAACAAATGAATTGATCTCCAACAGACTGCAAAAACTGATCTGCAGAAACAGTAAAGCCTGAACACTTGGTCATGAATGGAATTCTTGTCCCTCATCACTGAAGTGTGGAGACCAAGTAAAAAGAGTAAAGTGCTTAACATCAGCATCACATCGATGCAACTACAACACAATATATAAGAATATCCACTCCACTGACACAAGAAAGAGTAGGTGAAGGAGAGAACAATAACTGACCTCATTTATGTCATACTTGGACTCCCGAAGCCTTTCACTCCAGAAACTGATATCCCAGTGGGTCAAGCTGTCAGCCTTAGGTGCACCCTGCTGCTTGGCGAAATTCTTAATGTCTTCCAAATCTGCAGAGTCAAAAAGGCATTTAATCTTCATGTTCCTATATCAAATCCTCTCAAAACATAAGCAGAAATCACAAGTCATGACATGGTAGTCAAGCATTATAAGCAGCATCAAAGAGAATCAAAAGACAGTTGACAGAGCTTAATAAAACTTTAAACAGGAAAGAGAATCCACAAAGAAGCATATTGAAGGCATTAAACCAAAGGTATATCCTATTGCACATTCCTGAACTCCCTCAAGAGAATCTACAATTGACCTTGATACTTTTAATCAGATATCTCAAGAATACCCTAATATATCCTTTCAGCATGTTTGCCATCTTTGTGAATATGTACATTTTGTTTCTCAATTATCATTAGAAAAATCGGCAGAAATAGGAAAGGTTGAATTTATCAAAATCTGCAAGAAAATGTTGAGATAAGAATAGGTAGAAGATAAGTATATGAAATTTGAAGAGAACCAGATAAGAAATAAATATGAATGTCATGAAATGTATACAAATCTGCACAGATATATATAAAGGGTTATTAACATCCGTACCTCTCGTACTATGCTGCAATTATTTTTCTGCCCATATCGTATTGAAAATTATTTTCATACCCCTGACCTTACTAACATATTAGAGTTGTAGGTAAAATTGGGATTTTAAGTTGACCGGAGACGTGAAAAGACTAAATTGCCCTTCCTTAAATGAACCCCACCTGCTTTCCTTAAATTGATTTCCGGTCATTTTAGTCTTTTCACGTCTCCGGTCAACTTAAAATCCCAACTTTACCTACAACTCTAATATGTCAGTAAGGTCAGGGGTATGAAAATAATTTTCAATACGACATGGGCAGAAAAATGATTGCAGCATAGTACGAGGGGTATGGATGTTAATAATCCTATATATAAATCCAGAGAAAATTCTATTGGAGCAATATGTAGATATTAAGCATCTGTAGAAGATAAGACCATCCCTACTCAGTACAAAAAGGCATCACTGTCTCAAAAAAGAAAACGTGAGGTTGTCTAAACAGAAGATAGCCGCACATTTCATTCAATTTTCTTAAACAGCCTCTTGCACAAATCTGGTTTTCCAGCCTCATTTTGGCAAGTTTCACAATAGGACAATCATTGTTGTGCCAAGTGGTTTTGGTGGTTTGAACCAAAGAGGAGTTAACAAATAGGAAGGACGCCCTATGGGGAAGTTAAATAATCATAAAATAAATAAATAAGATTAATAGCTTCAGACCAACCAGGATTTGCCTTTTATTCAGCCCAATTAAACAAGGTAAATATTGACCTTATCCAAAAATTGAAGTGCACTTGATGCAAAACTGTCAATTTTTAAAGATTTTTGGACCCAAACCAATATAACCTTAAACACAAGGCCCAAATGAGCAGGAAATCAATAAGTCAAAATCAGGTCCCTTAGGTTGACCATTGGGTCCATGGCTACTATTCCAACCAAACCAACACAAGATATGACCCCAAACTCACATCATGAGTTTTTCTTTTTTTTTTTTTTTTGGGGGGTGGGGGTATGTCAAATGTAATCAGTCTTCCCCTTACATGTAAAATTGGAGGCTGTTTTCGATGGATGTAGAACTGAAAGTGGTAGCCTGCTGACAGAATCAGAAGATGAAAGCCAGATAACATTTTAGCTAGAGATTTGTGTTCTTCCATTATAATCTCAAGTTGAAAACAAATGCCTTGTAAATTGTAATAACCTCCTCATGTTCGTGAAGGGTGGACAAGAGAGAGAACGCACCTAAAACAATACTTACGCGATGAATCAATTGTTGAATCAGAAGCCAACCCCTATTATTCTGTTTCCTTTTTGTTTGTCTTCTTTGACTTTCTCCCCTCTGTCTCTATCTAACAAACAATAACTCATGTCCCTTCTCTTAAATCTTTCCCTTCAGAATTGCTGATGATTAGCTCTTAAGCTCTATCACACTGGAATATATGCGACACAAATGACAGCAATATAATGCTAGGATTCCATAAATATATAGCAAAGTATATATCAACACACTTCTCTTATATTCTATCAATTTTCTCCTTTTTTTTGTAAACTTACCATCCCCACTATTTCTTCATTGTAGGGCTGGCCAATGGGCAGGGTACCCATTGGGCCAGCAGGGTTGGGCCAAAAGAAAAGGGTCAAAGCTCAAATTTAGTAATAAAAGGGTCGGGCTAATTTAGGGTCATGTGAAGATGGGCCATTAAAGGGTCGACTGCGGGTCATTAATGGGTCAAAGTAAAAGGGTTATCTCATAATATTCACAAATTCCATTATTAATTCTAATTTTATTATTATCCTAATTTGTTAAGGTGGGAAAAAAGGGTATCTTTTCAATCCACTTTCTCTTTCCATTCTTTTTTTTTTTAAAAAATAATAATTTTATTACTTTTGGTAACTTATTTATTTGTAGATAAATTAAAAATCAATTTACATGTATTTTAATTTGTATAGTAAATGTTATGAGAAATTAAAGCTCTGTATTCATTCATTGATTGGGTTTGCTCAAAATCTCAGCACTGCCAACCTGGGATTCTTTTTTTTTTATGATGTTCCAAAATATTTTACTTCAAAAAAAATAATGAAATTTGATTAAGGATGATTTTTTTCTTTTTAAGATTAATTATTCTACATTTTTTTCCATTGCTAGCAATGAAAAAGAGAACAGAACCTTCTGTTTTTTGTATTTTTAGTTAACCAAGTGGGAATTTTTTTACAGTGAAAAATAGAAAAAAATAAAGGGGTTTTTTTCTCTCAAAGAAATGACACTAATTAGGGCTGGGGCAACGGGCCGGACCGGGCCGGGCTGGGCAATACTTTTTAATAAATGGGTCAGGTCGGGTCACGGGTCAAATGACCCTGACCACCCAGGACCCACCCAATACATGCTTGCAGAGAATATGTGACGCTCGAATTAAAAGAAAGTCTAAACAAGAAAGTTCGATTTATATATGCGACTTATTTATTAAATAACTCGAATTGAAGATTGATCATAAATTTTATGTCGTGCTAGTTTGTCAAAAACTTGGTATGAAAAGTATGTATCTTGCATATGTATTTTAATGGGTTTTATTGAGCTAATATGTTACTTAGAATGTTGAAATGAACCTTTCATAGACATCCCACAAGGACAAGATAGATAGAAGATAAGAAAATAGAGTTTGGGAGCCACTGCCACTCACCATGGGTACCCCCATAGGCTGTGGGGTAGGCTGTGGTGGCCAGCAGTGATTTATTAACCCAAGATACCCACCGCGGGTGCTCCCACAGGCCATGGGGTAGGCCGTGGTGGCCACCAGAAGTCCTCACTTACCATGGGAAGGCCCTTGATGACCTCTAGAGCCAACCATTGACCTCCACAAGCCGTGGGAAGGTCTGTGGAGCCTCCAAAGCAATTTTGGACCCGCACAACCTGTGGGCTTTGTCCCGTGATGCTTGCAAATCTTGTATGTTATGTCAAGAAACGAGTCTAAGATCTTAAAGTATGGCTTTGGGTCCCGTGAAGAAGTTTTTTACCGAGAAACAAGAGTTTAATATCATGTAGAGGTGCAAACTACGACGTATGCTTTTTCCAGGGATTACCAATTTGTATTAGCTATGTCTTTAATAGAATTTGTCATGGGTTGAAAACTAGGAACTCTGTTGCCTTACAAGTTGTTTCAAGTACAGATGTTCTACTACTGCTTTATGCTACCAAGCCAAGCACTAATGTCAATTCATGTTTAGCTCTGGCCCATGGGCCGGTCATGGGCGGGTCAAGGTCAACTGGCCCATGACCCGGCCTAGCCCATATAATTTTTCCCTGGCCCAGCCTGACCCGTTATAGTAATGGGCCGGCCCTGACCCGCCCTAGCCCGCCCCATTGCCAAGCCCTACTTCATTGCAATATCTCCAATGCCTCTATTAAGTCTTTTCTAATGCCAATAAGATTACATAATAAAAAAGGTTAACAGATAGTTATATATACAAAGTACAGCTATTAACTAAAAGAAAGATAAATATTGGAAGGTGATAACTGCATCATCCATTGGTTTCACTTCATCTGGAAACATTAAGCCATGTTTGGACATTCTCTATCCTGATACTTTCCCTCTCCAAAAAGAAGCATAACTGATGTACCAACATTGCCTGATTAACGTTTATTCCCGAGAAATGGCACAAGTTGAACTTATGAGAAAAATTTTAGACAGATGAAAGAGAGGGCCAAAATGAAAGACAAGCTGTCACATAATATTATAAAAAATGTTTTTTTCTTTTTAAAAAACTGGAGGGGGTTTGGAGGATCACCTCTAACAGCTGGATCCCATGATGCAGCACGAAGTTTTTCTAAAAGGCGCTCTGCTTCCTCAACAGTTGCCATTTTCTTTGCCATGCTCACCTGGTAGACCAGATCTGAATGAGTTCAAAAGATACATAATTGTACTTCTTTCAAGGCAGAAGAAATCATACCTCAGCATAGTTATTGTATCCAAGAAGCTGAGCCTTTTCCAACCGAAGCTTTAATATTTGATTGATTATTTCAGTGTTATCAAGATCACCACTAGATGCACGGGTTACATAAGCCCGGTATACTTCCTCACGCAAAGACCGATTTCGAGCATGTTGCATAACAGCCATAAAGCTCGGAGCATCTAATGTTATAATCCAGGGGCCATTTTCAGCAGTAGCATTCTCATGTCCCTAACAATGGAAAGCTCCAAGGATCAGTCATCAAAGATAAAGGCTTTGCAGACTAAGGATAAGAATAGAAAAGAAAAGTGAAGATTAAACAATATTTTCAAGCAAAACACCCAGGCGAAATACCTTGGATGCAGCTGTTTGAGCAGCCAACCCCAACGCAGTGGCGGGCAATCCTTCAATTTCTTTCTTGTCTGTGACTAATTTTTCAAATTTCTTTGTGGCATCCAGAACATTCTCCCCAAATTTTTGAGAAAGTCTCTGCAATTCCTGTAATCAATTCATAGAATATATTACGAGGGAAGAAAAGTACAGATTTTTGAAAATAAAAACAAAAAGGCAAGCCAATTCGAGAAGAGTACTCCCAGCACGCTTGGCCGACTTTCAATGGGAAACAATAATGAGCGGAACATACCTGCTGAATTTTATTAAAACGGTCTCTTTTGTCATCTTCAAGGGAAACACCACTCAGAAAAGCATCCTTCAACTCATCTGCAGATTACATAGCTAAAGTCAGTTGATGAACTCTCTTACCAGCTGAACTAATGATTTATGGGTGATAGGAAATCATCAGCCCAGCAAATGCCAGCATCAATCAACACAGATATTCAAAACAAGCAAAGATCACATAAGGAGTTGGATGAAAGTATCCATTGGTAGAATATTACAACAGGTCAAGTATCTAGAGTCTTTCCACATGCTTTTTTATTCACTTTTGAAAAAATGAAAATAACAAAAGAATTTACACTAAAGAATGTAGCTGAAGAAATGTTCTTCAAGGAGAATAATTTTGTATTTGATAGTTAGTTTTTAAGAAACACCCAAGAGTAACTTTCAACAAGAAAGAAGCACCACTATTTTAATTGCATACATTGAGAGGGAACCCAAAAATAAGGAACATCGTCTTTCATGAAAGGAATTTAATAGTCATGTATGAATTTCACAACGATTTTTCTTCAAAAATCTGAAAACTATTTTCCTAGACCCTAGTACCACCCCCCGGGGCAACCCCAATAAGGCATCATGTAAGGAAATTTAATGCTCAAGCTTAATGTACAAACCTTATCAACACATAATTCTCAACATTCTCACTCAACAACCAATTCTGGAAAACCAGGATACTTACTTTCAACAATCCTCTTACGAGCCTCGCTAAGATGTGGCCAACTAGGAGATTCTCGAATGGATTTAAATGCATTGTAGATGGGCTTGCTTTGCCCTAACCTAAGTTCAAACTTCACCTTCTCTGGCTGCACGTGCAAATGCAACAAAGTAAGCACCAATTCACCAAACAGATGAGAGAGGTAAATCGAACCCAAGTCTTGATGCCACTGAGAGGAATCAATTCCATAAATTCTCCTCCTTTTAACATAATATGGAAGCCAAGCAGAAAATTTTACAGGAAACCAACATTTTCAATCATGATAGCCAGCAATCTGATGATAGTGCAGGATGTAAAACAATAATAGGTGAAGATGTGAAACAACCCAATTATTAAGCATTCACATAAAATTAAATAGAAGGTAATTAAACATTTCAACCTCTTTCGTCGATGTTCAAATGCTTAGCAAATACACAAAATGAAATGACCATTTGCATTTGATAGCCAATTATACATACATCCATATCTAGTAATCAAATTATGCACAACAATGGGCATGAAGTTGTTAAATTGAAACCTACTTAAATCTCTAGCCTGCACATGATCACAATTCATAGTACATCCAAAGACTAGCATTTGTTTTCCCAAAAACATACTTTGACCTCAGCAGTGAAGGAATGCTCAAATGTCGCATAATGAATGTCCTTTTGAGCATTGATCTCCAAAGAATATTAAGAACTTTCTAGCAAACTATCCAAAAATTTTAGGACAGAAATATTCAGCATCTTCTTCTCTTTTTGGTCTGCCCCTTTCCGACAAGGATTCATGTCCTACTTTACCGCATATAAGATTAAACAATTCAAGGCCTCTCCAAATGATCTTCCCTGTTCTGATACGTGATGTTAAACTAACAAATTTAGGAGATTTCTTAGAATACTATAGCATAAAAATCCACAAGATACAAAGCAATTCAGCCATGGTTTTCAACTTTATTTTACATATGCTACATTCCCACCTTTTACTCTTCTCTCTATCATTCTTCTCTCCCCTTCTTCTAATGGTAAGATGGGACATATTACACTATTACTTACATCTAGGGCTGTAACCGAACCGAGCCGGCTCGCTGAGCGCTCGCTCAGCGAGGTCAAAGCTCGACTCGGACTCGAGTCAAACCGAGCCCTAGCCAGCTCGAAGACATACCAAGCCGAGCCCGGCTAGGCTCGATTTTGCTCGGTTTAGGTTAAATAGTTTATTTTTAAAAAATACTTGTTTTGAGGGTACAAAATTACCTCTAAAATCACCAAAATTTCAATCAAACTCTTATTTTTTAAATCTAAGATAAAAATATAGAATTTTATTTCGATTATAACCTTGAATTTAGAAACTTTTAAACAAATCCCAAAAAAAAAAAAAAGAAAAACCGAGCCGATCCCGAGCCTAAGGCTGAGCCATTCCAGCCGAGCCCAAGCCTAAACTTCAAAGGCTTGGGGAGCTTCAAGCAGAGCCCAAGTCGAGCTAAAATGTAACCGAGCCGAGCCGGCCCTTTACAGCCCTACTTACATCACCCATGTAGGAGAGTCAAGTACCTGTGAAGGTCTAAACTTTGAACTCAGCCAACTTCGTGACATCAAAGAATGTCTTATACGCTGTGAATGCCCTAACCATATCGGCCCCATTTCTCCAAAATCAAAGAATGTCTTATAAGCTCCACCTTTCCCGAAGAAAGCCCAAATAGACTAAAAAACAACGGAAGTATGCTTGTGATTACACCCCCCTCCCCCAAAAAAAAAAAAAATAGAGTCGTGATTCATATGAGGGCTTTTACTAGAGTATAGTACCTGACCTGAACCACAAGGATACAACTTGCATAAGTGTACAGTGTACAGGTATTGAACTAGACTCTTTTCAAAGATTTTTAGCCTAATTTGAAATGTCAAAAGTGACATAGCCATATCCTAGCGTCTGATGTTCAACATGAACACCACAAGGTAATTGGGTAAAATGAGAAGCATAGGAAACATAGGTTTTGGTGGTAACAAATCCACATTTGTCTCACTAATGGTTTGCATATCAAAAATCCCCACAGCCAAAAAGAAGAAAATATTATGCAACCAAGATCTTGATACCCTGTCTCATTCCCAAATAGCCACACCAATCCATTGAAGCATCGTTATTATTTTTAAGAGAATCAGGTTAGCTTACTAGAATATGGTTTCATCACATATTCCTTTCCCATTTTCAAAGTTTGTGTAGACAACCAAATGTTTTTTTTTTTTTCAGATCAAAAAGACATTTATACATCATAATTTTTTCATATTAGATTTATTAATTGCGAATTAGAACCTCAGAAAATTCAATTATAGACAACTATAACTCCAATCTCCAAATAGTTCACTTACGAAGAGACTTGATCAAAAATACTAATACCTCCAACATCAATAAGGCCCAACATCATTCATGAATTAATGCTAACCAGTGAAAAATTCACCAACGATTTCAGTCAGGAAAAGCAAGTTCGCGCATACTGGTTAAGCAGATGGACTTGATTCAGAACAACTAAGCACAGCGCCAAATAGAAATTTAAAGAGAATGAAATTAATACCTGGACTTCCTCAATAGCAGAGCGAAGTTCAGGGAGTCTTTGACAGACTTAAGATGTTTAACCATTCCCCAAACCACTGACAACCTATCAACAATCTTCTCCAATGGCTCCACCAGCTTATCCCACGTCGGTTCCACCCTTCTCTCCAATTCATCCAACTCCGAGTTCTGCCCATTCAACATGCAACTTTAAAAATCACATCATCATATCCTCAGCAATCAACATCTATTCAAAACAACATCCCAGAAAGAAATCCGAATAAAACGAAAAATCATCGAAGTGAGTACCAATTTCTTCAAGAGTGCTCGGATTCCGGGTCGGACATGCTCGGGTTTTACGGCATCAAAGGGAGGTAAATAGAAGTCTTTCAATAAAGGGTTGTCATCAACGCCGACATCGGCGGCTGCTGCGATATGCTCCGGCATGGGCGCTGCGCGGGAGGAAAAGGGGGCGGAGGAGAGAGAGAAAGGGGAGGTGGGGTTGATGTTGCTGAAACAGAATTGGGAAGTAGAGGAGCAGAAATGGCAGAGAGGGAATTGGGATTGGCTCAAGTGTCTGAGAGTGGTTCGGGAAGGAGAGGAGCGAGAGAAGAGAGAGAGTGAGACTGGGAGAGGGAGGGAGAGAGAGCGGGAATGGCACTGCCGGATGAAGAGAGAGAGAGAAAGAGAAAAGGATGTCGCCATGAGCACGTAAATTAAAATGCCCACCAAGCGATGCTTTTTTGTCATCCAACTTTTCCCATTTTTTAAACCCAAAATACGAATGGGCATAATTGTCAAATATTAATCAATGAAAATTTGTGAACACGAAAAATCGACTTGGTAATGGCCTTTTCATTTTAGCGCTTGTTGGTATAACGTTGATAATCACTAATACCAACAAACGTTGATAATCACTAAAGTCACTTACAACCGCTAAGTATAATTGTTGATAAATATTGATAACCGTTAATTGTAATTATTAGTAAATATTAATAGTTGTTGACCTTAACTATTGGTAAATACCGATAACTCGCTAACCACTAATTATAACTGTTTGTAAATGCTGATAACCATTGATCTTAACTACCTATAATACTTGTAAATATTGGTAACCGTTAATAACCACTAACCGTTAATCGTAACCGCTAATAATAACGAGTTATAAATTATGACACAAACAGACTTCTAAATGGTTTTTGTTGAAATTGTGAAAAGTTAAAAATGATCTATATACAAAATTTTAAAGACATATATAAGTTGAAATCAAATATACAAAGTTTTGGACAAGGTATACAAAACTTTAAACATAATATGTATTAAAAACATAATCGTGAGTTGAAGTCAAGTAAGCAAAATTTTGAACATAGCATGGAAGTACGCAAAATTTTAAACATGATATACGAAAACTGTAAATAGAAGTAATAACTCAATTTACATTTAACCAAACAATGAACTAAAGGCACAAGGAGATGATGGAGAAATCGGATCATTTGATTGCAAACTTTGAGCAGAACTTAGGGAGGGCCTATCTGTTTTGTTTCCACTGGGATTTGATCATGCCTATTGTTATTCCATAATGTAGGGTTACTGACTTAGGATATAAGTATGGTTGTTTGCTCTTAGTCTTCTTGTGCTTCGCTAAACTTTTGATTTGAACATTGTATGTTTTTATGTTTTATTAATGCATCCCGTTTTCTTTCCAAAAAAAAATTAAAGGCACAAGGAGTTTAGTCTAACAAAGATGTTAGAGTTGGTCTTTGACTCAATTTTCCCTTGTGAATATTGGCTAGTACAATTAATACATTTTTTAAAAGTTTTTTAGAAAATAAATAAATAAAATTTTTCGAGTTTTCATCTTTTGTTTATGCACCTAAAAAATCACGAAGAAATTGACTAGTCATGGACTAATTATTAGTTTACAAAATGTTAAACAAACAGCAAAATTATTAGTAATGTGACAAGAAGAAGATGATGCAATATCCAAATAAAGCATTACGTTAATTAAAGATTTATTGATTTGAGGTGTTATACTAGCGGTTTGTTCCATTTGGCAAAGTGAGTTGAAATAGTGGATGATAGTAGATAATGATTAGAAGATGAGATAGTATCCAAATCTAATCTCTCTCTAGCCTTCCACTGAATTTATGTCCGTTTATCCCGTAAAATTATAGCAATAGGATTATAAATTTTCATTATTGAAGACAACTGTATTATGACTCTTCCTTATAATCTGCCATTAATTAATAGTACGAAGAAGTTGATTTGGTTTCTTCAAAGCCTTGAAGGCAAAACACGAATGGACAACCACCTTATTTGTGCAACATTCAAATCAAGTCATTTACAAATGTTGACAGGCTAAATCCTATATTTCCTTCATATGGGAGCATTGTCAAAGAGGTGAGATGTTGATTCACTTTTTGAGTGATAAAGTGGACAAATAAGGTCTAAATTAAGACATCTCTTAATCAGATTGGCACATAAGGGCAAGGAATTATGCCCCGGTTGCTAAAGAAAAAGCTTCAAAAATTTGGATATAAATCAACCTATAATCTCTACATACAATAGCTCTATCCAATCTTTCATAAATAAGTTGTCCTCTCATAAGTTTTTTCATGTAAAAATCTTACCAACTCGAAGGAATACTTTCCCCTGAATAGAATTGAGAAAATTTCTCATTTGTTGAAGATTAACAAGAGATCATTTTTGTCCCCCAACCTTTTCATTAAAACTTTTTAATTCATTAAAATTACCAATAATATAGCAAGGTAAATTAACTAGACAATTTAGATCCTGTAAATGATTCCAGAAATTATTTTTATCAATGGCTTGAGTCGGTCCATAAATTCCCGAAATAATACATTCCTTATGTATGAGTTTGTCAAAAACATGAAGGTGAATAGTTCGTTGATCTTTAAATAATCCATTGGCTGAAAATATTAGATGAATTCCATATAACCCACATCCCTCCACGGTGATTATGTAGATGAACAAAATCATATTCATCGTATCCTAAAGATGAGATAATTTTTTAGTATTAACAACATTTGTCATTGTCTCAATTAAGAAAAGAATATTCGGACGTGATTTTTGAGTTAAAATTAGAATTTCCTACTTGACTTGGTGTTTTTTTCACCTTGTACATTCCAAGCTACTATAGTCCGATATTGGGATAACGAAGTTCAGTCCAAAAATAGAAATCAATCAAATTATTTAAAGGGAGAATAAAACCACCCACTATCACACACTTTGTCATAAAACATTCATTATTCAACTCCCTTAATAACCAGACATGAAGCAAAAAATAGTAAAAAGATAGCTTGCATAGCAAGAATCGGGCTCTTTTAGGGTGATCGAAATAAGAGCCTTGGGAAATTCGGAAAATTCTAAACCTCCTCTCGCATATGAAAACACATTACAAATCTTAATACACACAAACAACAAACTATAATGGCACTCGGAGCAGACAAAAATTAAACCTAATTAATAAATAAATTCTTAAGGTACTCGTCCCTAATGGTATGAGCTCTTCAACCAAGTATCCAACTCCATTCTGAAAAAACACAAAAGACCAAGTCTTATTGAAGGTTTGCCCTTGGAGAGGCTAAGTCACCCTAGAGGGGGTGAATAGAGTGATAAGGAAATTCGCTCGAGTAATTGAAGAAAGAAGACTAGATAGGACTCCGAGGAGAGTGTGAGTAAAAAATGAACTCAAAAAGCACCGACTCGAATACAATAAATGAAGGGGTTAAAGTTTAAACTAAACTTTAAGTCCTGTCCGAGTCTAGATTGGACTCGGAAAAGTATCAACTCGTAAATTACGTGGAAACCCTCTTGGGGCGGAAAACCATGGACAGAGCTAGTCCAAGCACCAAGTCAAATCCACTATTTTGAATCCACAAAATACGAGTAGAATGACTCAACCGAATTGTTCCCTTAGACAATTCCTTACAAGATTTTCCTATACTCGTAAATTTCCTTGGTCGATCTAGTACTTCATAACCGAGGTAACCTTTTCAGCTAGGAACAACTAAGCTGAGTTAACCCTTATAGCTCAGCCAAGGGCCCTTACTCGTAAAGTAAGAATGAGGGTTTGTAACTGATTACAAGACCTTACAACTCGGAAGATGTTAAATACAGAGTTGGAGTTGTAAGTAGAAGATTGAGTGTGTAATACAATGACTTTTCTTAAGTGCCTCGTATTGACAGTTGGTTCAGCAATCCTTCAAGTCTTAAGAGTTGGCTTCTATTTATAGAAGACCATGCAGATTAGCGTTGTGACCATCTTCCGACTAGAAGTCCTTTGTGACCGTTGCAATGGATTTTCCGAGTCACTCGGAAAATATCTCGTTGAGATGTGAACGTTGGGCAACGGCTCTTGACTCCTTTGGAAGTCATAATCCACTAGTGGTGTCCGACAAGTAGGGTGGAAACCACCGTTGAGCTTAGCGTTGTAGATTTCCGCTTTGGAAACAGACAACCCCGACACGATGTCCGGCCTTAGTCGAGGTGGAAAAAGCCTTGTCTACTAGTGATTTGACGTTTTGAAGCCTGCTACTTTTGTAATTCAAAAATATGATAGCCTCATTTGAATAACCTACAAAAGTAAATCAATTTGGTTCTCAAAGTATAAAAATACGTTGGTCCATGATTAGACACGGATAATAATTTTTAATTAAGATAATTAAGTGCATAATTATCCGAGTCGTAAAGAAATGGAATTTTCCGAGTCTAATATCCATGATACTCAAATTCCATCTTAGTCGAGTCTAGAAGCGAATCAAGTCGGATAAAAATATCGAGTGGAGAGACTTGATCTAGACTCGCCAATGTTCAAACCAAGCATGCTGACTTAGAAATATGAATTAACACAAGTAATTCAATCAAACTTAGATCATGAAGTCGGACTTGAGTTTATGCATGATAGAACAAGTGTTTGAACATGCAATATATTCGAGTGTTGTCCGAGTGACTCGAACTATGTGTGAAATGATAAACAAGAATTTGCTTTCCGAGTTAGTTAGAATCAAAAGAGAACATATGCGATAGTTTCTATAACACTTAGAAAAGATGTTATATCACTCGGAAAAGTTTCTAAGTCTCATAGAATGACTTGTAATCAAAACCTTATAAGAGATGAAGTCTTATACTTGATTCCTTGATGGAACTCGAATGATGTATTTGTAAAGTCCGAGTCTTTACTTATCGGTTAACCATAAGAAAAAAATAACCCATAACAAGAAGAGCAAATCCAAAAACATAAGAATAGATGCATGAACCCCGTAAGAAGAAAATGAGCTAAGATGATGGACGAGAGGAAAGAAGCATATAAATATAAGTCTCAAAGTGATTATTAAAATCGTCATCGACTTTTCTCTTACTAGGCAGACAACAGCCTTCGTGGCTTCCATCCCGCACCGGGGCAACCCTTAAAGCTAATAATGCCACCATGGTAAAATAACTAACTATAATTCCAAACCCGAAATAACACCAGAAATATTCAGTACTAAAGACCTCGTGCTTGCTCATCATAAATCATGAATAACCATAAGAAGGAGCAAATATCCTCAATAACTCACCGTAAACATAGTCCTTGCATAGAGAACCGAATGTTAACATCAACAAATATACCAAAGATTCAACGACGAAGAAAATAACAAGCCAAAGGAGTATAACCCCAATGTGAAGTAAAAAGAAAAACCCCGAACTCGGAGAAACTAAACCAAAGGGGAGCTTATCCCCACCATTCTAGCAAAAAATTAAGACAACAAACCACAAAACAAAACAAAAGATACCAACCATCTAAGACCATAGTAAAAAGAGAGACCAAAATCAACATCAAAAAGAAAGAAACAGAGAAATAAAAACCCAATGAACAAATCTCAAGAAAAGAAACAAACAGAAAAGGAGAAAACTCAAAGCAGAAAATGAAAGTCCACTCATAACAGGAGTGAACGAGAATAGGAGAAGAAAATAAATCAAAAAACCGCTTAACCGCAACAAACGCACAAAGCAATCAAAAACAACGTAAATCTAACTATAGACATGCCAACACTCCCATAACTCAACATTCCCCACAACAAATGTCGGAGAAAGAAACCAGTGATGAGCAAGGAAAATGCTTAGCCAACAGAAAAAAGAACCTTAAGAAAGGGTAAAATAAAAAGGAAATAAAGAATAAAACAAAAAATGGAGAAAAGAAAGACTAAATGGGGACACAATCCCATAAAAAGAACCAGAAAAAGAACATAAGAAACACTTAATATAAATCATATACTATAAACCCGACACATCTATAATAAAAAAGGATCATGAAGTACATAATAACAACCCCATCACTATGAAAATCAGCTATTGAGTAACACCCTATCCATCAACCGCAAAGAAAACCCATAACAAATAAGACCCAACATCCAAAAAAGAGATATAACCTAAACCAAGAATACAACATCCAAAATAAAGACCAAAAAAGACAGACTTACATCAAAAGCCCAACAACCAAACCCATCGAAATACAACATAGTGAGGATAGAACAAATCATCTAAACCTTAAGCAAAGGTGAGGAAAAATCTTCCTCATCCTGGTTCATCCTGCACTTTTAGTCAAATCAGTAGAAAAGGAAACATCATCCCCATCATCCAATTCCTGAAAAACATCTTTACGAGACCTTTCACCCTCCCCTCCAAGAAGTACATATCTATTTTAGAGTTAACTACGTGAACTAGGTGATTGCTACTCCGCTAGAAGAGGATCATTGTTGTAACGATCGACCCTAATCACATTATTTATTTCACTAATTACAAAATTTATATTGTCGAGCGCGCGCACTTCAATTTAATATTTAAATTATTTTTTATGTGTGTGCTACACGGTTAAGACGACGAAGTGGCCTCCGATAAAATTTTATAATAATGATTGTAAATTTACACATATGTTCAAAAAGAAAATTTAGAAATTGTATAAAAATATATAATGAGTATAAATGTGAAAGTATATGGTTATAAGCTCATTAATTTTATATTTCAAGCGAACTATTATATTTAAAGTAGATTATACAATTTATGAACAACATTATTAAAAGAAATTAAGTAATTTTAAATTAAAAAGGAATGACAAATCTATATCAAATAAAAGGAGTAATTTATTAGTTGGGAAAGATAGTTGTGATGTTATTAGTGTGTATTTTTTTCTAAATGAAATAATGGCCTAAATAAAGCAAAAATAGAATAAAATAAAAATAAAAATAAAACAAAGCTGATTTTTTTGAAGAGAAAAAAATCAAGCTTATGGAATTATCCAAACAAAAAATAAAAATAAAAATATCATCTCTTGAAAATTAGGTTTAGATGCTAAGCGGTTTTAAATTTTCCTCAACTTTTCCTTCCGTGCTCTCTCTCGCGCATCCCCGCCCTCGCCTCTCCATCTTTGCTCGTTGCCTCGCTACTCCGGCCACCAATAACCGGTGTCGGCCTCCCTCCCTCCCTCTCTATCTGTCTCTCTCTCTCTCTCTCTCTCACTCTCTCTCTCTCTCTCTCTCTCTCTCGCGGGCACGCGCTACGCCTGCCTCGCTCCCCGCTCGCCTCATCTCTCGTCCGGCCACTAGCGTCACCGTCTAGAAGCTATCACTCGGTTCCGCCCAAATCGCCGAGCCAACCGTACACCACCAGCCTTCACTCCACTTCTTGCTTCATCAATTCCATGTTGAAGGTGAAACCTAAACCTAGTTCATCTCCCTTAATTATCTACCTATTAATTGTAGTCGTAAATTGAATTATATAGTTTAGAAAGATGTTTATGGTGTGAATTTAAAGATTGAATTTGGAAAAATTTGAATTGGTGTGAATGATTTAGGTTTGGTATTTTGATGGAGTGATTGTGTATGAAGGTGAATGAATGTGATTCCTCTTGTGAAATTGTGATTTAGTGAATTAAATTGGGGATGTTTTTATGTAGAATTTGAGCAAAGCTAATGGTTTTATTGTATTTTGGGATTGATTATATTTGAAGAAATGGAAGAAAAGATATACATAGAGATTGAAGTAAGTTTGAAAGTATGTAAATTTGAGTAAATTTATTGGTCCCTAATTATATATATGGATATGTATTTTGTAGAGGAAAATATGCATATAAGTTTGAATTATATTGTGTTTTTGAGGTATGTGGAATTTGAGTAAATTAGGTAATTTGTGGAATAGATGATAAGACTATCTCCAATGGTTGCTTCTCACTTGGAGATGCTCCTAGGTGGAGGAGAGAGAAAAGAAAAAAATGGGGTTGAATTGGTGAGTTGGAGCAACTCCAAGGAGCATCCGGTGGCAGGGGAAAAGGAGGAGAGAGAGGGGGAAAAGAGGAGAGAGAAGGAAAAGGGGGAGAGAGGGAAAGAAAGGAGAACCGCGCGCGTGAGGCACAGCCCAGCTGGGTTCCGTCTCGGCGCGTGGCTCTTACGCGCGGAAGGCAGTGGGAGCCCAAAGCAGCGGGCCCCACACGGCTGCAAGTGGATGATTTTGGGTGTTTTTTTTATTTTCGTTTGTTTTTTTTAATTTTCAGAGGGTTTTTTGGTTTTTTTGTATGTAACTGCTATAAACGGCTATATTCCGATTAAATTTAACCCATTTGTAACGGTTATATTTTTTAATAATTATTTAACGGTCATATTTTTTTCATTCAAAAAACACTATAAATAAGGTGTATGGTGGAATGTTAGATTTGCAATTTTTCACCTCACAAATCTCTCCATACTCTCAAAATCCCAAATTATGGATACAAATTCGAAAGTAGCCAACCAAATTCTCCCAATTCTCAACACTCTAATTTTCAAAATTATTACCCTCAATATGACTCCTATTCTCAAAATAATTTAAACCCTCAATACTATCATAGTCAAACACCTGAATTTTTCCATAACCCAAACTCCCAAAATTACAATGCCCCCAATTTTGAAAATTATTATTCTGTCCCTCCTACGCATTCATCTTCGCCGGGATCATTCACTAGGTGGATGGGTAATATGGGGATTCATGATAGCCCACAAAATGTGGGTTCTCGGAGAAGTCGTTCTTATGTTTCTACAGAGGAAACTCATTTAGGTGAAGATGATCAAGTTAAAGCAACTAATGAAGCGAGCAAATATTATTTCACAGACAACAAAGGCAAAAAGGAGTATTATGGGACGAGTTAGAAGATGAGCTTTTAATCGGTGCATGGTTAAATGTGAGCAAGGATCCCATAACTGGAACCGGCCAAAGAGCGACGACATTTAGGGACGGAATTTGGGAGTACTTTTGTGAAGCTCAAAAACAGTACCCAAGTTATAAGTGGCCAGCCAAAAGATCGGTTGAAAAGTGCAAGGCTCGATGGACCAGATTATGTACAACTGTCACACATTTCTCGGGGTATTATGATGCTCGAAGCTCGACGGCCGGTGAGTGGGCAAAGTGAGTGTGATTATCTCAAAGCCGCACATATCCAATACAAAGAGATGCATGGTCAAACGTTTGGTTATGAGCATGCTTGGTGTCATTTGTGCTATGAACCAAAATGGTTGAATCATGTTAATAACTCCAACAGAGGAACCGGAGATATGTCGGCAAAGAGAACAAAGAATATAAGAGCAGGAGATTACAGACTCTTCTTCAAACCCCGATGTGGGAGAAGAGGTTGAGGCACTGTCGAAGATTTATCCCCACCAATTATCAATAGACCTATTGGAAGAGATGCTGCCAAAAGTCTTAGAAAGGGGAAAGTCAAAGCAGACTTCATCTGAAATTAATTTCTCCAATTCGAAGTTATGGAGGAGTTGGCAAGGGTCGGAGATACGGAATTAAAAAGAACAGAGACCCTAAATAGACTTGTAGATCCGAAGGTAAAAGAATTGGAAAAAAAGGATGTCGAACTAGAAATTATGCAAAGGGAAGTCGAAAGAGCGGCTAGAGACACAGAATTAAAGGAGAGAGAATATGAAAGGGCGATCATGTCAATGGATCCATCAAATATGGATGATGAAGAGAAGAAATGGTATTATGCTCAACGGAGAGAGATCATAAAGAAGTGGAAGAACCGTAGTCAATAAAGTATTTAGTTTAATATTGTTATCAATGTATGTTTCTTTTTAAATTAGTTGTACTTGTTTATTTACGTATTAACTTTGTTATCAATGCAATATGAGTTATGAGCATGCTGTCGAGTCATTGTTAAGTCGGTTGCTTTTGAAGCATGCTTGCATTGTCAATTCATTCAATAGTACGTACAGTACAATAATGCAAAGTATTGGCTATATTTTCATATTTTCCTTCGCATGCAATACGAAAAATACAATAATGCACAAAATGCAAAGTGTTGTCAATCCTTCCAATGTCGAGTTGTTTTTGAAGCATGCTTGCATTGTCAATTCATTCAATAGTACGTACAGTACAATAATGCAAAGTATTGTCTAATTTTTCATATTTTCCTTCGCATGCAGATCTGAAAAATACAATTAATGCACAAAATGCAAAGTGTTGTCAATCCTTCTAATGTCGATTGCTTTTGAAGCATGCTTGCATTGTCAATTCATTCGAGTACTATACAAAGTACAATAATGAAAAAGTATTGTCTAATTTATCATGTTTTTCTTGTATATTCGAGTAGGCAAAGTACAATAATGCAAATATTAACAATAACAAGACTACTATATGAAGACTTACTCAATTCGGAAAAATTACACATCTCTACACCTAAACAACATCTCAAACACAAACATCTAAACAACAATGTCAAACTCATCTCATGAAAATGAAGATTTTGATCTTAATGCTGCTATCGATAAAGCAATTGAGGAAGAAGTCTGCCTCAAGCTCTGCATTTCGTAGGTGTGAAATGCTAGTACACGTGTACCTATCTAACTCGGAAGGTAATATGAGTTCTACACCTAGTAGACGACGAAGAAGGCACATAAACCGTGATCACGTAGAAGGTTATAATCGCTTATATGCAGATTATTTCTCCGAAAATCCCGTGTATACTTGACGAACAATTTCGACGAAGATTTAGAATGCGTAGACACTTATTCCTTCGCATAGTGAACACATTAAAAGACCATTCTGAGTTTTTCACTCAGCGGAGAGATGCTACTTGGTAGCTCGGAGCATCACCACTTCAAAAGTGTACTGCTGCTATGCGTGCATTGGCTTATGGGGTTGCTTGCAGATTCGTTGGATGAGTATTGTCGCATGGGGAGTCCACCATCAACTCATGCGTAGAGCATTTTGTTGACGGAGTGTTTGAATGTTTTGGTACCTCTTACTTGCGAAAACCAACACAAGAAGAACTACACCGGCTACTATATGTTGCGGAACAACGAGGCTTCCCTGGAATGTTGGGCGGTGTTGATTGTATGCATTGGCAATGGGACAGATGTCCCGTAGCTTGGAAAGGTATGTATCAAGGAGGACACCACGGGACGGCAATCGTGGTGCTCGAAGCTGTTGCTTCATTTGATACATGGATATGGCATGCATTCTTTGGTACAGCGAGGTCAAATAATGACATAACCGTTCTTCATAAATCACCATTATTTGATGATTTACTAGAAGGACGAGCCCTCGAAGTACATTTCAATGTTGATGGGAAGCGAGTTTGATATGGGTTATTATCTCACGGATGGGATATATCCACAATGGCCTACGCTTGTTAAATCCATCTTTCATCCACAACTACCAAAACATAAGTTGTTTGCAGCTCATCAAGAATCGGCTAGAAAGGATGTCGAACGAGCATTCGGAGTGTTGCAAGCACGGTTTGCTATAGTTCGCCGCCCAGCTCCTTTTTGGGAGGTTGCAACACCGAGAAAAGTTATGAGAGCATGTATCATTCTTCACAATATGATCGTTGAAGACGAACGTGACACGTACAGCTTATAACTTCGGCCAACTCCAATATGATCAACTTGCAAACACGACCATCACACCGCCCAACCCCGGACGAATTGCTGTTTTTGAGGATTGGTTACGAAGAAATATGAAGGTTCATAACAAAAATCTGGTAAAGTACTCCAAGACGCACTAATTGAACATATTTGGAACCGTTATGGAGCCAACTATAATGACAATTAATTCGTCATAAAAGGTCATAAATAAATTTATGTTTCAAAAGTAGTTTTTTTTTCGTACGTTTAAATGTATTATTTTTATTAGTTTTGGTTTGTATTATTTTATTTCGTACGTTTGAGAGTATTATTTTTATTAGTTTTTGTTTGTATTATTTTATTTCGTACGTTTGAGAGTATTATTTTTATTAGTTTTGGTTTGTATTATTTTATTTCGTACGTTTGGGAGTATTATTTTTATTAGTTTTGGTTTGTATTATTTTATTTCATACATTTTATGGTTGTATATGTATTATGTTGTATTTTTTATATATATTATCAATTTATTATTGTGCGAACTTCTTAATAAATAATAACAAATTCAAATTAATATTATTATTAACACACACCTAAAATAATATAATACATTCATCATATTATTATTTCCATCATATTATTTCATTATTAATGTAATCTAAAATTAATTTATTAATACAACAATTATATTCATATAAAATATTTCACGTGGGACCCATTTATAATATAAATTATTATGAAGCAACTCATGGAGAGTTGCTACCATTGACAATAGACAACAAAAGAGAGCAACTCATTTGCCTATGTAGCACTTGGAGCAACTCTCCATGAGTTGCTACCATTGTGGGTAGCCTAAAATGAGCTGAAAGGTGACTTAATGATAATGATTGAAAGTAAGATTTAGGTTCAACATAATTGATTGAGTTTAATGATATAATAATAATAATAATAATAATAATAATAATAAATAATAATAATAATAATAATAATAATAATAAATAATAATAATAATAATAATAATAATAATAATAATAATAATAATAATAACATCAATAACGATAACACTTGTTAGAATCATATTTTTATATGCTAAATAAGTTGCAATAACTAAAGTACGCATAAAAGTTCAAAATAAAAATATTTTGATTTAAGTAAATTAATAAATTACAATTATGTGAAAATTAATGAAACTAGCTTGACCAACTTTTATGAAGTAAGTTATAAGCATGTATGCAAATCAATTATCAATGATATTGCAATAAAATTTAAATGTAAATGATATTAATAATAAATACCTATTTGAAACAAGCAACGAGGCCACTTTTGTCGTCGACGAGCCGCTAAATTAATATTTCATAATGGGAGGAAAACATTTTGAATTCGAGTACGTTCATTACCTGTACTTTTCGAAAATTCACATGTTTCAAGCAAATCTCAATATTTTATATATATATAACTAATAATGAATCATTTGCAAATCAAGTTTTGTCACCTAATTAAGTGGTCCTCGATCGCTTATCAATTATCAATTATCAATTATCGTGGCTTACGCCCTTCAATTCCACCCGCACGGCTTCAACTCCGATTTTTGGTCGGCCCGAGAGGTGAGCACCTTACTCGGATCGCATCCCGGATAATAAGTGGCAAGCAAGTTTGACTCATATTTTCTCCCCTCTTATTTCGAACTAAAATGACTTGAAATGTGTGCTCAATTAAAATGTTTTCAAAGCGAGTTTTACAAGTGCAGGAATGTTCATACTGGATTTCGACTCATTTTCGAAATATTTTACTATTGTTATTTTAGGGAAAACATTGGTAAACAATCAATTACCTACCAAGTTCGACAAAGGCAAACCATAGCTGGACGCATCGCATTTATGGTTCCGAAAGGTATTTAGATGCTCACGAGTGATTTTACCCTCAACCGTGGCTTGGGTATGACATTGAAAATTATTACATGTTGCATGTTTTCTTGAGTAATAAACGAATACGTGGGTTGTATAAACATTATGCCACTAAACAACCGAACCGTATTTTGGGTCTTGTTTAAATATGAAGTATGACTTAACTACTTGGGTGGTAAGCATTTACCCCTATCAAAACCCAACAAAAAAATGTAACAAGTTGGATATATAAATTGTATTTTATTTTATTTTACTTATTCAGCCTTGTCCTATTTTTAGGGCGGCGGTAATGCCTTCGATCGTTATCTTCTGCTGCGACTTTACGTAATATTCTCTAATTAGGGGATTATTAAGTAGTGATGATTGGACGCGATACAGCTTGTCCTTAAAATTGAGAGTAGAAGTTGGATTGAAGTAACCAGACATTAATGAGAGAAAGAGGTGGCTAAGGTATAAAAAGTATACCTTTGTCCGAATCATGAGCAATAGCTTGAATCCTCTCATCAATGGGAAATATTGCAACAAATGACCTTATTTGGTTTACTCTTAGAGACCACATGTTCTTTGACACCGTAAGAACCTCCCAAATCACTTTCATTGTTGTGAGAACCAGAAATAGGCAAGGTAGGATTAGACAATTTAGCATTTTCGAGAGAAGGAGGGAATAATATGATCAATCTTAAAATTCCCGCTCCTCTTTTTGGAGACATTCTTATCCATTTCTCCATCAAAGGATCAACAAGATAGACTCTTAGGAGTATTACCAAGCACCAATAACAGAAAGCCCATGACTATTAAATTTTTCAACCATAACCTCTATTTTAGACTTAAATGGAGCTTCTATACAAACCAGGGCTGGTTTGACCAAACAAAATTTTTTATCCTCGGTATTAGCAAATTGAATTGAAAACCACCCATTCTCTAACCGCACAAAGTCCACGTAACCCTTGACAAATTTTCAGTTAACTTTAATCTCACTTTTAACAACATGTAACGGAAGAGATTCCCCCACAGTTTACCCAATAAACAAAGAGCCTTAAGAAGATCGAGGTTAGACAAAGAAGATGAAGAAGGGAATAAAAGCTCATTATAATTTAGATTAGGGAGTTGACCCCGCAAATCATCAACTACCCTATTCGAGTTATCATCTACAATTCCCTTGAGGTGAAAATCAAGTTCGACTCAATTGTGGAAGGTCGAACATCATGTGAACCCTCCAAGCCAAACTTAACCTTGTCGAAGAAAGAAGAAATGGAGGTCGAAGAGGTGTTGCTCGAATATAAATGTGAGCTTCCAGCCAAGCATACTTGCAGCTTGAAGTTGGGAAGAAGGACTAGCAAGTGGAATCTTTGTTTGGATCGAGTGGAAGATCATGAGGATTATTAGAGAGAGACTAAAGGTAATCGGACATGAGCAAGCAAGAAATCGAAGAGAGCAAGAAGAGAGAGGTGCGGGAAATAGACACCTAAACCCTTTAATTTATAAGACCACAGGAACTAGAAATTGATAGTGGTAACCACTCTAACCACACCCAAATAGAAGAGAAAAGTAGTAAACAAGTAACACGAATAGTGAAAAACCCAAAACCAAACTCTTAAAAAAGGAAGAATCGAGAAGGGAGAGATCCGGACACTAAATAGTGAAAAAACCCTAAACCAACATAACTCAAAAGAAGGATTGAGAAATAGCAAAACAACCAAAGTAACATTAAATAAACAAAGAAGAAAAGAGGACATGTCCCCGGGAAATTAAGCAAACACAACATTAATTTGCAGCAGAAACCGATCGCTTAATCTAAAAATATCTTCATTAAGGAGGATAAACCCATCAAAAAGCATATCCGAAAGACGAAAATCACACACCGGAACGGGATGGCTCTCTCGAACACTTGTCCTTGCAAGGTGAACAGTAACAAAGACGTTGCGGAAGGACGATCTAACCTCATCATCACAATCACTACTAAAAAAATCAAGCGTAATCACATCTAGAAATCCAGATCTAAAAGCAACCAGAAAATCAAAAACTCACCAACGATAATCAACATAATCCAGAGTAGGTAGCAAAGAAAACCGATAATTAATAGAAGCATCACAACATAAAGTAGAGTGGAGAAGGCACGGAAGAAGGATCGAGAAGCAAAGATCGGGATTAGTGGCAAGAAAGGGGAACGATGAGAGTAAAGAGAGGACAAGTCCGGAGGCTTCTTTATTTTAGGTTTCCAAAACATCATAGCATCTCTCTCGAGATACACTTTCTCTCTCTAAAGTTTCCTTTGACCCTATATGCTAAACATATTTAGGTATATAAAAGAATTTCTTGTCCCAAAAGACTCATTTCATTTGGAATAGAATTGTATCTATTTTTTATGAACAAAGAATACTATTTTCTCAACCTTCCAACATCACATTTACTAAGAACTCATGCCAACATTATGATATGATATTCTCATGTTCATTTAACAACCGAAAAATTGAATTTACCTATTTTTACCAAGTATGGCAACATTCTACTCTTATTGGACCGTGATTGGACCTCCTCCTATTTCACTACCTCCTATGCGTGAAGCTTTCGAACCGAACATTGACTGGGAGATTGTACTTTTCCAAGGGGATCCGGATGCTGAAAGAAACCAAGAAACCATGCAATACTGGGGAAGAAGTGTTAGATTATGCTCTTGATGATGGTTGGATCACGATGGACACACATCAGCAATCTACGCTCGGGTGTAATAAGACAACAGTGGGGATGTTTCTATTTTGGTGGGGCAGAACATTACAGCGATATTTCATGTCATACTTTCCAACCACTATTGGACCAATTTTCATAGAGACACAGAATCCCCTAAAAAGGTGTCTAATATTCATGCTCATGTATCCCTAACTGGCTCCACCTCACCCAACAACAAATTGAACTACTTATGTTCAACCTTGCTTTCAGTTCACATTCACCCTATCTACAATCCTCCACAATTTCAAGGAAACGTTGGCAACATGAATATTGGAGGCCTTATTCAAAATGGCCTCCATGTTCCTCCACACACGCCCCCTCGGTTAATATAATGTAATATATTGAAAATCTACTAATTTTCTGATTAATGTTTGTACTTCTCATGTTTAATTAGACTTATCGTACTTATTACTATATATGTTTAATAAACTCCTACTTCTCTCTTTGTATTATCGTAAATATGTATATTTTTCTAATACTAATATGCAATATTCTAAATATTAGTTGCCTACTTTAAAGCTAATTTCTTCGTAGAAAGAGTAAAGTTTTCCTCGACAATCAATTACAAAATTTTACTTATAAATTAGTATGATCAACTATATTAACCAAATAAAAGATAAGTGAAACGACCATAAAACTAATTACAAATAAATTTAATTGATTCTGACAAAGCACTTCTTAAAAATTGACACAATTCAAACAAATTGATTCATGTTACACCTTCAATATTGTAGTAAAAAAATTGATAAGTCTACCTATTAAGTGTGAAAACAAGCATCAATAAATTACAATTGTTAAAGGTAACCCACCAAAATGATAAACAACCTAAAATAAACCAATAATATGTAATTGGGCTGCAACAAAAACAATTGTTGCAACTGATGAAAAACAAAATCACGAAATGCATTGGGTTGTTTACTATAAAAAATTGTTCGGAAGTGACCTATATTATACTGAAACTATTTAAAAGAAGCACCATTTTGAGAACGTATTTAAAAGTTGTGTTCATTTTTGGAAACTATTTACATAACCTTTTCCGATTAATATTTTTAAAATTTTCGATGAATTATATGAAAAATACGAAAATACCTTATCTTCTTCGTTTTGTCTCTCCTCCATTTTTTATTCTTCACCACTATATCTTCGTCTTTCTCCCTATCAACTATCTCTTGAATGTTCTCTCTGTCAACAATAGCGTTCATCTGTGCCATTTTCCTAGCACGAGTAGCAACATTGTTGAGAAATATCCTTAGATATTTAAGAGGAGAGAGAGAGAGAGAGAGAGAGAGTGGGAACAGTAATAATAGAAAAATGTTTTGGGGCTTGCAAAACTCAATGCTACAGATTCATCTACCATTGCAATGTAACTTTCTTCTGCCTTTTCCTTGCCATCCTCGTCCTCCATGGCACCATCGGTGCTGGTAAGTTCAGCATGTTGTACCTCTCTTAAACCCCTGGGCTTCAATGTACGTTCTCGAAGAGGTAAAATATTCATCTATCATCTTCAATTACGCCGCATTTCTTTATAAGAAGTTATTTCGTGGTGATTCTAATGATGTTGATGGTAATAATGATGCCAATTCGACACTATTGCTTTATAAGCTTGACCCTAAGGTTCTAGATCGGGATGGGAGGAGAGAGAAATGGCTGACAGAGTATGAGGGTTAGAACTTGGTTATACATGGATGGAAAGAAATAGTGTTGATAAGAAGAACTAGGTTCGGTTGAACACCGAAAGCTTTTTGATTAGGAATTGCTAGTGGTTATTTAACCTCCTTGATGCATGGGTGGTAAAGGGGGCCAAAGGGGAAGATTAGCTTGAGGATGTGAAGTTCTTTGAAGGGAATTGGGTTGTCCAATTTTTGAAGCTAACATGGTATTTGTAGTTCGTTAGAGTTTTTCTTGAATAAGAGATGAGAAGGAGGAACAAGGGGAAAGAGGAGGAAGAAGAAGATGAAGAATCAGATATGGAGGAAGAGACAACAACGTAGATAAGGGTCTTTTCGTGTTTTATATATAATTTATCTAAATTTTTTAAAAATAACTGGAAAAGACCCAGTAAATAGTTTCACAAGATGCACACAATTTTTAAATACATTCTCAAAATGGTGCCTCTTTTAAATAGTTTTCGCGTAATATAGATAACCTCCTAGCAATTTTTTGTTGTTTACTATGTAGCTCACAAACAAACAATGTTCATAATTATTTTTTAAAAATATTAATCGCAATTAAAAAGAAAAAAATTGACAATAACAACAAAGAAATTTACTGTTAAATACACATAATTTACATGTAAAAAAATAAAATTTAATATAAAATAACTAGATTAATGATGTAGGAAAACATATACTGATGGGTACAACTTAGAATGATAGTATAACTCGAAACTGAAAAACCCACTGTAAACGTGCTCTAGATTTAATGGGTGTAGGCAAAAGAAAAAGTAAATTCCAGTGATGAAGTTGGCATGAAATAAAGAAGTTCAAGTACGGGATAACGTTTGTGTATAGGGTTCCAACATCCCGAGCCAATACTTTTCACAAATATGTTTTTTCTTTGTAAGAAAATTTGGCCGAACAAGTAATAATCAAGCCAAATAATGGCCCACTATAAAAATACTGACCATCTATTTTCTCACTCTGCACTCTTCTATATGATACAAGACAAATGAAAAACAATCATCAATAGATTGCAAACGTTAAAAATAACCCACTAAAATGATAGTTTGAGTGACAAGAATACTTTTTTTTTTGCAACTAATGGAAAACAAAAACAGGTAATACGTTAGATTATTTACTATATATAGCCTACTAAAAAATTATAAAAAAAAATAGTAATGCCACTTGGAAAAGAAAAAATGACAACCACAAATTTGTGGTCCTAAATATATATAATTTACATATAAAAACAAATAAATCAACCTATATCTTTAGAATTTACCTTAATTTAATGACCTTAATATTTTTCAAGTATAAAATTAAATACAATATCAAACCAATTTAGAAAAACATAAAGTTGAATAGGAAATAACTACACTATAATCATGTACAAAAAAACATATACTAATTCTTACAAGTAAGGTTGCCATAAACCCGCTCCGATTGTAATGATTGTAGTTAAAAGAAGAGTTAAGATTCCTATCATGGATTCAGAATAAAATAAACAAGTTCAAGTACCGGCGACGTTTGTCTGTAGGGTTCAAACTTGCTAAACCTGTACCCTCCACAATTCTTTTTTTTTTTTTTTTGCAGAGAAATTTAAGTGGATAAGTAGCAGCTAATCCAAATAATGACCCAGTATTATTTTTGGGGAAAAAAATGGCCATCTATTTTCTCGCCTTTCAATCATTAGAACTCAATAATAGCTTAGCTATTAGTCTTCTCACTCACCATTCTAATAATCATGTTCTATTTAACCTTATATCACGAAGTTTATTACGTTTTTTTTTGTATAATTATAAACCTTGAAAATATGTATGCAAAATGAACATATTCAAACTTTGTTCTATCATTTTAATTGGCTTATTGACGTCTAAATAGGAATTAATGATCAACACAATACACTGTTGTAATTGTTCATCACTTACACTATATTACGAAACTTTTAAAAATATTGAGATAAAAGAAATGGGAATGACAATATAACCTAGAAAGAATATTATTATAATGATGTAAAATTTGATGTTATACTTAAAAATAATAATGTTATTTTATTATAAATTCTAATTCTTATTTATTTGAAACTGTTCTAGTTGTACTTGAGACATAACGTCTAGGATAGGTGATGGGTCGGGTTAAAACAAAGTCAAAGTTTTGATAGTGAATAAAATGGGTCGGTTACGCTTACCAAGGTCAACCTTTTTCGATATGTTTTAAAATGCAATAAATATGCTTATAAACCTCCTTAGTATAATAGAAGATGTGAAATAAACATCGAAACCTTAAACCAATTTTAACATAACAAGTCATTATTATTCAACTCATTATTGACCCAACCTTCCATTGATCTTATTTAAACGGGTCAAACGGTCAAGTTGCTTCGACTCAATGGGGTTTTCAAACAAATATCATAAAGAAAGTTTTAAATATTTTTGAATATTTTTCTTAGAAAATACAAATACTATACTTTTTGAAGAAATACGGGCAATCTTAAGCAAAAAAATGTGCTAAATTTTATAATTAAAAAAGAAAAATAATTGATAAAAAGCGAGTCTCAACCCTTGGATCAATCCGGAACCCGTATAACTCGATATACGACCGCCCATATTTTACCCGAATTCAAAATACACCCGACCCGTATTTAACTCGTCCGCCCGAATTGACAGATCTAATCTTACTAAAATGCAAATTTTATCGTTCATGATTGAACGACGAAAAATATAAAGAATATATGGAGTGTAAAGTGGATAAATAAACTAGACAACAACTAGACCTCCTCCTATTCTACCACCTCCGATATGTGAAGCTTTAAAAACAGCTAAGTTTCCCATTAATCTTTGCACTTCTTATGGTTTAATTAGACTTATCGTTTTTCTAATTATATATAAGTAATAAAGTACTACTTTTTTTTTTTGTTTTTTCATAATTGTCCACACTTTTCATATTTTTTTTTTTTTTTTGGGAAATGGGTAAGTTCAACAACTAATAGGTAGCCCTTCTCTCAAGGGTTCTACCTAAGTTGTCCTCCATAAGAATGGAGATAAGGGAAGGGGAAGAAGGAAGAAAATCCCAAAACAAGGAATGTGTAATAGAAAGACCTAATCTCGCAAAACCAATCCGCAGCCCTGCTCCTCCCGATACCGATGTTGGATAATAACATTACAACAATTCCTAACATACAAATAAGTGTCCCGTATAAGAGTTTGTATTTTCCATGGCGTTTGGTATTTCCCACGCAAGGCCTTAATAACCAATTGGTTATCTTCCTCAATAATAATAGAACAAAATCCCGCTTGGATGGCTGCCCGAACTCGTTCCGCATTGCCGTGGCTTCAACAACCAGGACCGAGGACATCCCCAAGTTTATGACTCCTGCTCGGATGAATCTTCCGTCCTACTTCGATGACGAATCCTCCCGCTGCAGTCGTAGAAGATTTTACTCCATCAAAGTTAATTTTGATGAACCCCCTGGCGGTTTCCTCCATCCGATATGTTGAATTGATGTGGTAGGAGTGGTAGGTGATTGAGGTGTGGGAGAAGTAGAATATAATCCATCAAATTTGCCCGTTGCCTTCCATTCCGCCCATGCTCTTTTAGCTTTGATGATTGTGAAAACCGTGTTATACCTTCCATTATTGAATACGATTTCATTCCTACTTTTCCAAATGCTCCAGATTAGATAAACCATTCCGACAACTTGAGTTGGTTTATGAAGGTTCCTAAACTTTTGAAAAATATCACTTAATAACGAGACAGTGCAGTTGTCCGATGTTGATATCAAGCCACTTGTGGAGAGAAGCTTTCTCCCAAGTGTCCTTTACAAAAGGGCATCCAACAAAGAGGTGATCAATTGATTCCTCACTTTTTTGACATATAGGACGGTGATGATCTACGATGAAATCCTCTTTCGAAAGTGTATCTTGTGTAGCAATGGATTTATGGTGGAGTTGCCATAGAAATAGTTTTATTTGAGGCATGACGTCCAACTTCCATATCTAACCAGCTTTCCAAACATGGTTTCGACCTCGTAAATTGTGTGCATTCCAAGTTGCCGATTTTGTAGTAAACTTTCCCGAACTTGATAGTCCCTAACACATGTCTTCCAAATCATGATCCGGTATGGGTATGCTGCTGATTTCCCGCATATGTCCGTTGGAAGGAAGGAAGAAAGAGAATGTATGTTCCATTCTTTCCCAGCGTAATACATATATTAACGAGTAGCATCAAGTGCTCGGGATGTCATTTCTAGTACTATCATAATATTGGAGTAAAGGTGCTTGCCCACACCACGTATCTTGCCAAAATTTTGTAGACTTTCCATTACCAATTGTCCATTTGAGCCCCCTTTGAAGAGTTCCCTCTCTTTGAGGAGGCATCTCCATGCCCAAGAGTCCCTCGGTTTAGATTTACGCAGAAAAAGTCATCATATAACGGGTATTTAGAGCGCATGATCTGCGCCCAAAAATTGTTTGGTTCATACGGATATTTCCATATAAGTTTACAAAGGAATGCTTGATTAACGACCTCTATTTTCCTCAACCCCGTGCCCCCATCATTTTTGGCATGCATATTTTGTTATAAGAAACCAGGGACTCCCTTTAATAGCCTTTGCTTTACTCCGTAAAAATCTCTGTTAATTTTATCCAATGAATCGGTTGTACTTTTAGGCAATTTAAAGTAATTTTTGGCATCCATACTTCTCATACTATACGGTAATAATTTTTCTACCCATATTCTAAGAAAAATAATTTTTAACCCCTAACTTTATCGGCATATTACAATTGTAGTTAAACTTGAGATTTAAAGTTGACAGGAATAGTTAAAAGACAAAAATACCCCGACATTATATCCACCCTCCTCCCCCTAACCCGACACAATCGCTCTCTCCGATCTCTCTCCCTCGCTCTCTTTCCCCTCTCTCTCTCCCTTTCCCCCTCTCTCTCTCCCTCCCTCTCGTCGCTCATGTTCACTCTCCTCTGTTTTTGTGTTGAACTTCAACGCCTCAATGGTGCAAGCAAGGTTGGAATTTTAGTCCCCTGTAATCCAAAAATGGAAGCAAAACCCGAACACCCACTTCATCAAATCTCTGAATCCTTAACCCACGAGCTCCTCCTCAAGCAATTGCTCAAAGAAGAAGACCCGATTCTCAATCGAATTTCCCAAAAAGAGAACCAAATTGATGGAGTTCGTAAAGACCTTACAAACCTCTACACTCGTTCTTCCTCTTCCACTCTCTCTCTCTCCTCCTCCTAATCTTCTCTCTCTCTTCACTATTGCTCGTCCGTTGGAAATTATGGATCCCCTCGATCTACTCTCATTCGTCTTCTCAGCCTCCGGGCAATTCGATACAAGACCGACGTCGAGACCCACCTCGAGAAGCTCCTAGAGAAAGAGAAAGACGACGGCAAGCTTCTTGGAAAGTGCGTCGATGAGATGAAGAAGGGGTCGAATTTGATCTATTGAAGGAGGCATTTTCATCCCTCCCTCTCCTCAAGAGAGAAAGAGAGAGCAAGTGACGAAGAGAGCAAGCGAGCGAGCAAACGAGCGAGAGAGGAAGAGAGAGAGAGAGGGGGATAGAGATCGAGGAAGTGAGAGAGCGAGGGAGAGAGACTCGAGAGAGCAAGGGTGTTAGGTTAAAGGGGGAGGGTGGAGATCATGTAAGGGTATTTTCATCTTTTAACTATTCCTGTCAACTTTAAATCTCAAGTTTAACTACAATTGTAATATGCCAGTAAAGTCGGAGGGTTAAAAATTATTTTTCTTAGGACATTGGTAGAAAAATGATTACCGCATAATACAAGGGGTACAGTATGTTAATAATTCAAAATTTTTCTTTATTTTTATAAAGTTTATATTTTTTTGTTAATATATACACCTCAATCTATAAAATGTAAGATGAGTATGATTCAATTTTTACAAGTGATTAAAGTTAATATTGGTGCTTGTGAATTTGAATATTTTGCTCGGATATACTAACGGCATACGAGTCAACACCGGAGGAAGCACAATCGCCAATTTCACGGAGAAGCATAGGACGTTGAGGGAGAGGAAAACAACCAAATACAAGACAAGGAGGGAATTGGGCATAGGACATGGTAAGCTCCAATCTCTTCAATACTTTTATTTTGTAATACAAATTACATACTATCTTTACCAACCAACGATTGTTTCCAACAGTTGGCCTCTTCTAATGCTTTGCAACTCTAACTTTTAGTCACAGTTTCTTTTGAAATTATAATTTGAACAATAGACAATGTTAATTGCGAACAATTTTGAGTTTTTGTAATAACTTTTAAATTAGTTGAAAACTATGAATCTTTTTATTAGCCCATACAGCTTTTGGAGATGTATATTCTGTAGGGTGTTTTCAAAATGTACTCTCTTTATGTATAGCTACTAACATGACCTTGTAGAGTGATAATTTTCTATCAATCTTTTATGTACTACTTGCTAAACGTAGAAATTCATTTAATGTTTTTTCTGCATAGATGTTATATGCATATTCATCAATTTTACAAATGCCACTTTTCAACTGAATAGATTTTTGGATCGCTTTGTTTTTACTAACAAAAAAGGTTTTCATTAACTAAGTATTTTCACCAAAATGAGTGTACAATAGTTTACTAACAATTTTACTAATAGAACAAATATACATCTCAGTGTCCAATTCACTAGCTTAGTGATATCTCTCAAGTTCTTTGACTTGTTAGAATTTCCAAACATATCTTTAACATTTCTTCTTTTCGCTTCTCTTCAAACTCATCTATGTTTTTCACATTCAAATAACATATTCACTGATCATGAGCATATATATTCAAATAAATTACATATACATTTAAAAATTACCTATTTTTCTTCAAAATCACTATATAGATAACTTACGATTCAATTTTTTATATACTAATTTTCCAAATTTAAAGTGAGGTGTTGCGCATATTGCGTGCGGTGCCCCACTAGTTATATAAAGTGTAACAATGGAGAAGATAAAAGTTATTCACTGGGTTCGAGGAACTTATAATTTCATCATTTTTTAGATTTTGGAAGTTAAGTGACTTCAAAGAAGGACCTAAATTGGATATAGCAACTACATACTTTTAGGAGAACTAAGCTCGTAAGTTAGACTTCAATGACTACAAGTTTATGTTACCCTATGTATTATGTAATAATAAAAATGGATGTATTTTGCTTGTAAATATGGATGAATCTTTGGATATGATATGAATATGAATAGCAATACTTGTTTTGGTAACATTAACTTGATGTTAGTTAAATTTTGTTAAGAACTTCAATCGTAGGATTTAATTAATGGAGTAAGTGTAGTGTAGAGATTCAAACAACCTCGTAGATGTCCTCGTATGATGTCAATAGCGATGACGCTCCAACCTTCGCACGATGGGGGCGCTACAAGACACGTATGCTCAAACAATGAAATTTGAAGTCACCAAAATTATAATCCGGATGACAGTATTGGCTAATATGTGAAAAATATATTATTAGACCAAACGCTCGTTGACAACTCTGTTGATTAAATTATTGGTCTACAACAAATAAAATTCTCAATAAAACATTTCTTTCAGTAGTCTGTTCGAATTGGCGTTTATAAAAGTGTTTATAACGACTAATCGCTTATAAACGCTTATAAACACTCACATAACCGCTCATAACCGATATAGTAGCTTATAACAGTTAGTTATAACCACTATAACAAATACGCACTATAACAACTAATCATAAACTCATATAGTTATTTATGATGATAATGATAATGATTATTATTATTATTATTAAAAATTATTAATATTATTATTAGCATTATAGCAGCTCACAACCGCTATAATAACTTATAACCGCTATAAGTAGCTCATAACGTATATAATTGTTAATTATAACATCTCATAGCAGCTCATAATAATTAATAATAGCTAATATCCGCTAATTTTAACAAATGAAACAAACAGAACTTCAAATGAGAAGATCTAACCTCAATCTCAAAGTGATTTATTAGCAATTGTAGAGGAAAAACACATGACTGATGACTGATGGGATGCCATTTTAATTCAAAATTTAAAATGACCAACGCAAAATAAAACCCATGAAGAAGTGACTGAAATCAGCAAAACATAAAGCCAAGGAACACCACATACAAATGCAATCCAACGTAAAGGAAACTGGAAAGATTGAGCAAGATGAGAAAGAAAGTCTCTGTAATAGAAATGAAAAGACATCATAACACCAGCATCACAGCTCATGCAAAATCCTGTAGTATCAAAAGCATCCCCTTTTTCAAAAACACAAATCTCACCATATCCTGCTTTCTCTAATCCCAACTGTTCAACACTCATCAATTTCAACCCCACTCTCTCTCTCTCTTTCTCTCTCTCTCCCCTCTAGTATAAATCTAACACTATAACTAAACAATTCCTCCGAAGGAAACCCAAAGTCAAAAACGTACAATGGGCTGCTGTATCAGTTCATCTCAGAATTCTCACAACCCACAACCAAATTCACATCATTTTCAGGATTCTGACACTACACATCTCGCAATTTTAGAGGAAGAAACAATTGTAAAGGAGGTTGTACTCTCAGAAACACCCAGAATCCCAAAACCAGCCCTTTCAGATTTTCCTCCATTGATGAAATCTCCCATACCCAGTAGTCCAGAATCCTCAATCGACCCAAAACGGAGCGAAAAGGAAGAGCAAATCAGTGATATTGAGCTTTCTCTCTGGGGTCTCAGATTTCCTCAGCTTCAGCGCCATTGACGGGGTTCTCTCGACTTCCACGGCGACAACGGAGACAATGAGGAGAGAGAGTAACGAAGAGGAAGAAGTGGTTGGACCTCCAGTCTATGCTCTGAGGAAGAAGTCATTTTCCGGTGACTTCACCGGAACCGCAGGGAGGCTGGTTAAAACGAGGTTGCCGGAAAAGAAGAGCTGCTTGGTTTCTCCCGCGGGGGTTATGGGGGACCTCCCCAAAGACGGCCAGTCCCGGCCGAATTAGGTCGCCGGAGGGCGAGGTCAGGGAGTACCGGGGGTGCCGCTGATGGGGACAGGCGTAGTATGGGGAAGGGTGGGGCGGCGAAGACCGGGGCTCCCGGTTGTCGGTCCATGGATGCAAGTGCTGTGAAGAGTAGGAGAGTTGTGGATGAGCCAATCGATGACGTTCCCGGCGCTCTTGTTGAATCTCTGGAGAATCCCCTCGTGTCTCTCGAGTGTTTTATCTTTCTTTAAACTCTAAAGCTTGTGCCTACAAATGTATTTTTGCATGTAAATTTGTCTTTTTTTTGGCTTTTTGATTTGTTGTGAAGGGGACATACGTAGGCATGTAAATTCTTCGAGAAAGACTTGAGAATTGAGATAATTCAACAAATTTGAGATCAACGTAACAACATTTATTGGATATAATGATCTACATAACTACAAAAAACAATAAAATTAGTAAATATAAATTTTGATTTTGTTTGGTTGCAATAGTTTTTGGAAAAAAAAACTGTTTGGGGTTTAGACTGCTTTGACGTTGTCAAAACATCTAAATTATTGTTTGGTTAACAACTTGTTTGAAAGAGCTCTTTAGCTTCAAATAACTCTTTCTCAAACAGATATTCCCATTAGCCTTTTGAGAAATTTTTTTGTGAAAATGACACATTTTTCTAACAATTTGGAGAAATTATGCCATATGCCATCAACATTATTATTATTATTATTATTATTATTATTATTATTATTATTATTATTATTATTATTACTACTACTACTACTACTTAATATTATTTTTTATTTAAATTAAATATAATAAATATTATATTAGGTAGAAAATGAATATAAATTTTATAAAAATAGTAAGAAAAAATAAAGTTTTATAAATGAAAATAATTTGTATATATAACATAATATAATTATATTTAAAAAATAAATGATCAATAAAAACATATATATTTATTTATTTAAAATACAACTTAGACATAAGGGTATAAATGAAATTTCACCAAACATTTATTCTTCAAATAGCTAATTTTACCAAACACCTTTTTAAGAAACAACTAATTTAAACATCTAATGCAACCAGTTAATTCAAACAACTAATAGTTAACAGTTGATACGAGACAGTTAATTCAAACGAGTTAACAACTAACAGCTTGATACAAACAACTAACGACTAATAACTGTTTACCAAACAAGGCCTTTATCTAACAAGTATATTAATTGAACGTGACTTGGCCACTAGAATCATTAACCTAAAAATCAATTACATCCCAAGCATTAATGTAGAACTTAATCAACATTTGGTTTCCGGAGTTATGCGAACATCAGTCCCCTTCACCGCATTCGGAAGTGACCAGTTAGAAAATACCAGCTATATGAATAATTATGTGAGGAGAATTATTTAGAGGAAAAAAGAGACTTGTTTTTACTTTTTATATCTTAAAATTGATCAAAATGAAAGCTTTTTATTGGGAGAGTAAGCTAATAAATGATGACAACAACATAAAATCAGGCCTTAACAAACGCAAAAATAAACGTGAATTAAATCAAGTATAGAATCATCTATAAAAGATCGAAATCTCTATCCAAAATTAAGTCACATGATTTATGAAGTTTTCAAAGATAATTAGATCAGCTTTTCTTCAAAAATATTTTAATCTTTTAACCATACTCTCATCGCGTCATATGTCGGACCCGACTCGCTCAACGAGGTTACGTATGTGATTGTCCTATCCTTGGGTCAATTTTTTTATTTAAGAACAAAAGAGAGAAATTAATATATAAATCCCAATTTTTCTCACTTAAAATTAGTAAGACTTTTTTTATGTAAGACTTTTTTATTCTTTTTCTTTGTATAGCCAAAAGTTTTAAAATAATTTAAAAATTCTTAATTAACTCCAACAATTTGGATAAGTTGTTGCCTATTCACTAGTGAATGAATCTATTAATCCATGTGCCTGGAAAATGGTAGAAAAAGACACATTAAAATTAGTAGGAGAAGACTATTTTTTTCTTTATGTAATTCAAGATAGAAAATACAAAATTCATTGAGACTTACGAGGATGGGGAAAGGAAATATGATAATAGCCTATTGGGTCATCTACCCATTTTAATTTCAAAGTCACAAACATTGTATACAACAAGATGGCATATTAGAATGCATAGAGATTGACAAACTTGAATAACATAACACGAGATGTAATGACAAAGATTTTTGATTTCACCCATATAGTTTTGTCAATACTAATAACTAATTTAATCCTTTAATTATATATTTATTTATTAAATTTATTATAAACTTATTTGAATTAAACTTATTAAGATTTGTTTTATAAAAATTAAATTTTAAAAAATAGAATGCTTACTTGTTTTGGTTTAGGTGCCATGTATGGTTCCGATTTTTCAAAAAGCAGACTACGGCCTTGGTTTTCTTACTTCTATCTCCGCCGCTTTGGGCTTCAGTCTTGGGAGCCTTCCCGCATTTGTCAAAAAAAAAAAAACAAAAAAAGAAAATCAGTAGTTCTTCTGGTGGTAGACAGAGTGAGAGGGGGAGAGAGAGTGTGAGAGGGGGAGGGAGACAGAGATGAGTGCGACACCAGTCAAACGGAGAGAGAGTCCATGGGGATTGCCAGAGGGAGATAACCGACAGCCCAAGCCCCATCGCTGCAACGATCGCGCCGAAGATGTCATCCAAGTAAACTTCTTACTCCCTACCTTCATTTCGTCTTCCTTATCATGACAATGGCCTTATGATTTCTTCCTTCCAATTAACAATAACTTTAATTCGACCATTTATTCAACAATCACGGCTGAAACCAACAATTTACCACCAAAAGATTTTTATAACTGTAGATATTAATCTGGGTCTTGCTTGTGTGGCCGGAGGGTTTCTCTAGGGCTTGGTGCTTTATTAGTGAATTTACGGCTCAGCTAATTGAGGAGGATTTCATTTCATGATTGACTTTCTTTCGGGTGTTTGCGAAACCCTAGAAAAACTTACTATGAATGAGAAATGAGATGGGACACCATTTTGTGTGCTTGTGTGTGTTGAAATTGAGAGTGGAAGGGGGCCATTGAGAATGGAAACGGAAGGTAATAAATGGACGTGATCTAGACTGGAATTGTTGAAAATTTTCAGGAGTATTGATCCTTGAGGAATGGGAAAGTGCAAATGAAACAGGCATTATGCTACGCTTTGTTCAGATAATAAGTGAGGTAATGGAGCTGAATGGGGAGTGTTACCCTTCACTCTTCTCATTTGATTTCCCTGAGCAAGTTTAAAAGAAGTTAATCAGTTAACTAATCTATTTTCATCTCCACTCCTGCTCTACCGTGTTCAGTTTGGTGTGGATCTTGTAATCCCCACAGCATGAAGTTGACCGTGTAATATTTGGTCCAAGCATAACATATTTATGCCTATTGTGTCCTGAGGTTTTCGGGTAATCAGGTTTTTTGAGTGATCAGTTTGCTGAAATGAACTGATACTATCAAGTGATGTGAGCTATTGTGGCATTCTTGACGGAAATTTACTTGCTTTCAAGTTGCTCAAAGATAAGTGGCTTGTTTTGCAACTGGCCTTGTTGAAGGGTTGACTGATAAACGTGGATTGAACATTCTTTATTCTAGATTTGTTTCAAAAGGTCCGATTTGCATGTTTCAAAGGTGACTTGAAATAGTTGGCATTCTAAACTCGCCCCGGTACATCTTAGCACACTACGAATTTCTTTCTTTCCTTTTTTTCAAAAATTTCTTTTAATGGTGGTGGTGGTGGTCCTTTTTCCTTTTTTGTGTTGGAGGGGAGGGGGTGGAGCTCTCCTTGAACGTACTGAACCTACAAATGTTTAATTTCACGAGAGTTTCTTGATAAAAAAGCCTTTATTGGCTATGTAATGCATTAATATGAGATGCTGTCGCTGGTTGTTACCAACATAGTCTGTTAGTTGATTGAACAAATTAGAATGATGCTCCAAGCACACTTAGTCTAAACTTGTCTCTGGCATGAGTTATCCAATATCTATGTATGTACATGTGAGCACTAATATCGTCATTGTTAATATGTTCCTCCAGTAGTGATGATCATAAAGCATAAACCTAAAAGGTGATAGATTGAATGAAATATAGCTATTTGCAGCCGTCACTTTTCCTTGTGTTCTCATGTCAGATACCCAAAACTTGGACATTGGTATGGGTTCTTGATCCCTTATCATAGGCTAACACACTCACAATTATCAAACGAGGGCAAGGTCCAACGCTTAGATCTGTAGTGCTATATTCTGACCTGGGTATAGCTGAGCCATAAGAAAATATGACTGGAATGATAATCCCCAAGTGGTTGTGACAAGACATGGAGCCTGGATAGATGGTTTCTTGCTTTTACTAACTGCATATTTGTTCCCCAACAAGATGTAACTTAGCTCTGTAGTCAAGCAGAGAAAATTCAGTGGAGATTGAGGACCTATGGTCTTTTCCTTTCTGATGAATTGCGTGCTAAATTATGATCCTTTATTTTAGCAGCACTAAAAGTCTCATTTTTCTTTCAAGTTAATGAATGGTCCTTTCATTAATGTAGGCTTGCTTTGAAGGGAACCCATTTAAGACGGTCCGAGGTCCCTTCAAACTTTTCTGGCAATGCATGCGCTCAAAACCTGGGTATGGCTTATCTGCTTTACTTTTTATGCCATTTCAGATATTTTCTCTGTTAGAAAACAGGCAACTGCATTAGCGTTCATATGTTCCTGCAGGCTAAAATTACATTGTTTCTCATGGTCTTATTTTATGTAGGGAGGAGCCAACAGAGCCTTTCTACTACTTGCAGCTAGATCCACCAAAGAGAGAAGCAAGGCTGGACTAAATTCTTGGGTCGCTCCTCGGACAGAGGGGTTGTAGGTCAGATTCCTTGTATCAGAATGTGCAAGTTCTGTATGCATGTTTTACTGTGTCAGAGGCTTTGAGGGGTATGAATAAAGACATTTCCGAAATGACTTGGGTCTTGTTTGCTTTGGTAACTTTTAAGATGAGGCAACCTTGCCCTGCTGGCCGAAGCACTTCATGGTTGTCTCTTTGACAATCAGTACTGTGGTTGATCACATTACTTCTTGTTCCATAACCAATGAAGCTGTTTTATCCATATGTTTCTTGTAGTTTCTGAGATTATAAGGACAGTCTTCAACTTATCTTTTTTTTTTTTTTTGGCTTTTTTCCCTCATTAACTTATTTATTTCCTTTGAATCTCGTTTATGAGGATTCCTTCACTGTTTACATGCTATTATCTATATTTATATAGGTATACATAAAGGAGAGTAATTCCAAGTGGGCTTGACAGATGTCTTATATTAGTGGTTGGATTTAATCTACTTATGCCCCACACTCTAAAGAGCTTCCTGGATTAACTTGTTTATCTATTCTTTGTCGACTTCTTACTCTCCCGAATGAACTTAATGATTTATCATTGAAGTGCTTGTTTGAAACTGAGGGTCATGTGAAGGCTATACATTTTTTTGATAATACCATAGCATGCTTTCTAATTGAGAAGGCGTCTCTCCGAGAGGAAATATATAGGGCCCTCAAGGACATGCCCCACTGGATCTCGATGGCCTCTACGCCTTATTCTTTTAAAAAATGTTATTTCAAAAATTTAGGGACATTATGAATATTTATATCATATTGTTATGGAGGTCTGCAATTGCACTGCTTCGGGGTGTCCGATATTTTCTCCTATGTGTTATAAGCCTTCTCTTCCCTTAAGGGTGAATAGCAGAGGAGACAACCATGGGGTTACAACTTACAATGCACATGTTTTATTGGGGCATTGTTTGTTAATTAGAAGGACTGGTCTTGTTCTCTAGATTCTAGCTGAGTATTCTTTTTATGACAAAGTTGGTATTGAAGCAAACTTTTTATTTTGCCACAAGAATCGGGTTGGAAATCTGTTAATGTGATGTTCCTTGGAGATTTTTCACTGCTTGTGTCGTATTATTGTTCCTGTGCTAGAGAGGGCGTTAATGTATGAACCAAGTTGTCAAGCTTTTGTTTGTGTAAGATTTAGATTGCTGGTTAAGAAAGCTCATGAATTCGGTGCTACTTTGAAGGTGTCTCCTTTTCCATTAGCATGTTCGTATTATAGGTGACAGATTATTCTTGATTTATGAAAATCACGGAAAAAAAAACCAAAAATAGAATAATTGGTTAGACATTAAAGTGGTGGTAAAGTTTATGATTTCACATTCAAAAAATTTGTCTCAAATAAGAAAGTAAGACATTTAAAATTATATTAGGATGAACTTTCTACTATTATATGAGAAAAAATAAAGTTTGAGAAATCATAATCTGTGGCTTATATAAATTTTGTGGTTTTTTTAAATTTAAAAACTCTAAAATATATGGATGGTCATGGGGACGAGAATTTTGTGGTTTTTTTAAATTTAAAAACTCTTAAATATATGGATGGTCATGGGGACGAGGACGAGAGGAGCATGTGTGTAGGATTTTTCTTATTTTGTTTAATACTTTTATTAGTATAATACTACAGTAGTACTATCATATCATAATGAAATTGAGATTGAAAAAAAAGGAGATGAGCTAGCCTCAGTATTTGTTCGGTGGACAAAATGTCACTGCATTAAAGTGTTTTCAAAATAATGTAATTTGTGAAATCTTGTTTTACCAAGATATACATTAATTTTCCACCTTAAAATAAGCAGTGTAATATTAATTATAAAATTACATTAAAATAAATATTTCATTTGTTTCAAAATACTTGTTATTTTAAGATTATGAGGGAATATAAGTGAAATACTAAATTTATGACAAAATTTACATTAAAAGACTAAGTTGCTCCAAGACTTCATTGGAAAAGAAGAAAATCACGAGAAAAGGAAAGAAATAAAACAATTAATGAGGACAAAATTGATAAACTAGTCATTAATACGTTATTAAAATTATAAAGTGACAAGTATTATACTCCCTCTATTTCAAAATGCATGTCATTTTAAGATTATGCGGAAATACCAAGGAAATACAAAAATTATGATAAATTTTATATCAAAAGACTAAGTTGCCTATATGTTATATTGGAAATGAAAAAATCAATGAAAAAAGAAGAGAAACAAAGTGATTAATAAGGAAAGAGTTGGTAAACTAATAATTAAATGTCATTGAAATTGTAAAGTTATAAGTATTATGAAACGAGAAAAATTAATTAAAGTGACATGTATTTTGAAACGGAGTGAGTAAAACGAAAAAACTAATTAAAATGACATATATTTTGAGATAAAGAGGTATGTAGCTGCACTAAGTCAAAGATTACATCAAAGTATTGTTACAAAAAAAAATTACATCAAAGTAGGGGATATTCAGAACGTCGCTATTTGGGGTTCAGGTGGCAAGTAGGCTTTGATGGCGGAAGGTGGTGCTGGCGCCATATGCTCTTGGTACCCTCCCATGGTTGCTGAGGGGGATGTGTAGCGACACAAATTTTGATGCGATACTGAAAGACGTTAATCCTCTTTTTGCTTTTTCGTTATGTCACCTTGTCAAAAAGAGACGAAAACATATACTTACAGTAAGGCAATTTTTTGACTTGTTTTGACCTTTTATCTCCTCGGTGAAACCCTAGCAAAGTTGTAAGAGGTACAGTTGCCCTCTATTCTTTCATGGGGCGTGGTGATTGTTCATTTTTGCCTTCAAATTACTTTGTAGGGCTATTGTTGTCGGTGATTAGCTTTTCATTAAATAGTTAATTATCTGTTTTGGAGTGAGTTGCTGGAGATTTTATTACGGGTCAGTTAGGGTTTGTGATTGGAATTAGGGTTTGCTTTGTGATCAAGAAACCATCGAAAATCATGGATGCAGGCATTGAGGAGTCATGGAAAAATTTGATACTGAAGAGGAGGAAGAAGTGGTTGTTTCTGACGATGAAATGATGGATGAAATAGCATAACATATTGCTTTACGTCTATTGGGACGACTCTATACAGGAGACCATCGAAGGGGCTTGTCATCAAAGAATTAGGGAAAAACTTCTTCTCCTTCCAATTCTTCTATTTGACTTAAGGTCCATGGGCTTTTGATGGACATATACTCCTAAAGTCTCTAACAAACTTCTCCTTCCAATTCTTCTATTTGAATTAAGGTCCATGGACTTTTGATGGACATATACTCCTAAAGTCTCAAACAGGACTCGAACAACCTTCCGAGATTGAGTTCAAAATTGCTCGATTTTGGGTGGGACGCCCAATGATCAAACAGACAAGTTGCTTTACCCCGATTCTAGCATAAAAAATTGGCAACTATGTGGGAGGGATGACTCAAGTTTATAAAAATTCAACAGAACCCATTCAACTTTCAACTAAAAACGAACCAAATGGAAAACTTATTCAAATTAACCATGTTTCCTTTTCTTCTTCACATGTCTCGATGAATTGCTTTCCTTCTTTACACGGTTCAATCAACTCTAAACCACGGTGTCGGTGCCTGAAATTCTCTTTGTTCTTCTACTTCTTTTTCGTCGTCCTCAATATGCTTCGTGAACACTCTCTTCCCGCTCTCTCTCTCTCTCTCTCTCCTCAATTGAATCGCAAAGACTCATATCAGTAAGGGCATAATCATCATTCTGCACTTCCAACTCCTTCACGTGCGTGGCATGTGCAATGTTTAAAGTAATACTTAAGTGCACTTTGAAATTTTTTGGTCCAAGAGAAATTGACCCAACACCCCAAGGTCAATTTCCCAATAAACTATAACATAATAAGTAAATAATTAAGTCAAACTTTGGCGAGAGTTAAATTTTACATGTATGTAAGAGGAAAAGTTTTAAACCATATTATAAGAGCATAGTACAATGTTATCTAAATGGAACGATTTTAAATTATATTGTTAAATATATAGTACCTGTTATCTAAATGAAATTAAATATTTGAATATCTTATAAAATTGCATCATGTGTATATCTAAAATGAATGATTTGATAAAAGGAGCATAAAACAAAGGATAGATATCATTTCATTTAAGAGAAAAGGATAACTTTTGTAGAAGGAAAAAATTGAGAGAAAATATAGAAGAAAATAAAGCCCACGGAAGAAGATAAACATGGAAAACATGGTTACATACACCTAAAGTGAATAAAATAAAATAAAATAAAATTATGTGACCCAATAAAATGATTAAAAATATTTTTTGGATTAATGTTTAATATTTACCATCCACAAAAATGAGATAATAATATACCTATAAAGAAGAAAAAAATAGATATTAATATAATTGTTTAAAGAAAATGGGTATTTGTTAAGAAAAAGAAAAAAGGAAGAAAAATGAAAAATACTGAGAGATCATCTACGATAATTGAAACTGAAATATATATAAAAAAATTCAAACCAACTACACGAAAATAAATACTCCGTAGTTTTGTAAAGAAAAATATAATAATCCCACGTATTGATTAATTAACTACAAAAGTTTAAATTTGAATGTAATAGCAAAATAAATCAGGTGTGGGATAGTGTTTCGGGAGAAAAACTTGCGTGATAATGTGGATGATGATTCGGAGGGAGAAAGGATTTACTCGCTCCGGTATGCAGGGCGTGACGTGATCGGAGGGATTCCACGTGGTGACTCGCTGAACTTGCAAAAATGCGAAGCCTCGGGTGGATCCCGGGAACGCCCTCCGACGCTCAAGTTAGTGTGATAAACCGAATGAGCGGATTGAAAAATCTTCCTCGATGTGCGTTAAGGGAAATTTCTTGGGATTTGCTTGCCGGAGTAAGACTTTTGGGATTTGGGAGACTTTCCTAGAGAGGAAAGTGTTGGGAATTGGTGATGTGAGCTTATGAGCATGTGAATATCTCCCTTGAGGGTGAAAGTTGGTGAGTATTTATAGGGGTATGGTAATAATTTATCATGATTTAGGAGTAAATCCTACCCCTAATGGGATTTGGGCTTTACTCGGCCCGTTAAGAGTAGGCTTGAGCCGATATCTCTATTGTTCGACCGATTAGGCATACCCGGCTAGTGATGTGGCGGGTGAGATGGAACCGTCCGATGAATATCCGAATCATTTAGTTCATCACTTTACCCGCATACTTCCCGAGGTGGGTAGGTGGAATGTGGAGCCCACTCCGATATGCCTTTATGGCCCCAAGTCCTTATAAATAGGGGATGACTTTGAGGGAGTTGATAAGTTCCACTTTTCTCGCTCGTTTGGTCATTCCTCTCTTTCTACTTAAGCAAAGATGAGTCTTCGGTCACTCTCTGCTCATTATTAAAGGTTGCGCCCAGATTTTGATAAGGCGCAAGCGGAGGAGACAGACTCGTGAAGACTCGAGCACCGCACAACACTTTCCGAGTTGTATGAAAGGAATCGAGTATAACAATTTCTTACTTATAGAGTTTTGATTCTAAGGCATTCTCTCGTACCTTACAAACTTTTCCGAGTGATAGGATATCTTATCTAAGTGATATAACATTTACTTCATGTATTTCTTGCTTGTTTCGTTATGACTCGTAAAACCGATATGAGTGTTTTACTCGGCTTTGAGTCCCTCATTGCTTAGATTTATCGCTCGTTGATTAGACTAGTTTTCCACTCGGATCCGACTTCAAGTTATTTGTTCTATCTTGTCGAAGTCGATGCTTCTAGTCCGATTCATGTTTAGTCTATATCAAGTTATTTCACTCGATATTCTTTATGTAACTTGATTCTTCGCTTAGACTAAGTCGGATGGAATTTTGAGTTTTATAGATATTAGACTCGTAAAATTCCATTCTTTTTCCGACTCGGATAATTAGTCGGTTAATTATCGTAATTATTTTATTATCCGTGTCTAATCTTAGACCAAAGTATTTTATACTTTGAGAACCAAAATTGATTTACTTTTGTAGGTTATTCAAACGAGGATACGCTTTTCAAAGTTACAAAAGTAACCGGCTTCAAAACGTCAAATCACCAAGCAGACATGACTTTTCACCTTCTCTACTCCGAGTCCCGTAAGATTGTGTCGTGGCCGTCTGTTTCCAAATCTAGAAAACTGGAACGCTAAGCTTAACGGTGGTTTCCACCCTATCCTTCGAGACACCGCCGGTGGTTTTGGGACTTCCAAGAGAGTTAAACCATTGTCCAACATTCATTTCACAACGGATACTTCCTGAGTGACTCGTAAAGTCCTTATCAACGGTCACTAAGGACTCTCGATCAGCAGATGGAGTTAACGGCTACTCGCCTGGTTATCTATATATATGAAGCCAACTCACAAGACTTGAAGATGGCCTAACCTATTGTTAATACACGTACTTGAGCAAAGTCATTGTATTTTACTCTCAATCTTCTACTTACAACTCCCACTCTGTAATTCATTACTTTCGAGTTGTAAGGTCTTGTACTTAGTTATAAACACTTTCTTACTTTCTCTGTAAGGTCCCTTGACTAAGCCGTAAAGGTTAACTCAGCTTAGTTGTCCCTAACGGTAAGGATTATCTCAGTTAGGAAGTACTAGATCGGATAAGGGATTTTCTGAGTCTAGGAAAACTTGTAAAGAGTTGTCTAAGGGAGCAACTCGAGTTCGATCGGCTCACGATATTTTGTGGACTCAAAATAGTGAATTTGACTTTGTGCTTGGATTAGCACGGCCCCGTGGTTTTCTCGCCCCGGGAGGGTTTCCACGCAATCTCTAAGTGCTTACTTTCCGAGTTCATTCTAGACTCGGATCTGTCTCAAAGCCTTTATTTAATTTGCCACTTTCCTCTAAGCAGCATTTATGAGTCCATACTTTTCCGACTCGATTTTGACTCGTAATCCATCTCTCGTATCCTATTTGGCAAAAGAGTTTGAATTTCTAAGAAAATCCTTCTTCACCCTATTCACCCCCTCTAGGGTGACTCGGACTCTCCCGAGCAATCCTTCAATTGGTATCGAGCCTAACCTTTCGGAAAGGATCTAACCATGCAAAGGTCTAAAGATCAAGTGGCTCGTAACAACGGAGAGTTCGACGAAGGAAGATCTTCCAGCAGACCACCAAAATTCAAAGGATCAAACTTCGGGCACTCGGAAGAAACTCATGGAATGTTTCCTCATGGATCATGATGAAGATGTATGGGAAATCATACAACAAGGAAACTACATTCCAATGAAGACAGAATAATTCGTAATCATTCCCAAGACGAAGGCCGAATTTACTCCTGGTGAAGCGGAGAAGTTCAGGAAGAACTTCAAGGCTATGAACATTCTGTTGTGCGCCATTAGCTCGGAAGAATACAATCGGGTGTTTGCCCGCAACTCAGCAAAAGAAGTGTGGGACACACTTGTCAACATTTACGAAGGCACTAGCCGGGTCGACAAGCGAAGATCAGCCAGTATCTTCATAAATACGAGCTGTTTAAGATGGAGCCGAAGAAAACATCACTCGGATGTTCACTCGATTTATCGAGATTACCAACAATATCAAATCACTAGGTAAAAAGATTTCCCACGAGGAAATGTGCGTAAAGATACTCGTAAGTTTACCCAAGAGAAGATGGGGTCCCAAGGTGACCGCCATAGAGGAAGCTCGGAACCTCTCACTCTTAAAGTCGACGAGCTCATCGGAAAGCTTCTCACTCACGAAATCCACCTAGAGGAGTAGAATGCCGAGGGCAGTACCAAAAGGAACATAGCACCGAAAGCCTCGTAATCCAAAGAAGCAAATCCGAGCTCCTCCGACTCAAAAGACGATCCCATGGCACTCATTGCAAGAGGCTTCAAGAGAATAATGAAGCACAAAAGATGGGACAAAAGGCCAAAAGAAGAATTCTATAAGAAAGATAAGAAGAACGAGAAAAGGTAAGTACTCTTCTCCTTCAAAGTTATCTTTATCTAAGAATTCCGGATGTTTTGAGTGTGGCAGAGAAAGACCACATAGTCAAAGACTGTCCGAAAAGGAAAAGGGAAAGAAAGAAGAAGAAGGCTATGATGGCAACATGGAGCGATGAGGACTCATCGAAGACGACGAGGACTCGGACGACTTGAAATGTCCGATGCCAATTTCCGACTTAGAAGTCGAAAAGGAGTCGACTCGGACTCGGATAATGAGGAAACTAATCCTCAAGAGGTAATTGATTACTTCCTCAAATTCTCCAAAGTTGATTTAGCAAAATATATTTTTAGTTTGGAAGAAAAGTCCAATTCTGATTGTTCTCAATTCAAAGAACAACTTGAGTTAATTACTTCGAGAGCACTTCTTTGAAAAATGAATTGGAAAACCGAGACTCACACTCGGAGAACTCAAGACTAGTGCTCAATCTAATGAGACCGAGTCCGAGTTACTCAGAGAGAAAATGAGCAGCTAAAGCGTAAGCTCATTGAGTCTCAAGATCTGGTTTTAAAGTTTACTCAATGACGAAGAACCTTGACATGCTCTTAGGATCTCAATGTGTCTCTTTCAGAAAAGAAGGTCTTGGTTTCAACAAAGAGGAGGAATCCAATTCGTACTCGGATCTATTTAAAAGGATTCCGGAACCGTAAAGTTCAGAAAGCTGAGCATGGTCCCATTCATAAAAATGAAGGGAGGACTATGCCCAGAAATGTTTACAAAAGGAAACCATTTTCTCCTGTTTCAAAAGGAAAGGTTTTCGAAAGAAAGAGACACTGCACTCAGTTCTCTGCAAAGAAAACTTAGAATCGGACAAAACCCAAAGTCATTCAAATCTGGGTTCCGAAAAACCTTCTTCCTCGGAAAAGAACCACAATAAAGGTCGTTACTAGGTTCGTTAGAGGAAGTGAGAAGGGTTAGATTCTCTCTGTTTTGCAGGTCACTCGGACGAGATCAAAAGGACACCGGTACCTTGATAGTGGATGTTCACGCCACATGTTAGGAGATGCAGGACTCTTTTCCGAGTTAGAAAAACATAAAGGAGGAAAGGTTACATTTGGAGATGATAGCAAAGGCAAGATAGTTGGGATAGGCAAGATTGGAAAAGGAAGCAATCTGGTTAGTCCAGTCTACCTTGTCAAAGGATTAAAGTACAATCCGCTCAAGCATCTCTCAACTATGCGATAAAGGTCGGAGGTAAGATTCACTCGGACCAACTGTTACATTTATGATGTTACCACCAAAGAGATTAAGCTTTCGGTAAAAGATCAGGTAACACCTACATCATTCCTCTTCTCGACCCGAGTCGAATTTGTCTTGCTTAAAAGCATCGTTTCATGATGATTCGTGGACTTAGCATCGTAGATTAGGCCATATTAGCATGCATACTATCAAAAATTGGCATCTCATGGTCTCGGTTAGGGGTTTACCTAACTCGTGTTTTTGAGAAGGATAAAGTTTGTGAAGCATGCACCGTGAGGCAAACAAGTCGGATCTTCATTCAAATCTCTCGAAGACAGCTTCCACATCCAAAGTGCTTGAGCTACTGCATAAGGACTTATGTGGTAAAATCCCTGTTAAGAGCCTCTGAGGTAAATTATATATATTTGTTATTATTGATGATTATTCTCAATTTACCCGGGTATGTTTTCTTAAGCACAAAAATGAAGCATTTAAGGAGTTCAAGCAGGCTCGTAGAAAAATCCAAGTTGAGTCTCGTGCTCGGATCCGGAGAATTCGAACCGACCATGGAAGGGAGTTCGACTACTTAGAATTCTCAGAGTTTTGTGACAAAAATGGCATCTCTCACAACTTCTCAAGCACCAAGAACTCCTCAACAAAATGGAGTAGTAGAGAGAAAGAACAGAACCCTTGAAGAAATAGCAAGGACAATGATAATTGAGCACAACTTACCTTACTATTTCTGGGCCGAGGTAGTCAACACAGCCAACTATACTTTGAATAGATGCCCCATCGGACCCATATCGAAGAAAACACCTTATGAGCTCTACAAGGGGAAGAAACCAAATATTTCCTATTTCAGTGCTATTTGGATGTAAGTCGCTTCGTTCACAACAATGGTAAGGATCACCTCGACCAAGTTTGATGCTCTGGTCGATGAAGGTATTTTTCTCAGGTTACTCTTCTCACAAGCAAAGCTTATCGCATTTTCAATAAGAGAACTAACAAAGTGGAAGAAAGCATCCACGTTGTATTTGATGAGCATGAACAGAAAACCCAAGCAAGTCTTCATACTCGAATTGAAGCTCAGCAGAGATGATGATGAAATTGAGTCCACAAAGACTCAAACTCAACCGGCTCGTAATGAAGTCACTCGTAACAAAGTAACTCGTAATAAGACAACTCAAGAGCTCGCTCGTAACGAACAAGCTAACGAAGAAGATCACTCGTAACAAGCTTCGAAGATCAGGTAGCTCAGCCCACAAATCTCGTGAATCGAGAACCGGTAAAGCGTTCAAGTTTACTTCTAGTTATCCACTAGAAAACATAATTTCGATATCAACAAGTGGGGTAAGAACTCGTTCCTCTCTTCAAAATCTGTGTGCATTCACTGCATTCATCTCATTAATCGAACCCGTAAATACACTAGAGGCCCTTAATGAACCTGAATGGGTAGAGGCCATGCAAGAGGAACTCAATCAATTCGAAAGAAACCAAGTCTCGGACTCTAACCAACCGACCTTCCGACCACCCAGCTATAGGAACCAAATGGGTTTTCAAAAACAAACTGGATGAGGGTGGAGTGGTAGTCGAAACAAGGCTAGACTTGTGGCTCAAGGTTACAATCAAGAAGAAGGAATTGATTGTGGGGAAAGATTTGCACCTGTTGCCGAATCGAAGATATTAGAATCCTCGTTGGCATTTGCATCCAAAGCATGCATATTAAATTATATCAAATGGATGTTAAGTGTACATTTCTCAATGGTTTTATTGAAGAGGAAGTCTATGTCGAGCAGTCTCCTGGTTTTGAAAACTCGTAATTTCCAAATCATGTTTTCAAACTTCAAAAGGCACTCTATGGTCTTAAACAAGCCCCTCGAGCTTGGTATGAAAGACTCGAGTAGCTTCTTGGTTCAAAATGATTTTAAAAGAGGTCAAATTAACAAGACTCTCTTTATAAAAACCAAGGGGAAAATTTCCTTATTGTTCAAATTTATGTCGATGATATTATCTTCTGTGTTACTAATGAATTTCTGTGCCGAGAATTTTCTAAGTTGATGAGTCAGGAATTCCAAATGAGTATGATGGGAGAGCTCAATTTCTTCCTTGGTTTATAAATCAAACAAGACAAAGATGGGATCTACGTCCATCAATCCAAGTATACCAAGGAACTGCCGAAGAAATACAAAATTCAAGATGCAAAGCACGCATCTACACCCATGAGCAAGCAGATAAAACTTGAGTCGGATGAAAAAGGTAAAGCAATAGATCGAAACTCTATCGAGGTATGATTGGATCTTTGCTATATCTTACTTCCAATCGGCCGATATAATGTTCAAGTGTTTGTTTATGCGCAAGATTTCAAGCTAATCCAAAAGAGTCACATCTCACTGCGGTGAAGAGAATATTTAGATATCTTGTAGGAACTCGTAACTTAGGTCTATGGTATTCAAGAGACTCGAACCGACTCTCATTGGATACTCGGATGCAAACTACGCTGGATACAAAGTTGATCGAAAGAGCACTTCCGGAGCTTGCCAATTTCTAGGTCAATCCCTAATATCCTGGCACTCAAAGAAGCAAAACTCAGTAGGTCTATCAACCGCCGAAGCCGAGTATATTGCAGCTGGAGCCTCGTTGCGCTCGGATTCTATGGATAAAGCAACACTTGAGAGATCTTGGACTTTCTTTCAAATCAGCTCCAATCAAGTGTGACAATCGAGTGCAATCAAGCATCACCAAGAATCCAGTCCAACACTCGAAGACAAAGCATATCGAGGTCGATATCACTTTTACGAGACCATTCTGAAAAAGGTGATATTGAACTTGAATTTATTCCTACTAATCTTCAATTAGCTGATATCTTTACTAAGCCTCTTGGTGAAGCTCAATTTTGTTTTATTTGGAATGAGCTTGGTATGTTAATTGCATAACCGTGTGATATTCTTGTGATAATCTCATTGCATGATTAAATTTTATGTGTTTTCAAACTATAAATAACCATTAGCTCAGCTTGATTCAGTGATACTCGGGTTAGTAGTTATTTCTTGTTTCGAGTCACTCGAACCCATTCTCGAGTCACACTCGGACGTAGAGAAAAATTTGGACTTCAAATTTTCTGAAATTATCTCTAGAATAGTGGAGAGTTTCTGACTATTTTTTAAAAATCTTTCTCTCTCTCTCTCGAGCGCCGTGATCGGACGATAGCCGTGGATCTCTAACTCGCCAGCATCTTAACCGTTGAAAAGAGAACCGTCACACCAGCCTACGATGATCGATGGACAAGCCGAGTTAGAACGGAGTTATACTTAACGGATAGTTGACGAGCGTGTATTTTTTCTATAAATAGCGCCTATTCATCTTCGTCTCGATACTCTATATTTCTCTCTCTTTCAAACGAAACTTTTCGCGGAAGATTTCTACGTACATAGCGATCTTTGAACTTCTTCAAGCGACGTAAAGGCCATCTCAAGTAACTTCGATCTGCTCTCATCTCTTTCTTCTACTCTTTTTGTTTGCTCTCTTCTACGTCTTCTTCTCTCTTCCTCATTCAAAGTTTCATTCTTTTCATCCTCTTTCTCAAAATGCCTAAGAGAGGTAACCATCCCGACTTTCAGGTTTCTCCTTCCTCCAAAAAGCCTCGCACCAAAAATCCGTAAAGCTCTACCCCTCCAAACCCATTGTCACCCAAAGATCTAGCGCCGGACGACAAGTTCTTTCCTACAACCAAATTTTCTTGGTTGTCTCACATTCAAACCACCGGGCATACAACTTTCGTGCTTCAGCGAGTTCATCTATCCCGAACTCGTTTCTAAGTTCTACACTCACCTCACCTCCTCCGAAAATGTTCTAACCTCCAAGGTTCGGAACATTACCGTTCGAATAAACACCTCTCTCCTCCATCGCTTGTTCAAGGTTTCTGTCTCTTCTTGAACAAGCAACCTTATTCCCTTCACTCGAAGTCGCCGACAACTTCTTTGAAAAGTATGCTAAAGATTTTCCTGAGTCACGGAAAAATTTCTCGTGACTCGCTTAAAGTCGAAGCACGCCTTCGTGCTTTCTGCCGATGAGAACCTTTTTCTCTCAAGCATTCCAAGCAAGGAGAACCCCAACTCCAAGCATTTGAAAGCTCTTTTTGACATTCTTGAGGGCTACGAAGTAGACCTCTTCCCCTCAATAATTGAGCGGATGGTAGCTATGCCAGCTCAACTCCAAAACAAGAAGAACACCTCTCTTCCCTTCGGTGCTCTTCTCACCCTTGTTTTCAAACAATTCCAAGTTCCTCTCCCCTCGCACCCCAATGCTGTGTCCGAGGCCGCCGTTGTTGTCGGCAAGAAGGAACTCTGGGGTACGGATACCAGGAAATTCAACCCGGTGTCCGGGTGCACAACTCGAGCCGAGGCCTCCTTCTCCGCCTCGGACTCGAAAACAACCCATCTCTCTCTCCTCGCTCCACTGCTGGTGCCTCCACCTCAGGTGCCTCAAAATCTCTCTCTGCTATTTTGTCCCCCGTTTTTATGGACAAAATCAGCTCCGTGTCCTCCGATTTCAGTGGACATGCTCCGGTCATTTAAATCTGTCCTTCAAAATTTAACCATCAACCAAAAGACCGGCCAATCGCAAATCCGAGAGCAAGCAGAATCCGGTTCTTGAGATGAGGGCACCGGTGAAGGAGCAGAAGGAGCTGGTTGAGCTCCTCGAGAGAGAAGGTCTAAGGCGGCTCAGACCCGAGTGACTCGGACGCGTCTAAAGCGTCTTCGAGCCCAGGCCCGAATTCCTCGGACACCGGGAAGAAGAAGAAGAAGCTACAGACGCAGAGGCAGCGAGACGCCGAGGAGCCTCGCGGCCGAGGTAGGTCCATCTCGGGCAAGGGGATGAACACAAGGAAGAAGCAGTGGGAACCGCCGAGGGTCGACTCGTCCCACAAGCTCAAGTGGCAAGATTTCAGCTCGCATAGTAGTCCGGGTGGGTTAGAAGACCTAGCTGCACCAGCGGGTCGACAGGTAGTCCCCTCTAGCTTCTAAGGTCCACAGGAGGTAGATCCACTCGTTCGGGTCAGCCATTCGTAGCCGAGCCCTCGACGGCCATCCCGGTTCTCCCTTCGCGCGCTCAAGCACATCGTCAAGATCCTACCAGCGCCGGCGTACCTCCAACCCCTCCGCTTCCACTCGAGAATCCCCTCTCCCTCGTAGGCGCCATGCACCGAGTCACAATTCCTCGATCCGCAGATTTTTCTTCTTTCGAGAGATCTCTATATTTCTTTTTGTCCGGACATCAAATTTGTACTATCTCGTTATTTTCTTCCCTTTTTTGTTATTTTTGCTGAAAGGCAAGGGGAGAATAAACTTAGAAACATTTGTTGTCTTGTTTAGGGGAGCCTTCCCTCTCTATTTGTGTATTTTTTCTTATTTTCAATGAATTAATGATTTCTCTTCAATTCTATCTGCGTTACATAGCAAACAATTCCGAGTTAACATTATTTCATTATTAAAGCATACTTCATTTTATGCTCGATACATTAAGCTTGCTTCACTCATCCGACTTCATGTGCAAGTATCCAAAAGAAAAGTTTCTGTCTAAGTATGGAATGCCTTTCATCAAAAAGGGGAGATTGAAGACTCGTACACCGCACAACACTTTCTCGAGTTGTATGAAAGGAATCAGTATAACAATTTCTTACTTATAGAGTTTTGATTCTAAGGCATTCTCTCGTACCTTACAAACTTTTCTCGAGTGATATGATATCTTATCTAAGTGATACAAGCATTTACTTCATGTAGTTCTTGCTTGTTTCGTTGTGACTCGTAAAACCGATATGAGTGTTTTACTCGGCTCCGAGTCCCTCATTGCTTAGATTTATCGCTCGTTGATTAGACTAGTTTTCCGCTCGGATCCGACTTCAAGTTATTTGTTCTATCTTGTTGAAGTCGGTGCTTCTAGTCCGATTCATGTTTAGTCTATATCAAGTTATTTCACTTTGATATTCTTTATGTAACTTGATTCTTTGCTTAGACTAAGTCGGATGGAATTTTGAGTTTTATAGATATTAGACTCGTAAAATTCCATTCTTTTTCCGACTCGTATAATTAGTCTGCTAATCATCATAATTATTTTATTATCTCGTGTCTAATCTTGGACCAAAGTATTTTATACTTTGAGAACCAAAATTGTTTTGCTTTTGTAGGTTATTCAAACGAGGATACGCTTTTCAAAGTTAGAAAAGTAACCGGCTTCAAAACGTCAAAACACCAGCAGACATGGCTTTTCACCTTCTCTCGCTCCAGTCCCGTAAGATTGTGTCGTGGCCGTCTCGTTTCCAAATCTAGAAAACTGGAACGCCAAGCTTAACGGTGGTTTCCACCCTATCCTTCGAGACACCGCCAGTGGTTTTGGGACTTCCAAGAGAGTTAAACCGTTGTCCAACGTTCATTTCACAACGGATACTTCCTGAGTGACTCAAAAGTCCTTATCAACGGTCACTAAGGACTCTCGCCAGCAGATGGAGTTAACGGCTACTCGCCTCGGTTATCTATATATATGAAGCCAACTCACAAGACTTGAAGATGGCCTAACCTATTGTTAATACACGTACTTGAGCAAAGTCATTGTATTTTACTCTCAATCTTCTACTTACAACTCCCACTCGTAATTCATTACTTTTTGAGTTGTAAGGTCTTGTACTTAGTTACAAACACTTTCTTACTTTCTCTGTAAGGTCCCTTGACTAAGCCGTAAGGGTTAACTCAGCTTAGTTGTCCCTAGCTATAAGGGTTATCTCAGCTAGGAAGTACTAGATCAAATAAGGGATTTTCTCGAGTCTAGGAAAACTTGTAAAGAGTTGTCTAAGGGAGCAACTCAGGTTCGGTCGCTTCATGGTATTTTGTGGACTCAAAATAGTGAATTTGACTTCGTGCTTGGATTAGCACGGTCCGTGGGTTTCGCCCCAGGAGGGTTTGCACGTAATCTCTAGGTGCTTACTTTCCGAGTTCATTCTAGACTCGGACTGTCTCAAAGCCTTTGTTTAATTTGCCACTTTCCTCTAAGTAGCATTTCGAGTCCATACTTTTCCGACTCGATTTTGACTCGTAATCCATCTCTCGTATCCTATTTGGCAAAAGAGTTTGAATTTCTACGAAAATCCTCCTTCACCCTATTCACCCCCTCTAGGGTGACTCGGACTCTCCCCGAGCAAACCTTCAGCTTGTGCGACTTGTTGCCCCCACTATGTCGTGGAAACTTTCTACCATTACCTTGTTTTAGATGCAGGTGAGTGTAAGTTCGTGAATGCTGGTGACTACGAGATGTTTTGGTCGACCTTCGAACGTTCGACCGGGACTATCTTGAGGCTTGGGTGGAACGTAATCGCGAGCGATTTATTGACTTCCAGATTAGGCATTATAGGTCCCCGAGGAGCGATGTGGTCGGGGAGGCGCTACCTCAAGCGCGGGCTCGTCGCCTCATCCTTTATTGGAGAGTAGCGAGTCGGTTGATGGCCCCGCATCCCATTATTTTCAAGGCCGAAGGGACTTACCAAAGGTAAAGAGGGGGCACCTCCTCGCGGAAAAGAAGAGGAACCTCCCCACGGAGATGAAGAGGAACCTTCCTAAGGAGAAGTGAGGTGGTGGCCATGGCTCTCCTTTCGTCTAAGTAGTGCAGCCGTAGTGTTGTAGCGTGTATCTTGAACTTTAGACGCTTTTATTTCCCTTGTAATGGCGTGCTGCATGCTCTTGTCCCAATGAATGAACGAATGAATGAAGTTTACTTTGCCATCTTTGTTTTTCTTCGCTTTTCTATCCTCGTTGTCGACGCTCTGTTTGCAAGTGAATGATTTTTATTTAGCCCCTTGGGGATAAAGAATGATTTCTGCGGGGAAGGTGAGTCTTCCCACGGTCCTCCTTAGGTTCTCGAGGCCTTCAAGCCCCTATGTATTTAAGGTTCAAAATGTGAGTTTGCCTATGGTGGCATTATTACGGATCTTCTACGCGACCTTTCAGCTCCCGGAGGCTTGAAAGTGATTGAGTGTAAATATCTCGTTAGGGAACATCCCATGGAAAGTGCGACCTCTTAACCTTAGGTTAGAAGTGCGAGTGCCCATGACGGAATGGGTCTTTGTGTGACCTTTTGATTCCCGAAGGTTTGAAAGTGCGTGAGTCTCGCTAGGGAACATCCCACTGAGAGCGCAACCCCCCAACCTCCGGTTGGGAGTGCGAGTGCCCATGACGGAATGGGTCATTATGCTACCTTTCAATTCCCAAAAGTTTAAAAGTGCGTGATTCTCGTTAGGGAATATCCCACGGAGAGCGCAACCCCAACTTCCTGTTGGGAGTGCGAGTGCCCATGACGGAATGGATCTTTGCGCGACCTTTCTATTCCCGAAGGTTTGAAAGTGCGTGATTTTCGCTAGGGAACATCCTACGGAGAGCGTGACCCCAACCTCCTATTGGGAGTGCGAGTGCCCATGACGGAATGGGTCTTTGCACGACCTTTTAGCTCCCCGAGGCTTGAAAGTGCTTGAGAGTGAGTTTCCTAGGGGTACTCCTCTATGGAGTTAGGAATGCGATTTTTGGCTCCTGGAGGCCAAGTTGTCGCTGAGTGCAAATTGACTCGAACCCCGAAGGATAGCCCCTTGTGTAGGTGGAGATAAGACTTGTTAACTCCCGTAGGCTAGGTCGTTGCTCGATGTTGATGAACGTTCGGGCTTTGCTCGTTTTGCCGTTGCAATGCTTACAAAGTTGTGTGATCCTTTTTTTTTTTTAAAGTGTTTTTGACCCCGAGCAACTCCCGAGCCCGACCCCTCCCTCGACCCCTAGCCCCGACTCGCTCTACCCGGCTGCTCACTCTCCCTCGGCCCGCTCTCTCGGCATCTCCCTTACCAAAACACGGGCCTTCTCTCCCTCTCTCCCTTAGGCTTCCCCTCGCTGAACCTTTCTCCTTTCCCACTCTCGTTCTCTCTCTCTTCGGCCTACTCGCGTCTCGCCACCGAGCCCTCTCCCCTGCTCTCGCTCTTGCCGTTGGACGCTCTCCTCGCTTATTTTCGCTTGGTGCTCGTTCCCGTCTGCTCGAGCAACTCTCTCTCTCAACCGAATCCCCTCGAAACCCACTTTAAGCACTCTCTCCCCTCTCCCCTCCTCGCCTGCTGCCCCGGCGCCCCTACACCCGACCCCTAAACCCGCCCCGCCTCGAGCCCTAAACCCGACCGTTCTTCCCGACCCCTAGCACCTCCCCTCCCCTCACTCTCTCGTGCGCTTTCTCTCTCGCGCCCTCTCTCGTTCTCGCTGCGCGGTTTTACGTCCCACCCCCACCCCGACCGCCCCTCCCAACTCTCGGACCGACCCCCGATCCCCCTTCCCGTCCCCTCTTCCCGAGCCCTAGCCCCAAGCCTTCCCCCTCACTCTCTTGCGCACTCTCTCTCTCGCCCTCTTTCTATTCTCGCTTCCCTCGGCTCTCGTCGCTCGGACCCGGCTAAACCCGGCTCCCGGACCCGATTGCTCACCCCGACCCCTACCCTCGATCCCTCTTCCCGTGCCCTAGCCCCTCCCCCTCCCCCACTCTCTCGTGCACTCTTTCTCTCTCGTCCCCTCTCTATTTTCGCTCTCCTCGGCTCTCGCCGCTCGGACTCCGTTGCCCTCCTCGACTCCCGGACCCGACCGCTCACCCCGACCCCCGAACCCGGCCCCTCTACCCGGCCCCTCTTCCCGAACCCTAACCCTCCAAAAGCATTCTAAAAACCCTAACCCTAGCCCTAGTTCTAACCTTAACCTTCAAAACCCCAAACCTCAAATTTCCATTTTTACTTAATTTTCTTCTTGAGCAGGAAATTTGAAATTTTTTAATTTGAATTTTGAAATTCGATCTTGTGTAGAGAGAAGTACCGCCTCCAACCGATTTTGACTCGACCAGGGAGGGGGCTCTATATAACCCGCCTCTTGGTGCTCATTTTAATTATACATAAAATAAGTCTCAAAGTGAGAGAAAGAGAGCACTTTAAAGGAGCCTTCCAACGAGATTTGGACATTCAACGTCTTCATTGGATCTTCGAGGTATATCTTCAAATTACCTTATTGTACTTTGAATATTCAAGTAGATGCATGCTTTAGAATAATGGGTAGATCCAAGGATTCCGTTGCGGACCTATATGATAGTTTGTCGAGCAATTGTGCCTTAAGTAGTGACTTGTCGTGCCCCATGGATGGGTGTTGTAGCGATGATGTTGTAGGTGGGGAGTCCCCGGGAGTTGTTACGTCTGCAGGATTTAGAGGTTTCCGCGAACCTTGGTAGTCATCCCGTTGCAACTTCTTGTAAGTTAATTATGGCTAGTCGTGCGTTGTGGCGGTAAGTTCTAGCGCCTAGCGAAGTTGCGAAGGCCATCCCCTTGGCCTCGCCACTCGCGACTTCGCATTCCCTTTATGAAAGTTCCCCCTCCTAGTTTCAATAGTTGTTCTCGGGAGGTGGTCTACCGTTGGGAGGTTAAGAGGAGTCCAAGTGACATTTATAGGTTGCACCTTGCGGGATTCCAGTGAGCGGGGTTATGGCTAGGGTTAAGACTACCTATCGGCTCAAGACCATGGATGAGCTCGTGCGGGACGGGTATTTTAGAGGTAATTCCCGATCCTTAGACATCTCGTTAGATGATGAGGCCACCTCGTCCTTTACGCCACTTGAGGGGGCGGATTACTTAGTCGAGTCGTTGCTCGAGAGGTCGGATCCTAATGACGGTCCAAGTTCTCATTTCATTGATCCGCACTTTGCGAGTGACATGGTACAGGCGTCGGGGCTCTTCGGTCATTATTGCCTTTTCGCTAGTTATAGGATGATGGTCCTGTTAGAGCGGGACACGCTTAAGTCCCCCTCCTGGGTGTCGCACTTTTTATAAAGCGACGCTTGATAGCGGGGTGCGGTTCCCGCTCCATCTTTTGATTGTATCGATATGTAATAAGTTTAACCTGGCCTCAACCCAAATTGTTCCCAATTCATGGCGCTCCATGTGTTCATTCATTACCACTTGTGAGTTGAAAGACCTCCCTTGTAATTGAGAAACGTTTACCCTTTTCCATGACCTTCGTAAGAGGGCCTCGCTTGACGGCGAGCAAGGCTGGTACAACTTCCCAAATAAGAAGGGGTACATGATTGCTTTGAATAAGGAGTCTTCAGTCCATAGGTGGAAGTATAAGTTTTTCTTTGTAGAGAAGTTGGATGGGGAATGGGATATCCCTATTTGGAGCGAGGAGGAGGATGGTTGAAGCCATAGCCTCGATCACCGAAAAGGAGGTACGCAAGTTCATCCGGAGGAGCATAATTACTCGGCTTGGCGTCCCTAGGGTGATGTTATTTGACAATGGACGAAAATTCAACACCGATAAGGTGCGGGATTACCTTACTCAATATGGTTGCCAAGCCCGCTTCACAGCTCGTGGCTCGTCCTCAAACCAACGGTCAAGCCGAGTCGCCCAATAAGGTCATACTTAACGGCCTTAAGAAGAGGCTGGATAATGCTAAGGGAAAATGGGCGGATGAGTTGCCAGCCGTCCTATGGTCGGTCGAGGACCACAGAGAAGTCGCCTAACGGAGAAACACCTTTCATGCTAATGTATGGATTCGAGGCCATGCTCCCGGTCGAAGTGGCCCTTCACACCCCCGCCTCACAACCTTTCGGGAGGAGTCTAACAACAGGGCCCTTAGGGAGGCCCTTCACTTACTCCCTATGGTTCGACGAGATAGTTATCTCTGCAAGGCCATAACCAAACTAAAAATGGCAAGGGCCTATAACAGGAGGGTGAAGGGACGAGATCTTATAGTTAGCGACCTTGTTCTAAGAAAAACCGAAGCCGTGGGAAAGGTGGCTGAGCATGGCAAGTTCATGGCTAACTGGGAAGGATCATACATCATTCATGAGGTAGTCCGCCCAGGGACCTATAGGTTGGCCACCCTTCAAGGAACAAACATTCCCGGAGCATGGCATAGCAAGCAACATAAAGAAGTACTTTATTTAAGTACTAGGAAGCACCCTTATTTTGTAAACATGTATAAGCTCATTTACTAGCATGGGGACCTTTCTTTAAAGACCCACTCAGCCCAAGTCCCAAAAATATTGTAAAGGAATCACCCACTATTGATTCTCGCTTTCCGAAAGCGCTCAACGGGGGCACACATTCCTCCCCTTTGTAACAGACTTCGATCCTTATGTTAATACAATGAGCAAGTTTTCTCGCAGCTTTATGCCTCACGTTTTATTTTAAGTCGGTTTTGGGAGCATGAATAAGGGGTAATATGATCCCTTAGAGCACCCAAACTCTCGGTTTCTTTTGTTGTATATTCTTAACTTTATTAAAGTTGGAAGCGGGGCTAAAACGACCTCTTAGGGCAACTACATTGTTAATTTCTATTGTTGTATGTTTTTCTTGTACCGATTTTAGGGGAAGAACTAGGGGCTAATACAATCCCCTAAGATAGCCAAAAATTGTAAAGGTCGAAGGGTGATCATGTACCCTAAAACGGTAAGAAAAATCAGCAACAACCAAAAGAAGCAACGAAGAAAGAGAGCGTCAAATAAGCATGCAATAAACACTAAGCAAGGTTCAAGACGAAACACGTCTCTAGTAGAAGTATCAAGTTATGTGGTGCACAGGCCATCGTAAGTTACATGGCGTGTAAGCCATCAAAATTAGTCCTAGCCTAAGAGGGGTTAGAAGAAGGGAAGCTAGTCCTCAAGGTCGTCCCCGACATTGCCATCAGCTCCTCCCTCTATGGGAATCTCACCGTCCTCGGGGTATGATCAGCCGGAGAATCCGATTGGGACGACGAGTCTCGAACCAGCTGGCTCCCCATTCCGATACTAAGGCGAGTGCGACGCTTGACCCTTCTCGGCAGAAGAAGGACAAGCCTGTTACAAAAAGGCAATGTTAGTGCGAAAGCAAAGATCGAATGCAAAGGGTATGATAAAAGACAAAAGACTTACTACAGGAGGCTTGTTGTTGCTCTCCTTGACAACTCCGAACGTTGGTGCAACAGCGAGTTGCAGCTCGGGGTTTTCCCCTTCTTTCCCCTCTCGGTGGCGTCCCTGCCCGGGGTGAAGGGTGCGTATCCCGGTCGACCCCCACACATGAAGAATTCCCAGCCATGGCCTTGGAAAGGAGAGCCCTTGCTTGATCTCGCAAAAATAAACCAAAGTCGAGCCAGTTTGAAACATGAACAAAAGAAGTAGGAGGTGGAATAAATACCATGTAGAAGTTTCGAATCCATAGCCAACCCAGTGGCGACAAGGAACAAGTTCTTCTTGAAGTACTGCCTCTTGGGATATCGAGAGGATAAAGGTAAGGAGACCCAAATCAATTGCCCAAACCTTAAAATTCGAGGTGGGTGGTCTTATACTCTAAACTAATATTAATTTTGAAACCCAATTGAATTTTGTTTGTGAATATTAAATGTTTGTTGTGAATATTGATTGGTTGTCGTTGTAGAATGAATTTAGGAAGTGGTTAGGGCTGAATGAGGAAGTGGTTAGGGTTGAATGAGGACATGAGAGAATATGATTAGTTTGTTAAGGGGGTTTGGGAACCTAGAAATTATGATGGAATTAGTTGCTAAGGTTTGGTGGGTGATTGCTAGGTTAATTGAGTTCAAAATACATTTAAATCCTTGAGGTTGAACTAAACTTGAAGATGAGTAAAGCTAAAGGAATTTGAGTAGTGGAGTAAGATTAAGAGCTATATAACTAAGCATAGGCAAGAAAGAGCTTAATTAGTAATGTCAAGACATAATATGAGAAATTGAAGCAAAATGACAATTGGTGAGGAGTTAAGACATTTGAATTAGGTGGTAACTATTTGTGGTTATTGTGGCTCGAGAAAGGAATAAATGTTACTAAATTGACATATTAGAGAGGTATAGCAGGGAAAGAGTTGAGAATATCTATTGGTGTTGATTGTGGCCATTGGTGTTAAGTAAGGGTTGATAACTAGCGATGACTCAAGAGAATGAATAACGTGAATGGTGGCTAAGAAGGATAGAAAGCATAGGCACAAGTGAGAAGAGTAAAGTAATCGAACCGAGTAAGTGTTGATAAAAAGGGTTGCCAAACCAAGCAAGTTGTAATTAATTTGTGCACAAAAGTACTAATTGTGAAGCATGTGTTGATTTGAACATGACTTGCATGCATTCCGTTTACACTAGCGCAGCAAAAATCGGGTTCGGGTCAATTCAGGTTCGGACAATTCGAACATTCAGATAAAAATACCATACTCGGACCCGTCCGAATTTCGATTCGGACGCCTTAGCCAAACCCGAACCCGAACCCGAATGTCCAATGTTCGAATGTCCGAATTTGTATATTTGATCGAACCCAAACCCGATTTTTCGATGTCCGGACCCGAATGTTCGAAGATTTTATTGAAAATTTTGTAGATTTTGGACTAAATTATATTTAAATCCGAATGACCAAATGTCCGAACCCGGTTGTCCGATTGTCCGAACCTGAATAAGTCACAAAATTCGGACAACCCGGACCCGAATTGTCAAACCCGAACCCGACCTGAATTTCAATTTGGACACGATCGATTGTCCGTATTTAAAATTCGGACAAAAATTTTGTGATTGGACCCGTTTTTCGGGTCGGACAAATTTCAGACTATCGGGACGAATTTTTGCCAGCGCTAGTTTACACGCTTGAGTAGACGAGTTTTGATTATATGAAAACTCACTTCCAATGCTTTTGATTATAGAAAATGATTGAAAATTGAGTTCAAGTTGCGGGTTTTAGAAAATAAACGGGTTTTCAATGGTTTATGTGGTTTAGTTGTGATTTGAATACTTTGAAATGCAAGTTGAGATGGTTTTGAATCTTTAAAAGGTTATGCCTTGAAACTAGATTGAATTGAAGTGATTCTTGAGAAAAGCGTGACTTTAAGTGGGAATTTGGAAATGCGGTCTTCCAAATGTCCTCTTTAAAGTAAGTGTATTCTTGTGAAAGGATTTTAAGAGCTAAGGAGTCTAGTACCACAGGATTCCTAATGCGGTCTAGGTTGATGGTTTGGTACTAACGGTGGAGCTCGGTCGATGCGGTCCGACCATGTGACTCTCGATGCGGTCCGGGTTTCCTTGTTAACCTTATGCCGTCCAAGTTAACAATTATCCTGACGTGGGTAATAGAGTTCCTCCCTTAACTTTAGTAGTTCCTGGGATTCGAAAAGGTCAAACTTGGTTGCGAGTCACCCAAGTGAAAAGGGTACTAGTGTCCGGACAGAGATCCGATGCTTTGAGAACGTCTTTTATTCAATTAGAGAATTGAATAATGATTTGACGTGAGAAAGTGCTTTTATTCAATTAGAGAATTGAATAAATGGTTTACGAAAAGTGAGTTTGATTTAATTGCATTGGTGATAATGCAACCTTGAAAATCCAAAAGTTGATTAAACCATTTACGACTCCAAAGAATTTCATTAATGAGTATTTATGTTATATTACTCGCTATTCTTATTTTCTCATTGATTATTATTGGTAGTATATGTAAAGGATTTTTGATTTAAGAGTATAAGACCCTCTGGTGAGAGGATTGGTGCTCACCCCCACAAATTTCCCCTCCCTAGTTGCAGGTACTCTCTCGGAAAGAGTGCCTTATGCTTTAGCATATTCGGACTCCTCGCATGTCATTTGTTGATTGCTGATTGCTAAATGACTCAAGTTGCTGACATGTATTTCATATGTTTCTAAGTATTGTAGCTTGTAATTAAGTTCATATAGTTTGTACCGGATGTATAATGAACCATTTAGATTGTTTTAAGTCTTAATGCATGTTGGTTGGACTCCGGCGTGTGGCCGTTGAGTTTTGTACTACGAGCGTGTGGCTTGTTGAGCTATATTATGGTTTTTATGTAGGGTTTTAGGGCTTTCAGCCTTAGGAATTGACCATATTACAAAAGGAACTCGACGAAATTTTTAGGAAATTTTCAAACTCCTTTGGGAACTACCTTTATTACCTTAAGTTGTAATTAGAAAGTCAAATCGACACTCGAATGAGCCTTGGGAGTTCCTTATGAGAAACTCGACGATGTAATACTCCTAAGGTGGATTTTGGGATGTTACAACTATGGTATCGTAGTATAGATTTTGGTGATCTTAAGTTTGCACTTGCATATGATCGTTTAGGATTCTTGTTATGTGATTATGTGCTTTACTTGTGGCGGACATACGTGTGGCCTTAAGTTCGACTTCGACTTATAAGTGATTACCTAGTTAACTTAGTTGAATTAGTTTATTATAAACCGCCCATTAAGGAGATGTGTGAGAGACTTGTGTATACTAAGTATGTGATCGAGTGTGGTTGGAAATTTTATTTCCTTTTCATTATTCGTTGGTTTCGTTGAGTCCTGAACTAGAAACCTCTACCTCTAGGACTTCATTGATTTAATTGCTTTTGTGACTAACCGGAAGATGAGTTATGTGATTTGACTTATGAACCTATGTGCCTATATGTGTGAATGATTGAATTTTATATGACTTGTTTTGTGTACATGTACAATTCAGTGGGTGCACTTGGGGTAATATGGTGGAGAGTTAGTAATAATTACCTAACTTAACCTTGCTAGATAACTAGTGGGGAGGGAAGTGGTAAGGCTGATGTGCACAATAGTGTGACTGATCCACCGATAGGCATTGACCTTCGAATAGGTTTTTGAGGTTGCAACTTCCCAAGCTTTGGGGCACCACAAGTCCCGCTGAGTTAGACGAGTAAATAAGGGAATAGCTAGTTTCGTGTGCTTTGTCTTGATTGTGTTGACATGAGTGGGTTCATGTATTTGGTTGAGATATTAGTGTTCAATTTAAAACGAGCGGTGGAATCGTTCCAAGCTAACTAATTGCCCTTTTCTTGCACAATTTGCTCCTTGGTGCCTTGTAATTAAGTAAGCGGACGTACTCGAAATTATGGCAGAAGGGAGGCTGGAACTCATAAACTTTTTATAAAATTCTCGGCTTTTGTTCCCGACTTTGAATGATTATAGTTCATATTCCATTAGAATGTAATTGTGTTTTGTTTCACGGGAAGTTCGAGAGGAAGGGTACACTAACTCATAGAGACTCCCTAGGAATTCCTCTAATCGTGGTTGTCTAATTGAATTTCCTTCCATGTTAAGTATACTAGTATGCTTCATGTATATGCTTATACCTTACTCATTTGAGATACTACTTGTTGCGAATTTTGGGGACGAAATTCTTTTAAGGGGAAAAAATGTAACACCCGTAATTTTAGGTTAGGTAGTTACATGAGTTAAATTAATATATTAATTCCTTCCTCTTAATTTTTCCCCGAACTAGCTAAATAGAACCTGAGACCACTTGTACCACTTACTTAGGTTTAACCTAAATAATGCTATAAAAGCAAGAAAAAGAAAAAGGGTAATAAGAGGGAGAATTAGGTGTTAGAATTAGAAGGGGATTATTGTAACAAGAGGGGTGTACTGGCAAGTTGTGAAGGAGCCACAACAAAAGGAATGAGGAAAAAACGATTAAGGGGAAAAGAAAAGAAGAAGGGGCTCGGGAAAGGAACAGAAAAAAGGGAGTTTTTGTACCCAAAGTGCGAGAATCAAGTAAAAATGAGGAACTTGACATAGTGGCTTGACAAGTTTGGGAAGATGCAAAAGTAGTTCATTTAGCAATAAAAGGTGCAAGTGGTTGTGGTTTAGAATAGAATTGTTATGAATCTTGCTGAAGAATCTAGTCTCCAAAATCAACACATAGAGCCATGAAGTTTCTAGACGTACGAGGTTCTTTTCACAAGCATGGTGCCATTAAGCCTACCCTAAGAGCAATCAAACTTTTCTCCGACTTATTCCTTGAGAAAGAATGTAAAAGCAGATCTATATCACTAACAAAGTTTCTATCTAAGTATGGAATGCCTTTCCTCAAAAAGGGGAGATTGAAGATTCGGAATTTGCGAGATATATCATGTTAAGTACATCAAGGAATCATGACAGACTTTATCTCTTGTAAGTTTTGATTACAAGTCATTCTAAGTGCTTTAGAAACTTTTCTGAGTTATTTAGAATCTTTTATCGGTGTTATAGATACTATTGCATATGTTTTCACTTGATTTTGACTCGACTCGAAAGCATGCTCGTTGCCTATCATTTCACACACAGCTTCGAGTCAATCGGACAACACTCGAGACATATCGCATGTTCAAACATTTGCTCTAACATGCATAAACTCGAGTCCGACTTTGTAATCTAAGTTTAATTGAATTACAGTGTTAATTCAAAGTCAACATGTTTCGTTTGAACTATGCTTGTCTAGATCAAGTTCCTTTACTCTGATATTCTTTATTAGACTTATTTTACTTCTAGATCGACTCACATGGAATTTGAGTATAATGGATATTAGACTTAGAAAATTCCACTCTTTCAGGACTCATATAATAATGCACTTAATTATCTTAATTAAAATTATTATCTGTGTCTAATATTTGACTAAAGTATTTCATACTTTGAGAACCAAATTGATTTACTTTTGTAATTATTCAAACGAGGTTATCCTACTTTTGAATTACAAAAGTAACCGACTTCAAGATGTCAAATCACCAGCAGACAAGGCTTTTTCTACTTCGACCAAGGCCCGGACACTCGTGTCGGGGTTGTCTGTTTCCAAAGCTGGAAATCTTCGACAGTAAGCTCAACAATGGTTTCCACCCTACCTTTTAGACATCATCGGTGGATTGGGACACCCAAAGAAGTCAAGAGTCGTTGCCTAACGTTCACACCTCAACCGACATTTTTCCGAGTCACTTAGAAAAGCCATTGCAACGGTCACAAAGGACTTCTAATCGGAAGATAGTCACAATGGCTAATCTGCTCGGTCATCTATAAATAGAAGCCAGTTCACAAGACGAGAAGATTGCTAAACCTATTACTGAAATTATCTCTCTCTGTATAATTCTCATTCAATCTTCTACTTACAACTCCAACTCTTTACTTAACATCTTTCCGAGTTGTAAGGTCTCATAATCAGTCACAAACAATTTTTCTTACTTTCCGAGTAAGGTCCCTTGACTGAGCTGTAAGGGTTAACTCAGCTAAGTTATCCTAACTGTAAAGGTTACCTCAATTAGGAAGTAATAGATCGGATAAGGGAACTTCGCGTCTAGGAAAATCTTGTAAGGAATTGTATAAGGGAGCAATTCTGGTTGAGTCTTTCTATTGTATTTTGTGGATTCAAAATAGTGGATTTGACTTGGTGCTTGGATTAGCACTCGCCCGTGGTTTTCCGCCCGGGAGGGTTTCTACGTAATTTCGAGTTAACACTTTTCCGAGTCTAATCTAGACTCGAGTCGCTTCAAAGTCGGTTTTAGATTTTAATCTTCCATTATTTGTTTAAATTTACCCTTCACCCTATTCACCCCCTCTAAGGTGACTTAGTCTATCCAAGAGCAAACCTTCAATTGGTATCGAGCCTAGCCTTTCAAAAAGGATTTAGCCTAGCCTTTCAAAAAGGATTTAGCCTAGCCTTTCAAAAAGGATTTAACCATCCAAAGGTTTAAAGATCATATGGCTCGGAACAATGGAGGGTTCGATGAAGGATGATCTTCCAGCAGAGCCACCAAAGCTCAAAGAATCTAACTTCGTGCACTAGAAGAAGCTTATTGAATGTTTTTTGTTAGATCACGATCAAGATATCTAGAACATCATACAAGTAGGCAACTACATTCCAATGAAGATGGAAGAAACAAGACTCATGCCCAAAACAAAGCTTGAGTACACCATCGAAGAAGCAGAGAAGTTCGGAAAGAACTTTAAGGCGATGAACATTCTTATGTGCGCCATCGGCTTAGAGGAATACAACCGAGTGTTAGCTCGTGACATAGCCAAAGAAGTGTGGGACACCCTTGTCAACACCGATGAAGGCACAAGCCAAGTCGGACAAGCGAAGATAAGCCAATATCTTCACAAGTACGAGCTGTTCAAGATGGACCCGAAGAGAACATCACTCGGATGTTCATCCGCTTCACCGAGATTACTTGAAGACTCGGACACCGCATAACACTTTCTGAGTTGTATGAACGGAATCAGGTATAACAATTGCTTACTTATAGAGTTTTGATTCCAAGGCATTCTTTGTACCTTAGAAACTTTTCCGAGTGATATGGTATCTTATCTAAGTGATACGGCACTTACTTCATGATTTTCTTGCTTATTCTTGAGTGACTCGGAAAACGTATATGTGTGTCTCACTCGGTTCCGAGTCCCTCGGTGCTTAGATATATCGTTCAATGTTTAGACTAGTTTTCCGCTCGGATCCGACTACATGTTATTTGTTTTATCTTGCTGAAGTCGGTGCTTCTAGTCTAATTCATGCTTAGTCTATATCAAGTTATTTCACTCGATATTCTTCATGTAACTTGATTCTTCGCTTAGACTAAGTCGGATGGAATTTTGAGTCACATGGATATTAGACTCGAAAATTTCATTTCTTTTCTAACTCGGATAATTAGTTGCTTAATCATCATAATTATTTTATTATTTGTGTCTAATCTTAGACCAAAGTATTTTATACTTTGAGAACCAAAATTGATTTACTTTTGTAGGTTATTCAAACGAGGATACACTTTTCAAACTACAAAAGTAACCAACTTCGAATGTTAAATCACCAGCAGACATGGCTTTTCACCTTCTCTGCTCCGAGTCCCAGAAGATTGTGTCGGGACTGTCTGTTTCCAAATCTGGAAAACTGGAATGCCAAGCTTAACGGAGGTTTCCACCTTATCTTTCAAGACACCGCCAATGGTTTTGGGACTTCCAAGAGAGTTAAACCGTTGTCCAATGTTCGTATCACAATGGATACTTTCCGAGTGACTAAGAAAGCTTTTGTCAATGGTCACAAAGAACTCTCAGTCGAGCATATGAAGATAACGGCTACTCTGCTTGGTCATCTATAAATAGAAGCCAACTCACAGGACTTGAAGATTGCCGAAATTATTGTTAATACACGTACTCGAGCAAAGTCATTGTATTTACTCTCAATCTTCTACTTACAACTCCCACTCTGTAATTCATTACTTTACGAGTTGTAAGGTCTTGTACTTAGTTACAAACACTTTCTTACTTTCTCTGTAAGGTCCCTTGACTAAGCTGTAAAGGTTAACTCGGCTTAATTGTCCCTAGCTGTAAGGGTAATCTCAGCTAGGAAGTACTAGATCGAGATAAGGGAATTTACGAGTCTAGGAAAACTTGTAAAGAGTTGTCTAAGGGAGCAACTTGGGTTCGGTCAGTTCATGGTATTTTGTGGACTCAAAATAGTGAATTTGACTTTGTGCTTGGATTAGCACGGTCCGTGGTTTTCTGCCCCAGGAGGGTTTCCACGTAATCTCTAAGTGTTTACAGTCTGAATTCATTCTAGACTCAGATTGTCTTAAAGTCTTTATTTAATTTGGCACTTTACTCTAAGCGAGCATTTCGAGTCCATACCTTTCGACTCTGTTTTTGACTCGGAATCCATCTCTGTATTTTATTTGGCAAAAGAGTTTGAATTTCTAAGAAAATTCTTCTTCACCCTATTCACCCCCTCTAGGGTGACTTAGACTCTCCCCGAGCAAACCCTCAATTGGTATCGAGCCTAGCCTTTGAAAAAGGATCTAACCATCTAAAGGTCTAAAGATCAAATGGCTCGGAACATCGGAGAGTTCGATGAAGGAAGATCTTCCAACAGACCACCAAAATTCAAAGGATCAAACTTTGGGCACTTGGAAGAAACTCATGGAATGTTTCCTTATGGATCATGATGAAGATGTATGGGAAATCATACCACAAGGAAACTACATTCCAATGAAGACGAAGAATTCAGAATCATTCCAAAGACAAAGGCCGAATTTACTCTCGGCGAAGCGAGAAGTTCACGAATAACTTCAAGGCTATGAACATTCTGATGTGCGCCATTAGCTTAGAAGAATACAATCGGGTGTCCGCTGCGACTCAGCAAAGGAAGTGTGGGACACACTTGTCAACACTTACGAAGGCACCAGCCGAGTCGGACAAGCGAAGATTAGCCGATATCTTCATAAATACGAGTTGTTTAAAATGGACCCAGAAGAAAATATCACTCGGATGTTCATTCGATTTATTGAGATTACCAACAATCTCAAATCACTGGGTAAGAAGATTTCCCGCGAGGAAATGTGCAGAAAGATACTCGAAGTCTACCGAAGAGAAGATGGGGTCCCAAGGTAACCGCCATAGAGGAAGCTCGGAACCTTTCACTCTTAAAGCCGGACGAGCTCATCGGAAAGCTTATCACACACGAAATCCACCTAGAAGAGGAGGATGCTGAGGGCAATACCAAAAGGAACATAGCACCGAAAGCCTCGGAATCCAAGGAAGCAAATCTGAGCTCCTCCGACTCGGAAGACGATCCCATGGCACTGATTGCTAGAGGCTTCAAGAGAATGATGAAGCACAAAAGATGGGATAAAAGGCCAAAAGAAGAATTCATCAAGAAAGATAAGAGGGACAGAAAAGGTAAGTATTCCTCACCTTCAAAGTTATCTTTATCTAAGAATTCTGGATGTTTTGAGTGTGGCAACAAAGACCATATAGTCAAAGACTCGTCCGAAAAGGAAAAGGGACGAGAAAGAAGAAGAAGGCTATGATGGCAACATGGAGCAATGAGGACTCATCGGAAGATGACGAGGACTCGGACGACTCGAAATGTATGATGGCAATCTCGACTCGAAGCTGAAAGGGAGTCGGACTCGGACTTAGACAATGAGGAAACTAATCCTCGAAGAGGTAATTGATTACTTCCTAAAATTCTCCAAAGTTAATTTAGCTAAATACATTTTTACTTTGGAAGAAAAGTCCAATTCCGATTCTTCTCAATTCAAAGAACGACTTGAGTCAATTTCTTCCGAGAGCACTTCGTTGAAAAATGAATTGGAAAAGCCGAGACTCACACTCGAGAGAACTCAAGACTAGTGCTCAATCTAATGAGACCGAGTCCGAGTTACTCAGGAAAGAAAATGAGCAGCTAAAGCGAAGCTCATTAAGTCTCAAGATCTGGTTTTAAAATTTACTCAATGTCGGAAAAACCTTGACATGCTCTTAGGATCACAATGTGTCTCCTTTCGAAAAGAAGGTCTTGGTTTCAGCAAAGAGGAGGAATCCAATTCCTACTCGGATTTATTCAAAAGGATTCCGAAGCTGTAAAGTTCAGGAAAGTTGAGCATGGTCCCATTCACAAAAATGAAGAAAGGACTAAGCCCATAAGTGTTTACAAAAGGAAACCATTTTCTCCTCGCTTCAAAAGGAAAGGTTTTCAAAAAGAAAGAGACATAGACTCGGTTCTCTCGAAAAGAAGACTCAAAATCGGACAAAACCCAAAGTCACTCAAATCTGGGTTCCGAAAAACCTTCTTCCTCATAAAAGAACCACAGTAAAGAATGTTACTTGGGTTCGTTAGATGAACTGAGAAGGGTTAGATTCTCTCTGTTTTGCGGGTCACTTAGAGGAGATCAAAGGACAGTGGTACCTTGACGAGTGGATGTTCACGCCACATGTCGGGAGATGTAGGACTCTTTTCGAGTTGGAAAAACATAAAGGAGGAAAGGTCACATTTGGAGATGATAGCAAAGGCAGGATAGTTGGGATAGGCAAGATTGGAAAAAGATGCAATCTGGTCGAGTCCAGTGTATCTTGTCAAAGGATTGAAATACAATCGCTCGGTATTTCCCAACTGTGCGATAAAGGTCAAGAGGTAAGATTTACTCGGACCAAGCTGTTACATTTCGATGTTACCACCAAGGAGATCAAGCTTTCAGGTAAAAGATCAGGTAACACCTACATCATCCCTCTTTTCGACCCGAGTCGGAATTTATCATTATTAAAAGCCTCTCTTCACGATGACTCATGGACATGGCATCGTAGATTAGGCCATATTAGGATGCATACTATCAAAAATTGGCATCTCACGGTCTAGTTAGGGGTTTAGCTAAGCTGTCTTTGAGAAGGATAAAGTTTGTGAAGCATGCACCGAGAGGAAACAAGTCGGATCTTTATTCAAATCTCTGAAGACAGTTTCCACATCCAAAGTGCTTGAGCTACTGCATATGGATTTATGTGGTGAAATTCTCGTTAAGAGCCTTGGAGGTAAATCTTATATATTTGTCATTATTGATGATTATTCTCAATTTGCCTGGGTGTGTTTTCTTAAGCACAAAAACGAAGCTTTCAAGGAGTTCAGCAAGCACTGCAGAAAAATTCAAGTTGAGTCTCGGACTTAGATCCGGAGGATTCGAACCGACCATGGAAGGGAGTTCGACTACTCGGAATTCTCGGAGTTTTGTGACAGAAATGGCATCTCTCATAACTTCTCAGCACCTAGAACTCCTTAACGGAATGGAGTAGTAGAGAGAAAGAACAGAACCCTTGAAGAAATAGCAAGGACGATGATGATTGAGCACAATTTGCCTTACTATTTTCAGGCGAGAGGCGATCAAGACAGCCAACTATACTCCGAATAGATGCCTCATCGGACCCATTCCGAAGAAAACACCTTATGAGCTCTACAAAGGGACGAAGCCAAATATTTCCTATTTCAGACCATTCGGATGTAAGTGCTACGTTCACAACAATGGTAAGGATCACCCGACCAAGTTTGATGCTCGGTCGGATGAAGGTATTTTTACGGGTTATTCTTCTCACAGACAAAGCTTATCGAATTTTCAATAAGAGGACTAAAAAGTGGAAGAGAGCATCCATGTTGTGTTTGATGAGGTTGAACAGGAGAAACCAAGCGAGTCTTCATACTCGAGTTGAAGCTCGGTAGAAATGATGACGAAGATGAACCCACAAAGACTCGGACACAACCGGCTTAGAATGAAGTCACTCAGAATGAAGCGACTCGAGAATGAGACAACTCAAGAGCTCGCTCGAGTGAACAAGCCAATGAAGAAGATCACTCGGAACAAGTTTCGAAGATCAAGCGGCTCAGCCCACAAATCTCGTGAATCGAGAAGCGGTAAAGCATTCAAGTTCACCTCTAGTCATCCACTAGAGAACATAATATCCGATATCAACAATGGGGTAAGAACTCGTTCCTCTCTTCAAAATCTGTGTGCATTCACTGCATTCATTTCATTAATTGAACCCAGAAATGCACTAGAGGCCCTTAATGAACCTGAATGGGTAGAGGCTATGCAAGAGGAACTCAATCAATTCGAAAGAAACCAAGTCTGGACTCGACCAACCGACCTTCGACCACCCAGTTATAGGAACCAAAAGGGTTTTCAAGAACAAACTGGATGAGGGTGGAGTAGTAGTCGAAACAAAGCTAGACTTGTGGCTCAAGGTTACAATCAAGAAGAAGGAATTGATTATGGAGAAACATTTGCACCTGTTGCAGAATCGAAGCTATTAGAATCCTATTGGCATTTGCATCCAGCATGCATATTAAATTATATCAAATGGATGTGAAGTGTGCCTTTCTCAATGGTTTTATTGAAGAGGAAGTCTATGTCGAGCAGCCTCCTAGTTTTGAAAACTTCAGAATTTCCAAATCATGTTTTCAAACTTCAAAAGGCTCTCTATGGTCTTAAACAAGCCCCTTGAGCTTGGTATGAAAGACTGAGTAGCTTCTTAGTTCAAAATGATTTTAAAAGAGGTCGGATCGACAAGACGCTCTTTATATAAACCAAAGGGAAAGATTTCCTTATTGTTCAAATTTACGTTGATGATATTATCTTCGGTGCTACTAATGAATTTACGTGTCGAGAATTTTCTGAGTTGATGAGTCAAGAATTCCAAATGAGTATGATGGGAGAACTCAATTTCTTCCTTGGTTTACAAATCAAACAAGACAAAGATGGGATCTATGTTCATCAATCCAAGTATACTAAGGAACTGCTGAAAAAATACAAACTTCAAGATGCAAAGCATGCATCTACACCCATGAGCAGCGAGTATAAAGCTTGATTCGGACGAGAAAGGTAAGGCAATAGATCAAAAACTTTATCGAGGTATGATTGGATCTTCGCTATATCTTACTTCTAGCCGACCAGATATAATGTTCGAGTGTTTGTTTATGCGCAAGATTTCAAGCTAATCCAAAGGAATCACATCTCACTGCGGTGAAGAGAATATTTAGAAATCTTGCAGGCACTCGGAATTTAGGTCTATGGTATTCCGGAGACTCGGAACCGACCCTCACTGGATACTCGAGATGCGGACTACGCTGGATATAAAGTTGATAGAAAGAGCACATCCGGAGCTTGCCAATTTCGGGTCAATCCCTAATATCTTGGCACTCAAAGAAGCGGAACTCAGTAGCTCTATCAATTGCTGAAGCTGAGTATATTGCAGTCTGGAGCGTGTTGCGCTCAGATTTTATGGATAAAACAACACTTGAGAGATCTTGGACTATCTTTTCAATCAATTCCAATCAAGTGTGATAATCGAGAATGCAATCGGCATCACCAAGAACCCAATTCGAGCACTCGAAAACAAAGCATATCGAGGTCATATATCACTTCCTAAGAGACCATTCTGAGAAAGGTGATATTGAACTTGAGTTCATTCCTACTAATCTTCAATTAGCTGATTTTTTTACTAAGCCTCTTGGTGAAGATCAGTTTTGCTTTATTCGGAATGAGCTTGGTATGTTACGTGCTTAATTATATGCTATTATTATTCATTGCATGATTACGTGTTATGTGTTTTCAAATTATTGATAACCATTAGCTCGGTTGATTCATTGATACTAGGTTAGTAGCTATTTCCTGTTTCGAGTCACTCGAAATCTATCCGAGTCACACTCGGACGTAGAGAAAATCTTGGACATCAAATTTTCTGAAACTATCTCTAGAATAGTGGAGAGTTTCGGAATATATTTTCAAAATCTTTTCTCTCTCTCTCTCGAGCGCTGTGATCGGACGATAGCCGTGGATCTCTAACTGCTAGAATCTTAACCGTTGAGATGAGAACCGTCACACCGGTGTACGATGACTGATGGACAAGCCGAGTCGGAACGGAGTTATACTTAACGGATAGTTGACGGGCGTGTATTTTTTCTACAAATAACGCCTATTCATCTTCGTCTCGATACTCTTCATTTCTATCTCTTTCAAACGAAACTTTTCACGGAAGATTTCTACGTACACAGTGAAACTTTAAACTTCTTCAAGCGACGTAAAGGCCATCTCAAGTAAGTTTCAACTGCTCTCATCTCGTTCTTCTACCCTTTTTCGTTTGCTCTCATCTACTTCTTCCTTTCTCTTCTTACTCAAAAGCTTCATCTTTCCTTCCTCTTCTCAAAATGCTTAAGAGAGGTAACCATCCCGACTTTCAGGTCTCCTCCTCCTCCAAAAGCCTCGCACCAAAAATCCGAAAGCTCAACCCCTTCCAAACCCATTGTCACCCAAGCACCTTGCGTCTGGACGACAAGTTCTTTCCTACAACCAAATTTTCTTGGTTGGCTCACATACAAACCACCGGGGCATACAACTTTCTTTGTTTCAGTGAGTTCATCTATCCCGAACTCGTTTTTGAGTTCTTTACTCACCTCACCCACTCGAAGGTGTCCTAACCTCCAAGGTTCAAAATGTAACTGTTCGAATAAACACCTCTCTCCTCCACCGCTTGTTCAAGGTCTCCTCTCTCTTCTTGAACAGCAACCCCATTCCTTTCATTGAAGTCGCCGACAACTTCTTTGAAAAGTTCGCTAAAGAGTTTCCTGAGTCACGGAAAAACTTTTCGATGACTCGATTGAAGTCGAAGCACGCCTTACGTGCTTTCTGCTGATGAGAACCTTTTTCTCTCAGCATTCCAGCAAGGAGAACCCCAACTCCAAGCATCTAAAAGCTCTTTTTGACATTCTTGAGGGTTACGAAGTAGACCTCTTCCCTTCAATCATTGAGCGGATGGCGGTCGTGCCAGCTCAACTCCAAACCAAGAAGAACACCTCTCTTCCTTTCGGTGCTCTTCTCACCCTTGTCTTCAAACAATTCCAAGTTCCTCTCCCCTCGGACCCCACCGCCGTATGCCGAGGTTGCCGTTGTTGTCGGCAAAAGGAACTCCAAGGGGTACGGATACCAGGAAACTCAACTCCGGTGTCCGGGTGCACAACTCGCAGCCGAGGCCACCTTCTCCGCCTCGGACTCGGAAATCAACCCCTCTCTCTCTCCCTCTCCACCTGTTGGTGCCTCCACCTCAGGTGCCTCAAAATCTCTCTCTGCTATTTTGTCCCCTATTTTTATGGACAAAATCAGCTCCGTGTCCTCTCGCTTTCCAGGACACGCTCCGATCTTTCAAACTTGTCCTCCAAAACATGAACATCAACCAAAAGACCGCCCAATCCCAAATCCGAGAGCAGCAGTCTCCGGTTCTTGAGATAAGGGAACTAGTGAAGGAGCGAAGGAGCTGGTTGAGCTCCTCGAGAGAGAAGGTCCAAGGCGGCTTAGGACCATGGTGACTCGGACGCGTCCGAAGCGTCTTCGAGCCCAAGTCGACCTCCTCGGACAGCGGGGAAGAAGAAGAAGAAGAAGCTGCAGATGCGAAGCAGCGAGACGCCGAGGAGCTCGCGGGCGAGGCAGCTCCATCCGAGCAAGGGGAGGAACACAAAGAAGAAGCAGTGGGAAGCTGCCGAGGGTCGATCGCTTCGCAAGCTCAAATAGGCTGTACTTAGCTCGAGACAGCGAGCTCGGGTGGGTCGAAGACCTAGCCGCACCAACCGGTCGACCGAGTAGCCCCTCCAGCCTACCGAGGTTCAAAGGGAGGAACCCCTAGATCCACTCGTTCGGGTCGGCCACTCGAGTTGAGCCCTTAACGATCATACCGGTTCTCCCTCTACCGCGCTCAAGCACATCGTCAAGATATTACCAGCGCCGGCGAACCTCCAATCCCTCCGCCTCCACTCAAGCATCCCCTCTCCCTCGTAGGTGCCATGCACCGAGTCACAATTCCTCGATCTGCAGATTCTTCTTTCGAGAGATTTCTACTTCTTTCTTTTGTCCAGGACATCAAAGTTGTACTAATTGTTCTTTTCTTCCCTTCTTTTTTGTTGTTGTTTTTGCTGAAAGGCAAGGGGGAGAAATAGAGTCAGAAAAACTTGTTGTCTTGTTTAGGGGAGCCTTCCCTCTCCTTCTGTGTATTCTCTTTAATTTTTAATGAATTAATGATTACTCTTCATTTCTATTTGCGTTTACAGACAACCAATTCCGAGTTAACATTATTTCATTGTTAAAGCATATCTCATTTCATGCTCCGATACATTACTCATCCGACTTAATGTGCTTTTATCCAAAAGAAAAGTTTCTGTCTAAGTATGGAATGCCTTTCATCAAAAAGGGGAGATTGAAGACTCGGACACCGCACAACACTTTCCGAGTTGTATGAATGGAATCAGGTATATCAATTGCTTACTTATAGAGTTTTGATTCCAAGGCATTCTTTGTACCTTAGAAACTTTTTTGAGTGATATGGTATCTTATCTAAGTGATACAGCGCTTACTTCATGATTTTCTTGCTTATTCTTGAGTGACTCGGAAAATGTATATGTGTGTCTCACTCGGTTCCGAGTCCCTCAGTGCTTAGATATATCGTTCAATGTTTAGACTAGTTTTCCGCTCGGATCCGACTTCGTGTTATTTGTTCTATCTTGCTGAAGTCGGTGCTTCTAGTCTAATTCATGCTTAGTCTATATCAAGTTATTTCACTATGATATTCTTCATGTAGCTTGATTCTTCGCTTAGACTAAGTCAGATGTGAAGACTCGGACACTCGCTCAACGCATTTCGAGTTACATTACATGAATCAGGAATAACCATCTCATATTTATAGAGTTTTGATTCCAAGGCATTCTCTGTGTTTTAGAAACTTTTCCGAATGAAATGGTATCTTCTCTAAGTACTACAGCTTGCACTTCATGTGTTTATTGCGCTTCTTTAAGTGACTCGAAAACCGATTCTTTGTTCCGAGTCCAAGATCACTCGATTTATCGCAGATTGAGTGGACTAGTGTTTCACCTTCTCTCACTCGGAATCCGGCTTCGATTATAAGCTCTATTTCATTAGAGTCAGTACCTCTAGTCTTTTTCATACTTAGTCTATATCAAGTTATCTCACTCGATATTCTTTACTTAGCTTGATCTATCGCTTAGACTAAGTCAGATGGAATTCCGAGTTATATAGTTATTAGACTCGAAAATTCCACTTCTCTTCGACTCGGATAATTAGTTGATTAATTATCATAATTATTTTATTATCTCGTGTCTAATCTTGGACCAAAGTATTTCATACTTTGAGAACCAAAATCGCTTTACTTTTGTAGGTTATTCAAATGAGGATACACTTTTCAAATCACAAAAGTAACCGGCTTCAAAACGTCAAATCACCAGTAGACATGGTTTTTCACCTTCTCTGCTCCAGTCCCGGAAGATAGTGTCGAGCTGTCTGTTTCCAAATCTGGAAAATTGAGACACCAAACTTAACAGTGGTTTTCACCTTATCTCTCAAGACACCGCTAGTAGTTTTAGGACTTCCAAGAGAGTTAAACCGTTGTCCAACGTTCACATTACAACGGATACTTTCTGAGTGACTCGTAAAGCTTCTATCAACGGTCACAGAGGACTCTCGGCCAGCAGATGAAGATAACGGCTACTCGCCTGGTCATCTATAAATAGAAGCCACTTCACAAGACTTGAAGATTGCCGAACTTATTGTTAATATACGTACTTGTGCAAAGTCTTTGTATTCATTCTCAATCTTCTACTTACAACTCCTATTCTGTAATTCATTACCTTCCGAGTTGTAAGGTCTTGTACTCAGCTTACAAACTCTTTCTTACTTTCTTTGTAAGGTCCCTCGACTAAGCCGTAAGTGTGAACTCAGCTTAAGTTGTCCCTAGCTGTAAGGTTTATCTCAGCTAGGAAGTACTAGATTACATAAGGGAATTTCGAGTCTAGGAAAACTTGTAAAGAGTTGTCTAAGGGAGCAACTCAGGTTCGGCCAGTTCACGGTATTTTGTGGACTCAAAATAGTGGATTTGACTTCGTGTCCGGATTGACAAGGTCCGTGGTTTTCTCGCCCCGGGAGGGTTTCCACGTAATCTCTAAGTGTTTACTTTTTGAGTTCATTCTAGACTCAGACTGTCTTAAAGCATTTGCTTTTCTTGCCATTTCTATCTATTCAGTCTTTCCGAGTCTCTACTTTTCGACTCTGTTTTGACTCGAACCGCATTCCGTATTTTACCCGGCAAAAGAGTTTGAATTTCCACAAGATTTCTTCCTCACCCTATTCACCCCCTCTAGGGTGACTCGAGACTCTCCCGAGCAAACCTTCAAGATGGAATTTTGAGTCACATGGATATTAGACTCAAAATTCCATTTCTTTTCCGACTCGGATAATTAGTTGCTTAATCATCGTAATTATTTTATTATTTGTGTCTAATCTTGGACCAAAGTATTTTATACTTTGAGAACCAAAATTGATTTACTTTTGTAGGTTATTCAAACGAGGATACACTTTTCAAACTACAAAAGTAACCGGCTTCGAACGTCAAATCACCAGGCAGACATGGCTTTTCACCTTCTCTCGCTTCGATCCTAGAAGATTGTGTCGTGGCTGTCTGTTTCCAAATCTGGAAAACTGGAACGCCAAGCTTAACGGAGGTTTCCACCTTATCTTTCAAGACACCGCCAATGGTTTTGGGACTTCCAAGATAGTTAAACCGTTGTCCAACGTTCATATCACAACGGATACTTTCCGAGTGACTCGGAAAGCTTTTATCGATGGTCACAAAGAACTCTCAGTCAGCATATGAAGATAACGGCTACTTTGCTTGGTCATCTATAAATAGAAGCCAACTCACAAGACTTGAAGATTGCCGAAATTATTGTTAATACACGTACTTGAGCAAAGTCATTGTATTTTACTCTCAATCTTCTACTTACAACTCCCACTCTGTAATTCATTACTTTCCGAATTGTAAGGTCTTGTACTTAGTTACAAACACTTTCTTACTTTCTCTGTAAGGTCCCTTGACTAAGCCGTAAAGGTTAACTCAGCTTAGTTGTCCCTAGCTGTAAGGGTAATCTCAGCTAGGAAGTACTAGATCGAGATAAGGGAATTTCGAGTCTAGGAAAACTTGTAAAGAGTTGTCTAAGGGAGCAACTTGAGTTCAGTCAGTTCACGGTATTTTGTGGACTCAAAATAGTGAATTTGACTTCATGCTTGGATTAGCACGGTCCGTGGTTTTCTACCCTAAGAAGGTTTCCACGTAATCTCTAGTTGTTTACATTCCGAGTTCATTCTAGACTCGGATCTGTCTTCAAGTCTTTATTTAATTTGCCACTTTACTCTAAGCAGTATTTCGAGTCCATACCTTTCTGACTCGTTTTTGACTCGTAATCCATCTCTGTATTTTATTTGGCAAAAGAGTTTGAATTTCTAAGAAAATCCTTCTTCACCCTATTCACCCGCCCTCTAGGGTGACTCAAACTCTCCCCGAGCAAACCTTTATTACTAACAACCTCAATTCTCTGGGTAGAAAGATTTCCCACGAGGAAATATGCAGAAAGATACTCGAAGTCTACCCAAGAGAAGATGGGGTCCCAAGGTGACAGCCATCGAAGAGGCTCGGAACCTGTCCTTACTGAAGCCGGATGAACTCATTGGGAAGCTACTCACACATGAGATCCACCTGGAAGAGGAGGATGCACAGGTCAGCACTAAAAAGAACATCGCACTAAAGGCCTCGGAAAACAGAGAAGCAAATCTGAGTTCCTCCGACTCGAAGAGGATCCCATGGCACTTATCGCCGGAGGCTTCAAAAGAATGATGAAGCAAAAAGATGGGATTAGAAGCCAAGAGAAGAGTTCTATAAGAAAGACAAGAAGGATAGAAAAGGTAAACATTCTTCCCCTTCAAAGTTATCTTTAACTAAGAACTCTAGCTGTTTTGAATGTGGCAGCGAGGAACACATAGTCAAAGACTGTCCCAGGAGAAAAAGGGACAGAGAGAAGAAAAAGGCTATGATGGCTACTTGGCGTGATGAAGACTCATTTGAAGATGATGAGGACTCGGATGATTCAAAGTGTCCGATTGCACTCTCGGACTTAGAAGCCAAATCGAGTAAGACTCGGATCACTCGGACTGTGAGGAAACAAATCCTCGGGAGGTAATTCAATACTTCCTTAAGTTTTCCAAAGTTGATTGAGCTAAATACATTTATACTTTGGAAGAAAAGTCCAATTCGATTCTTCTCAATTTAAAGAACAACATGAGTCTGTTACTTCGAGAGCATCTCTTTGAAAAATGAATTAGAAAAGCCGAGACTTACTCTAAGAGAACTCAAGACTAGTGCTCAATCTAATGAAACTGAGTTTGAGTCCGAGTTACTCGAAGAGAAAATGAGCATCCGAAGCAAGAGTTCAATGAGTCTCAAGAGCTTGTTTTAAAATTTACTCAAGGTCGAAAAACCTTGACATGCTCTTAGGGTCTCAATGTGTGTCCTTCAGAAAAGAAGGACTTGGTTTTAATAAAGAGGAGGTATCCAATTCCTACTCGGAGCTTTTCAAAAGGGATTCTAGAACTATGAAGTTCAGGAAGGCTGAGTACGGTGCCATTCATAAGAATGAAAGGAAGATTGAGCCCAGAGCCAGCTTACAGGAGAAAACACTCTCCTCCTATTTATAAAAGGAAAGAGTTTCAAAAGAAAGAGACATAGACTCATTTTTCTAAAAGAAAGACTCGAGAATCTAACCAAACCCAAAGTTATTCAAATCTGGGTTGCCAAGAATCTTCTTCCTCGAGAAAAGGATCACAGTAAAGGAAGTTACTCGGGTTCGTTAGAGGAAGTGAGAAAGGTTAGTTTGTTTCTAACTTGCAGGTGGCTCAGAAAAAAACAAAAGGGCATTGGTACCTGGACAGTGGATGCTCACGTCACATGTCGGGAAATCCAAGACTCTTTTCCGAGTTAGAAGAGTACAAGGGAGGCAAAGTCACATTTGGAGATGACAGCAAAGGCAAGATAATTGGGATAGGCAAGATTGGAAAAGGAATCGATCTGGTTAGCCCGAGTATACCTTGTCAAGGGATTAAAGTACAATCTACTTAGCATTTCATAACTATGTGACAAAGGTCAAGAGGTAAGATTCACTTAGACCAACTGTTATATTTTTGATAATACTACTAAGGAGACCAAGCTCTCGAGTGATCGGGTAACACCTACACTATTCCTCTTTCACACTCAAGTCAGAATCTATCTTTCTTAAAAGCATCTCTATATGATGATTCATGGACGTGGCATCGTAGATTAGGTCATATTAGCTTGCATACCATTAAGAAGCTCGCTTCTCATGGTTTAGTTAGAGGATTGCCTAAGTGTGCATTTAAGAAAGATAAAATCTGTGAAGCATGCACAAAAGGGAAACATGTCAAATCATTTTGTAAATCTCTGAAAACCGTTTCCACATCCAAGGTGCTTGAAAAGTTGCATATGGATTTGTGTGGTGAAATCCTTGTCAAGAGTCTCGGAGATAAATCATATGTGCTTGTCATTGTTGATGACTACTCACGATTTACCTGGGTGTGTTTTCTTAAGTACAAAAATGAAGCCTTCAAAGAGTTCAGCAAGCTCCGCAGGAAAATCCAAGTTGAGTCTCGGACTCGGATTCGGAGAATTCGAACCGACCATGGAAGGGAGTTCGATTACTTAGAATTTGCAGAGTTCCGTGATAAGAATGGCATCTCCCACAACTTCTCAGAACCAAGAACTCCTCAATAAAATGGAGTAGTGGAGAGAAAGAACCGGACTCTAGAGGAAATAGGAAGGACAATTATGATTGAACATGATCTACCCTACTATTTCTAGGCCGAGGCGAGTCAACACAGCTAACTACACATTAAACAAATGCCTCATCAGACCCATCCTGAAGAAAACTCCATACGAGCTCTACAAAGGGAAGAAACCCAACATCTCATACTTCAAACCCTTTGGATGTAAGTGCTTTGTTCACAACAATGGTAAGGATCACTCGACCAAGTTTGATGCTCGGTCGGATGAAGGTATTTTTCTTGGTTATTCATCTCATAGCAAAGCATATCGCATTTTCAATAAAAGAACTAATAAAGTGGAAGAAAGAATCCACGTTGTTTTTGATGAAATTGAACAGGAAAAACCAAGTGAGTCAACATTCTTAAACCTAAAGCTCAGCAGAGATGATGATCTTGATGAAAATGAGCTCATCAAGAATCAAATCAAAGCCACTCAGAACGAAGTGACTCAGAACAACATGACTCATAATGAGACAACTCAAGAGCTAACTCAGAATGTTGAAGGTTAATTAGATGAACAAGCTCACTCAGAACAGACTTCGAAGATCAACCAATTCAACCTACAGATCTGGTGAACCAAAGAACAGGTAGAGAATTTAAGTATACTTCGAGCCACCCACTGGAAAACATCTTGTCCGATATCAATAGTGGGGTAAGAACTCGTTCCTCTCTACAAAATCTATGTTCATTCATTGCATTCATTTCATTAACTGAACCCAGAAATGCACTAGAGGCCCTAAATGAACCTGAATGGGTAGAGGCCATGCAAGAGGAACTCAATCAATTTGAAAGAAACCAAGTCTGGACTCGACCAAACGACCTTTTGACCACCCAGTCATATAAACCAAATGGGTTTTCAAGAACAAACTAGATGAAGGTGGGTTGGTAGTCAGAAATAAGGCTAGACTTGTGGCTCAAGGTTACAATCAAGAAAAAGGAATTGATTGTGGGGAAACCTTTGCACTTGTTGCCAGAATCGAAGCGATTAGAATCTTATTTGCATTTGCATCTAGCATGAATATCAAATTGTATCAAATGGATGTTAAATGTGCATTCCTTAATGGTTTCATTGAAGAGGAAGTCTATGTTGAGCAACCCCTGGATTTGAAAACTCGGAATTTCCAAATCATGTTTTCAAATTGCAAAAAGCTCTCTATGGTCTTAAACAAGCTCCCAGAGCTTGGTATGAAAGACTAAGGAATTTCTTGATTGAAAATGATTTTAGAAGAGGTCAGATTGACAAGACTCTTTTTATAAAAATCAAGGGGAAAGACTTTCTTATTGCTCAAATCTATGTTGATGACATAATCTTTGGAGCTACTAATGAAATTCTTTGTCGAGATTTTTCTGAATTAATGAGACAGGAATTTCAAATGAGTGTGATGGGAGAACTCAATTTCTTCCTTGGTCTACAAATCAAGCAAGACAAAGATGACATCTATGTCCATCAATCAAAGTATACCAAGGAGCTGCTGAAGAAGTACAAACTTCAAGACTCAAAACATGCAGCAACACGTATGAGTAGCGAGCATAAAACTGGACTTAGACGAGAAAGGTAAAGCAGTAGATCGAAACTCTATCGAGGTATGATTGGATCTTTGCTATATCTTACTTCCAGTAGGCCAGACATAATGTTTAGTGTATATCTGTATGCAAGATTTCAAGCTAATCCAAAAGAATCACATCTCACTACGGTGAAGAGAATATTCAGATATCTTGCAGGGACTCGGAATCTAGGTCTATGGTACTCAAGAGACTCGGAACTAACTCTCACTGGATACTCGGATACTGACTATGTTGGGTACAAAGTTGATAGAAAGAGCACCTCAGGAGCCTGCCGGTTTCGGGTCAATCCTTGATATCTTGGCACTCAAAGAAGCAAAACTCAATAGCTCTATCAACTGTTGAAGCTGAGTATATTGCAAGCTGGAGCATGCTTTGTGCTCAGATTTTATGGATCAAGCAACACTTAAGAGACCTTGGACTTTTATTCAAATCAATTCCAATCAAGTGTGACAATCAAAGTGCAATCAGCATCATCAAGAACCCAGTTCAGCACTCAATGACAAAACACATTGAGGTCAGGTATCATTTTCTTAGAGACTATTATGAGAAAGATGATATTGAACTTGAATTCATTCCTACCAAATTTCACTTAGCTGATATCTTTACTAAGCCACTTAGTGAGGATAAGTTTTGTTTTATTAGGAATGAGCTTGGCATGATCAATGCATAATTATGTGCTTTTCCGAGTGAAACTACTTTGCATGATTATATGTTATATGCTTTCTATCTTTAAATAACAATTAATTCAGTTGAGCTAGTGATACTTGAGCTATGGGTTATTGTTTGTCTGCGGTTTCGAGTCACTCGAAACTTCACCGAGTCGGACTCATATTTTGAGAAAAATGGACATCAAAATTCGAAATCATCTCTAGATCAATGGAGAATTTCAGAAATTTCTTTTAAAATTTCTCCTTTTCTCTCTCTCTCTCTCTCGCGCATCGATCGGACAACTAGCCGTTGGGAGACAATCGTTGGAATTCTAACCGTTAGAGAGCGAGAACAATCACACCGGTCCGAGGCGATCGTTGAAGAGCTGGGTTAGAACGAACACTAAAGGATATTTCTTTCTCTATAAATAGCGTCTTTTTCCTTCATTTCACTACTTTACTCTCTTCTTACTCTTACTCTCTCAATTACTTCAACTCGAGCAAGCTTTCTACGTTCGAAGAAATTTTCATCGCTCTCAAGCTAAGTAGAAGTATTCTCAAGTAAGCGCCGAAAGCTCTCGGTTCTCTTTACTCTCTTATTTTCTTTTTACTCTCTCTCTCTCTCTCTCTCTCTCTCATCGAGCTATCTTCTCTCTCTGTCAATGTTCATCTCCTCTCCTCTCGGTTCAATCCGGACACCAAGTCGGTTGTATTGCAATTCTTACTTCTCTTCTACTCTTACTCTCTAACGGAGTTGTAAAGGTTACATCAACTCAGTTGTCCCAAACTGTAAAGGTTACCTCCTCGGTTTGGAAGTACGAGGTTAGATAAGGGAACTTCTAACCCTGGAAAAAATTGAAGGATCCCAAGTTGATAAGGTAACTTCAACTTGGAAGTACTAGGTCGATCGGATAAGGAAAATTCCGAGCCCGGGAAAATTGTAATAGATTTATTTGGGACCAAATCTGGGTAGTCATATTCATTGTAATTGAGGATTCAATTAGTGGATTTGACTTGGTGTCCGGATTGACACCGTCCGTGGTTTTCTCGCCCGGGAGGGTTTCCATGTATATCTAATTTTACACTTTTCCGAGTCCAATCTAGACTCGGAATTTGCTTCTTAATAAGTTACTGTGCAAAAAGAGTTTGATTTTCTCAAAAATCTTCCATCACCCTATTCACCCCCTCTAGGGTGACTTAACTTCTCTAAGAGAAAACCTTCATGTTCCCCTCGAACCCATGTCCCGGAGCGATTGAATGCAAAGTGAATAGCACGCTATTTTCTTCCAAAAAAAAAAAAAAACAAAAATGGGATATGAAACAATAATATCTAATTTTGGCATCCCTTACCTATCATAAGGCATTCGACCTGTCAAGAGTTCTAACATAACCACTCCAAAACTGAAGACATCACTTTCAGCAATATAGAACCCCAACTCAAATGCTGGGGCTCCATAGCATAAGTCGATGGAAGCTGTCTTGATAACTCGAAATAAGACAATAGTACTTTAGTAGAAGAACAAACTAACAATTTCATATTGTATGACAAAGTTCACTATGCTTTCTAGCACCTGCAAGAATGCAATGCGGACATTCGAAAGAATATTTAAATCTAATACCAGTACTTTCAAGTGTCGGACATGTCAACAACAATGGCAATGCATTTTTGTCAAGTCCAGCACAATAGGAATGTTTAACACATTGCCCTCATCCTACAGTTGACATACGATAACACAAACTAAAAGATACAGAATAAGCATCCTGTAGAGAAAGTATTGTACATACACTATCAAAGAAAAAACAATTAACGAAAAAAAATTCCAATGGACACCGGACATATTTAAGTGTGTTCGATTGAACAAATACTAAGTACACTTCATCGTTTTAAAGGGTGCTACATCATCCCATCATAGATGATTAGCTATTGTTTCATGTTCCTAATGCTTATTTTAAAAGAAAACATAAAACTATATCATCTACACATTGTATGTTGTCTCTTCAAACGCTCTTTTGTATTTGTCTTGGACAAAAAGTTACGAATAAGGTCCCAAGCATTCCATGATACCATCTCCCTATTCCCCTCCCCGAACAACACGAAAGCCCTAACCGAAGGGGGATTCTCGGCTACCAAAGACTAGGATCAGCAAAGGAAAAAGCACAAACCAACATGGTATACTACTATATATGGTCTTTTACCCGACTAATTGTAAGACCCGTAATTTTGGGTTAGGTAGTTATATAAGTTAAATTAATTATTAAGCCTTAATTAAAATAGAGTGGGTCGAATGACCAAGTTATATACGTGATTAGATATTCGTAAATTTTTTTGAGCGATTATTATTATTCCGCGTAACTATTATTAGTGAAGTTTATTAATTTCTTCCTTCGAATTTTCCACCGAACTAGCTAAATAAAAACCCGAGACTGCTTATGCTCCATATGTGGGTTTAATTATTATGAGGATTAAAAAAACAGAAAAAGAAAAAGGGGAAATGAGAAGGAGAATTAGGTGCTAGTCGGGCGTTGGATTAGTGTAAAAATTAGATGTGGTGGCTGGACTTAGAGAGGCCACGGGAGGGAGAGACAGAGCCGGAGAGAGAGAGAGAGAGGAGGGGGCCTAGGACTGAAATAAGAAAAAGAACCGAAGGCGAGAGAAGGGAAGGAGAGAGCGAGAAAAGCAGGGAAAAGCGAGAGGGAAAGGGCGTGAGAACCAAAGAGGGGGCCGGTGGCTGCCCGAACGGCTAACGGCCGATGGGAAAAGGGAGAGCGAGGGCTCGGGGAGGCGAAAAAGGAAAAGAAGTAGAACAAAGGAAGAAGGGAAGAGGGAGGACCGAGCGTAGAGTGGGAGAGAGAAGATGAGTAGTGCGAGGGCCAAGGAGATCGAGAGGGACTGGCGACCACCATAGAACCAAAGGCGGCAGCTGGCGATTCAAGTAAGCGGCGAGCGAAAGGAAGAGAGCGAGAGACGGGGACATAGTGAGGGCGAAAGAAGAACCCGAGCGAGACAGGAGGGAGAGAGTTCGAGAGGCCGGGGACCGGGAAAAGCAACGGCGACGAGGAGGAAGACGGCGGTGAGCACACGAGGGCCGGACCGAGAGGCAGCGGGAACCAGAAATGGCGGGTTAGAGGCAGGGAAAGCAAGAAACCAAGAGACTGAGCAAGAGCTGGCAGAGAGAGGGACCGAGACCGAAAAGGCAGAAGTAAAGAATCCCGAAATCAACCCCTAAAACCTAAGAATCCCGGGTGGGTAGTCTTATACTCTAAATTATTAGTAATTGCGAAACGCAAATGGATTTATTGTGAGTATTAAGTGTTTGTTGTGAATATTGAATTTGTTGTGAATGTTGAGCATCCGTATTGTGGAACATGACCCGAGTAGTTGTTTAAAATTGAATTAAGAACTTAAAATGGATTTAGGGAATCGTTAGGGCTGAATCGGGACATGAGAAGATTTACTCGGGTTAAATAGTAGAGTTGAATTGGGAACTTCAAAGAAATTTAGTAGTTACTAAGGTTGAATTGGAAACCTGGTGATTATGATGAAGTTAGATTGCATAGGTCAAATGAGTAGTATCGAAGTTTCGGTTAGCTATTGAGGATGAAGGAATTGTGACTTGGGTACAAATTATGAGTTGATTAAGTCTTAGAGATTCCTTGAATTTGCGGTATTGAGAGTTAATTGTGAATATTGGGGAATGATAATTCGAAGTATAAAGAGGAGTATGAATTTATATTGATTGATGTACAGTTGATGCATGGGAATGAGAAGCGGGTGATTGTCGGGTTAGTTGAGCTCAAAACATATTTAATCTTCAAGGTTGAACTAAACATGAAGGTAAGCGAAGCTAGTGGAATTTGAAGTGATGAAAGGTGATTAAGAGTTATATAACCGAGGATGGGCGATTAATAAGGTAAAGATATTAAATGGGAGTTTGAGGTAGTGGTAAGGTTAAGTTGAGTTTAGAATATATCTAAGCCTTCGAGATTAAATTAAGTGGGAAGATGAGCATGGCGAGAGGAACTTAAGTGATAAAGTGAGATTAGGAGTTATATGGTCGAGTATGGATAAGAGAAGTTGATTTATAAAGTAGAGACATAAAATGACAAATTGAGGTAAAGCCAATAAATTATGAGAAGTCGAGACGTTGGAATTATGTGGTATCTACTTGTGGTTATTGTGGCTCGAAAACGGAATTAATCTTGAAGACTCGGACTTGGCAGGTATATCATTCGAGTACCATCAAGGAATCAGTACGAGACTTCATCTCTTGGAAGTTTTGATTACAAGTCATTCTAAGTGCTTTAGAGACTTTTCCGAGTGATATAGAATCTTTTTGAGTGTTACGTAAACTATTACATATGTTTTCACTTGATTCCGATCGACTCCAAAAGCATACTCTTGCTTATCTTTTCACACATAGTTACGAGTCACTCGGATAACGCTCGACTTATCGCATATTTGCTCTAACGTGCATAAACTCAGGTCGACTTTGTATTCTAAGTTTGATTGAATTACAGTGTTAATTCATCCTTCTAAGTCAGCATGTTTCATTTGAACTGTGCTTGTCTAGATCAAGTTCCATTACTCGTGATATTCTTTATCGGACTTGTTTTACTTCTAGATCGACTCGGATGGAATTTGAGTATAATGGATATTAGACTCAGAAAATTCCACTCTTTCGGGACTCGAATAATTAGGCACTTAATTATCTTAATTAAATTATTATCTATGTCTAATCTTGGACCAAAGTATTTTATACTTTGAGAACCAAATTGATTTACTTTTGTAGGTTATCTAAACGAGGTTATCCTATTTTTGAAATACATAAGTAACCGGCTTCAAGTTGTCAATCACTAGCGGACAAGGCTTTTCTACTTCGACGAAGGCCCGGACAACCGTGTCGGGGTTGTCTGTTTTCAAAATTGGAAATCTGCAACGCCAAGATCAACGGTGGTTTCCACCCTACTTTTCGAGACACCACCAATGGATTGGGACATCCAAAGGAGTCAAGAGCCGTTGCCCAACGTTCACACTTCAACGGATATTTTCCGAGTCACTCGGAAAAACCATTGCAACGGTCACAACGGACTTCTAATCGGAAGATAGTCACAACGGCTAATCTGCCTAGTCATCTATAAATAGAAGCCACTTCGCAAGACGAGAAGATTGTTGAATCTATTGCTGAAGTTATCTCTCTCTGTATAATTCTCATTCAATCTTCTACTTACAACTCCAACTCTATACTTAACATCTTTATGAGTTGTAAGGTCTTGTAATTAGTCACAAACACTTATTCTTACTTTCGAGTAAGGTCCCTTGACTGAGCTGTAAGGGTTAACTCAGCTCAATTGTCCCTAACTCGTAAAGGTTACCTCGGTTAGGAAGTACTAGATCAAATAAGAGAACTTCTAAGTCTAGGAAAATCTTGCAAGGAATTGACTAAGGGAACAATTCTGGTTGAGTCTTTCTACTGTATTTTGTGGATTCAAAATAGTGGATTTGACTTGGTGCTTGGATTAGCACCGACCGTGGTTTTCTGCCCCAGGAGGGTTTCCACGTATTTTCTTAGTCCAATCCAAACTCGGATCTGTTTCAAAGTCGGTTTTAGAATTTAATCTTCCGAGTCTTTGTTTAAATTTCCTCATCACCCTATTCAGCCCCCTCTAGGGTGACTTAGTCTTTCCAAGAGCAAACCTTCAAATCTTACTAAAGTGGTGGATTGAGAAAGGTATAGTTAGAAAGGGGCCAAGAATAACTATCTGTGTTGAATTATAGCTATTTATGCAAGTGACGGTATTAAATGATGTTCAAAATTAGTTTTGAAAGGAGTTTTGTATTTTACGCGAATTATCCTTGAATGCAACTTCTTGATAACTCGCCTTTCAAAATGTGCATATGTTTTAAAGAAGTGAAACTTATTTGAGAAAAGTGAATCGGATTTAAGAAAGTGAATTTATAAGGGTGACACGTGGTGTCATGCCTTCCTTGATATTAAACCAACTTGAGAAAGTTATTTGAAACAGATGTGATGAATGATTATGTGTAAAGTGTTTTGAATCGACTGCCTATGGATCGTTTAGCATACCGAAGGGTTTGAACTGGAGTCCTCATTCGTGAGGATGCCTAGCTAGAAACTTCGAGGGAAGGGTTCTAACAGGGTTCCTGTGGTGGTAGGATGCCCGATCCGAGACTCTCTAGAAGATAAGTCCCGGGGGCCTTTCTTCGGGGTCGCGCCCCGGAGGAACTAAAGAAGTGCTAGTTCGAGTCCCCGAAAGCCCGGAAAGTTGATTCGGATTGAAAAGAATTGTGATGAGTGTGAAACCGTATTTTAAATGATTAAAGTGTTGTGATTCATATGTGACAATTGATTTCAAAGGATTTCATTGAAAAGTATATAGATTTGTATTATGTTACTATATTTTCGCTGATTTCATTATTATGAGTAATATGTGTAAAGAATTTCCATTTTAAGAGTGTGAGACTTCCAGTGGATCCGTGGTTTATTACTCACCCCCATAAATTTCCCCATTTTCCCTCCCGAGTGTTGGAGGTACATTTTCGAAGGTATGATCTACGCTTAGCACATTCCGGACTCTTGGTGATCGTTGATTGCTAAAGTGACTCAAGTGGCCGACGTGCATTTCTTATATGTCTAAGTGTTGTACTTGTAATTTAGTTCATATAGTTTGTACCCAATGTACCATGAACCATTTAGATTGTCTTAAGTTTATCGCATGATTGGTTGGACTCCGGCATATGGCCGTTGAGTTGTATACTCCTAGCGTGTGGCTCGTTGAGTTTTATTATGATTTTTATGCACATTTTTAAGGCTTAAAGCCTAAGGGTTAGACCATATTTCAAATGAAATTCTGCCGAAGTTTTTAGAAATCTTCTAACCCTTATGGAAAATTTCCTTCCTTACCTTTAAGTTGGGTTTAGACCACCAAACTAATATCAGAAAAAGCCTTGGGAGTTCATTTAAGAAATTCTGACGATGTAATACTCATAGGGGGTGTTTTGGGTTGTTACACTAACGAAGCAAGACGCTATCAAAGGCGCCAAGCCACAATCAAAGACGCGAATGCTGAATTCATCATCAAGGAGAATATTGGCAGATTTGAAATTTCTGTGTACAATGGGTGGTTCACATTCCTCATGTAAATATCTGTTTTAAGATATACATCAAACAGATTTAATTACCCACCAAGCACATAACATACTACCAAGTGGGATTATTCAAGGATAGGACATGGAAAATGGTGGAAAAAAACCCTAAGCATCATTATCATAAAGTAAAATCAGTGAAAAGATATTTGAAAAATTCTAAATGTGGAGCAAAATGCAGCTTTCACAATTTTGTGCAATGATCAGAGAAAGCATTACCGGGAACTCCGCAGATTGAGGAAGACTTTATTCTTATCGGGCAAACATAGTACTCTAATTTTTATGCTAATACTATTTATAGCAAATAAAAGGATTTAAATGAATCTAATAGATGGGATTAAAACTACCTATAAGAAGATTTAAACTAAACAAACTGTTTTCTGAAGCATAAAGAGCAATAGTAAAATTCAATTAACATCCAAGGACCATGCTTAGCCAGCCAGATATAAAATCCACTTACTCTAGTGCTCGTGCTGCTTCAAGAGCCATCTGCATACGAGTATTCCAAGGCAGCTTCTTCCTGTACTCATCATTAGAGTGCAGTGCATCCTGTAAGGTTCCATTACTACAATACTCATAGATCAACAATCGCTTGCCATGCTCTGAACAGTACCCCACCAACTCCACAACGTTAACATGCCGAAGTCTATCAATGTTTTTTACAAGCTCAATAAACTCATGTTCTTTCTGTCGACTGCAAACACCCTTATCAAGCTTCTTGACTGCAAGCAGCTGAACAGAGCCCTAGATAGGTCAGAATTCCGAAGAACATTGCAGAAGAAAATATTCTGGGTGGTTGAACATTGCTAACCCAGGCCTAGCCATCATGCTAACTTATTCACCCACAAACCCAAACACACCTTACTAATTTGAAAAACTAATATGGCAATTGGCTATTTAAGGCATTTTGGTAACCTTGAGGGTATTATAGTCATTTAAAGATACAAAAGGCTCAGGAAACAAATACGAAAAACAAGGACATTTTCATAACTTTTTGTCCAAGAAACTCTTTCAAAACTTATATTTACCATTCCAATGAATAGTAAAATGAGCATTTGTAGGTAATTAATCTCTATAGTTGTGCTTTTTAAGAGCTATTTTGAATTTGAGTTTATGTTTGGATAGTGTGAAACTTTAAAAAAGAAAAAAAATTTAAAAGAAAGATTGTTCTTTTTACTGTGCCCCTTTTTAAGAGATATAATTCCTTTTTTCCTGTAATGGGAGGAAGGGAGATTATAAAAGGTTTACTAACTCAAAATCACCTTTACATTATTTTTCATACATGATAACCATTGGTTAGTTCTGTGTCATTACAATTCATATGGAAAAAAATAGCATCCAAGGATTCCATAAACAAGTTTAATTAGTCTACTATTTTTTGTGTGTTCCTGTTCGAGCGCAGAGCATCTACCTCAGAGGTTTTCTCTGTTCTCGCCGGTCTATCTCACAGGTTGGTTTCGTCGGTTGGTCTCGCTGGTAGCTGTTTTCGCCGTTCAGGCGTGCCTCCCCTTCCTCCATTCTTTCCCCCGCTCGGGACTCCCTCTTTCTCCGTGTCTGCTCTCGCTCTGGGTTCTCGCTCCCTCGCTTCCTCTGTTTCTACTCGCCGGTTCTTCTTCCCCGGTTGCCGTTCCTTTTCCCGGTTGGTCTCTCTTTCTCCGCCTGTCGCTGCCGCTGTCCCTTTTCTCTCCCAATCGCTCACTCGTTCTTCCTCTATGGTTCTGGCTCAACCTCTCTCTCCCTCTTGCTCTTGCTCGCCATCATCCTCTCTCTCTCTCTCTCTCTCTCCGTTTGCTGCTTGTGGGTCTTCTTCCTCCTCCCTATGTGTTTTTCCTGAATCTCGGGCTTCCCCTTTCTTTGTATTCCTTTCCCAAGTCCCTTCTTCTTTTCTTTTCCCCTTAATCCTTTTTTTTCTCTTTTCTTTTGCTGTGGCAACTTCACAACTTGCCAGCACACCCTTCTTGTTACACTAATACCCTTCTAATTCTAACACCTAATTCTCCGTCTTATTACCCTTTTTCTCTTTCTTGCTTTTATAGCATCATTTAGGTTAAACCTAAGTAAGTGGTACAAGTGGTCTCGGGTTCTATTTAGCTAGTCCGAGCGAAAAATTAAGAGGATGAAATTAATATATTAATTTAACTCATGTAACTAACTAACCCAAAATTATGGGTATTACAAAACAAGACTATCCAAACTAGTTGGATTTTGGTTGTGACTAAAATCTTTCCTTCTGGGGCTTTCAAATTGCGTGACATTCATAGTTGGTTGTGCCCTCTAAATACTCCCAACAATGGCCTCAGAATCATGGTCGGGGTCTCCATGATTGAAAGTTGGGTTATTAAATGCAACTATAATCTTTGCATGTTGTTTTCCTTTTCCAAGAGAGATGTCTGTAATAGTTCTACTACTAGACATTTGTATTGAATTGCCAAAAGATGCTCTGCTTCCCTAGAGTTCAAAATTTGATTTAGGGACTTTTTGTCTTCCAAGTGTAGATGGCAACTATCTGGTACCCTTTCGGAATCATCCTGAGGAGGCTGCTCATCTTTCGCCTCACAAGTTCAATCATGGTTCGTAAAGCTACCATCATCGCTCTCCGGGCTACAGTGGGTAGTTGCAGACTTTATGTCATGATGATCATTAAGATGATTGCTAAAACAACACCAAAATGGTACTATTACTTCTTGTGCAAACACCCTATAGCCCTTCCCTTGGACTTGAAAAAGGATTTTGCCTGTTATGAAGCTCATACAAGTGGTGTCAACTAGGGCTCTTACAACAGAGAAAGATTTTGCTTCTTTATTGCTGAATCTACATACACTTACTCACCCCAACTTAGCAATATTTTCTGAATAATTTCCCAAGACCAAGCCTCCACAAGGATCCCATAAAGTTCAAGCCAGATTCTTTTAGTTTCACAATTTCGGCTCGTCCTAGAGGTGGTTCGTGCGGAACCAATAAGTTAGGATATCACTATTTTCCTGTAATACTGAGAGCACTTTCTCCTAGGTTTTAAAGTAAGGATGAATTTAAATATACCCATGTCTCGTTACCTTTAGGCACATTGGAAATTTGAACATGATTGCACTTGATAATGAACATGCATCTCTAGGATGGTCCGAGTGGCAAACTAAGCTCTCTTACAACCATTCAACTGTTCCTTCACTTATAGACCCTTCAACCTAAAAAACCGTCTTCACCTTGTTTCGCTCTTCTTGGTTTATAATAATTGACTTTGCTTTATTACTTGTGTGCTTCTTTGGAACCCAAACCCATTTCCTTTTGTTTGGTCATTTCTTAGGGTCTTCTTGCTCTGAATACATCTCGCTTTCCAAATTCTTCTTACTAGTTTTCTGAAATTTTGCCCATGTAACATATAATCTATGTTGGTTAATGAAAGTTCTATTCATTACTTTCACTGCCCCATCAACAGCTTGCTTGAATATGAACCTTACAAATGCCTAACTCCTGGATTTTACCCTAGGCTTCTTCGGACTATAGGCATTAGTCACTCTCCCAAGTCTCGTAAAAATTCTTTTCAGCTCTCTAGGATCCTAGCTATGGGGTAAATTATCTATGAAAATTGAGATCTCAACCTTTCTCTCTCTCTCTCTCTCTCGGCTCTTTTGATTTTTAGGTCAAGTGGTATGCTGTTAATGCATCAAAAGGTTTGAAAATCATATCTTACAACCTCGGGTATGAGACTTATGTACACACCATGTGAAATGACGTGATTTTATGTGTGTCCACCGCTTTGATAAATTGATTTTTCTGGAATTTTACATGATTTGATACTAGCGATGATAATGGGTCGGGTCCAAGTGGATCCAGACCCGTTTTATTTTTTAGACTTGGACCTAGACCTATACTCGCTGGGTCTGCGGGTTCATGGGTTCTAATGTGTTTAGACTATTTTAAACTAAAATTGTTAAGAAGCAATATAATCTTATCATTCTTCTGCCCCATTTAATATTATTAGACATTTGTAGGAAACATAATTTTTTTATTTTTCACACATGCACTTAGATAATCTATAAATTGACAAACTGAAATGAATATTCAAAAATCAAGCAAAGTGATTGAATTGTTTAAAAGAATTACGGCAAGACAAGCTTAAGTCATATGTAAACAAACAAAAAATTTAATTGGGTCCATGGGTCTAGATTTGGGTTCAAATTCTAGACCCGGACCTAGACCCAGACCCATTTAATACCACTTGGACCCGGACCGATCCAGACTCATTAAGTCCAAAATTTTTGGACTTATACCTATAATTCGGGTCGGGTCCGATGGATTTGGATCGGGTGCGGGACCCATTGCCCTCCCTATTTGATATCATTTGGGCGGATTGGTAAAATGTTAAAATTGGTTATGGGGGTCTTGAGTTAAAATCCCATTACCGTTGATATATTTTTTCTTGGACCTTTTCTTTTTAAAAAAAATTTTATCTTATTTTTATCTTTATTTGGTTAACATTCAATTTTTTTTAGAAACTTCTTTTTATATTTTTGTGCCTTTTTTTGGTAACATTTTATGCAATTTTTTTTTGTGCATAATATAATACCTTTCAAAGAATTAGTACAAGACGAGCTTAAGTCATATGTAAAAAAAAAAAAATTTAAAAACTCTTTAGAGAGAGAATGACCCTCTAGAGAGAGAAGCTATGATGCCTTGCTACCCTAAACCTAAAAAACCTCCCGATCTTCTGCCCCCTTCTTGCTTTCGCGGTTTCCCCCTTCTCTGTTTGGCCATTCATGGACCTTCTTGTGTCTTTCCTTGGTCATCTCGATCTCTCTTTGCTGCCCCTCTTCCTCTTTTTGTTATTTTTGATATGTATTGCTTTCGTTGGAACATGGTATCCGGGTCTCTAAGTTTCTAAAAATTAAGATCGTTGTTGATGTCAAGAATCACCGTAGCCACGTTATGGTCGTCTTATTGGTGCTCTATTTCAAGGCGTTTTATGAGTGGCTTCGATCACATATGGACTCGGATCTTCCTACTAAGGCTGCCATTGATGGTTACAAGGTGTTCTCTAGATCATTCTGCGTGGGTAAGTTAATCATTGCTTATTTCTTAGGTATGTTCTCATCTCTCTTTTCTTCTTGCTCAGATTTGGGCCTGATTTGAGGGTGGTTCTCGATCCTTCTAGTTGTGCCCAGAGTGGTTGGGATTTATCAGAACCCTCTCTTGGAAGTGCGATTTAGGTCTTTCTTGTTGGTCTTTTTCAATGTTCCTAGCGTGGTTATTTACTGTTCTTTTGTGGTTAACCTTGGGTATGTTTGTGAAAGTCACTCCTCTTACATGCCTTCTTGGTGGCTCGTCCTCTTTCTTGGGATCTTGCTCTTCCGGTCTGATTTTCTTGTTGATCTTTCTTTTTGGTGGTTGTTTGGGTTATGGGTTTTTTCTTGGGTTTTTGGGCTGATTGGTGCATCTTTGTATTCCCTTGTTGGTGTTGCTTCTTTAGTTGATTGTGTGGATTTTTATGTCATGCTTCTCTAGGTTTTTTCTTCAATTTCCTGGTTTTAGCTTTTATTTTTTATTTGGGTTTTCTTGGTTGCCATTTCTTCGCATCTTTGTCTCTACTTGTTTTTTCCTCCCTTTGTTCTTCTCTTGTTTCATCTGCTCTCTTCTCTCTTGTTGATTCTTGTCCTTTGGGATTGTTTTTAGTTTACAACCTTCACTGTGTTTTCCTCTCGAATTTCTAGGGTTGTGGCTTTTGTTTATTTTTCGGGTTGTTTGGGGTTGGAGGTTTGTGCTTTGGCTCATTGTATGTGTTAAACCTCGTTTTTATCGGTTTTTAAGGCTTTATTTAACCCAATTCCGTGATGATTTTAATGATATTTATTCAGTTTTGCGTTAGATTTTGTTTATTTTCTCCTTATCGTCACCTAAGCTCATAAATCTCTTTATTTCAGGTTTTTGGGCTTAAATTTGAGAGATTCGAGACAAGCGATGAAGAGGAGAGTTCGGGCCCAAGAGGAAGCAAGAAAGAAGCCTCAAACACATCAAGAGACATTGCACGGCCCCTGTGCGAGGCTGCACAGCCGTGCAGATCATCGAGCGAAGGGTTCGAAGTCAAGGAAGGCCGCACAGCCCCCTGTGCGCATTTCGCACGGCCGTGCGAGAAGCTACAGAATTTGAAGTCGTGCACGGCACCCCGTGCGAAGCTGCACAGCTGTGCGAAATAGGCAGAGAGTTCGGGGTTTTCGTACAGGCCCCTGTGCGTAAGTCACACGGCTGTGCAAAACTGCGGCAGAATTTCGCACGGTACCCCGTGCGACCATTGTTTCTGCGGATATTTAAGTTTCCTAATTATAATTTTTAGGGATCTTTTTCTAGAATTCTAAATTTTAGTAAGGGTTTTCGAGAGGCAGCCCCAGAGGAGACTCAAGAACACTCAATTCTAATTTTCTACTTCAAGTTTATGTATGATTGAATCACTTCAAGTTTTTATTCGGTAATCGTAATTTCTTCTCTTTATCTTTTCTTCACAATTTCTCTTCGTTTTTCCATGGCTATGTTCCCTAAATTCTGTCAATTGTTTAGTATCATGTTTAGGGGCTAATTTCTCTACTTAGGTTGGGATTGATCCCTATTATGTTTTGATAATCATGAATATAATGCCAATTGAATTGTTCTATGCTTGTTGGGTTAGAATTCACTTCGCTCATCACTTTTTCGTTGATTGCCTCGAAAGAGGACTCATATGTTTTTATTAGGGTTTTGTAAACATCGAAAGATGAAAACTTACCTAGAATGACATTGTGAGCGATTAGAACTTCATTATGAAAATGATTAAGGTTTTACTCGGGGTGGTGAGATTCATTCTTTATGATTTTGCTCTTTGTTAATCCTATGAAAATAGGTGATTAGATTGTGCAAGATTAGTCTTTGACCTTCGAAAGTAGGCGAAGATAGGTTTAATTTGGTATCTCCCCTTCTAAACTGCTAGCATAGGCAAATCTCAAGCGGTATTTGATTTTGGTTTCAGGCATAATAGTGTGATTAATCTCAATCTAAGGCTTGTTATTCATTGATCTCTCATAGTTATTTACTTTATTAGTTGAATCTGAAAACTAAATCACTGTTGAACTGAGTTTTTGCCTAGATTAGAGTTTTTAGGTGGATTTAATATTTGAAAGCGAGTTCCTCACGGACACGACCGGTACTTGCTGGTTCCTAGCTACAGCTACACCGTGCACTTGCGGTATATTATTTCTCGAACAAGTTTTCGGCGCCGTTGCCGGGGAACTTTGTTCTTTTGAGTACTACATTTGCTTTTAGACTTGAAACTAGGTCTTGTGTTCTTGTCTCAACACCTATCTTTTCTTGATTTCTGTTTGAACCTGTTTACACTCGGTATAGTTCTTGTTTTTGCATGCGTAGGAGAAGTCGAAGGGGAGAGAAATTGTCCTACTTGACCTTGAAATCGAAGCAACAGCAAGATCAATAAGTGCAGCTGCGAGAAGGCGGAGAAGAGATTACAGAATGGCGGAACAAGGACCGCAACCGAGACCGCTAAGGGACTATGCCATCCCTAGTGCGTCCGGGGCAACTTCGGCCATCGTTGGGCCGAATATCGCCGCAGAGGACTTTGAGGTGAAAATGTCGCTCATTCACTTTGTGCGGCAAGATGCATTTGGAGGGCTTCCCAGCGAAAATGCCATCCGACACATCAACTCCTTCTTGGAGAAGTGTGGAACTGTGAAGATCAACAACTTCACCGACGAAGCCCTCCGCCTTAAGCTCTTTCCCTTCTCCTTAAAGGATAGAGCCAAGGATTGGTTGTTGAATGAGGACCCCAACAAATACGCCACTTGGGAAGCTTTGTCAAAGGCGTTCATGGCTAAGTTCTTTCCCCAAGCAAGACCGCTAAATTGCGAAACGCCATCTCCACCTTTTGCTTGGAGGATGGAGAGTCACTTTATGAGGCTTGGGAGCGTTACAAGGATCTCCAAAAGAAGTTTCCTCACCACGGCATTCTTGAATGGATGCTCCTATAGATTTTCTACAATGGGCTACCCCCATATTCGGATTTCTATAGATGCAGTCGCAGGAGGTGCCCTAATGGCTAAGGGTGAAGGTGAAGCCAAAGACCTCATTGAGAACATGGCTTCCAACAGCTATCATTGGGGCAGTGAGAAGTCAATTCCGAAGAAATGAGGGATGCATGAGATTGATTCTATAGCCCTCCTAGCTAGCAAAGTGGAGGCTCTCAGTCAGAAGTTAGAACGAGTGAGTGCAGTGTCTACTTCCAGTGGCTCCTCAAGTGCTGCAATTGAGGGATATATAGTTTGTGAGATATGTGGAGTGCAAGGGCATGTGGCCGCCGAGTGCCAAGTTGACTTCCAAACTGTTGAGCAAGCCAATGCCTTGCAGAACTTTAATTCCAAACCACACAAAACAACCCATACTCCCAAACCTACAACCCTGCCTGGAGGAATCATCCTAATTTCTCCTATAGAAATAATACTCCTTTGCCGCCTGATTTTCAACCTAGGGCCTCCTTCAATCCAGCACCTCAACCCCCACCACAGAAGTCAAACTTAGAAAGCCTAATGGAAAGCTTGTCTACTCACCACAAGATCCTTGAGACTCAAGCCTAGGGCCTCCTTCAATCTAGAACAAATGAGGCTTTAGGAGAATCAATCAAGCAGTTGACTTCCAAGTTCGATGGCATGTCTACTCACCACAAGATCCTTGAGACTCAAATCTCCCAAATAGCCCAGCAAGTGAGCCATCTTGCTAGACCTCAAGGGCATTTGTCGGGTCAACTAGAGATCAATCCAAAGGGGCATGTCAATGCTATTACTTTGAGAAGTAGAAAGGAGTTAGAGGGTCCCAGGATGGTTGCTAATGAGGAAGACTTGGTTACTGAAGAAGAGGAGAAACAGGGAGATGTCTAAGCTGAAATTCAAGGTGCTAAGGATGACATTGGAAGTTTAAAGGGAAAAGCTGAAACTGAAACTGTAGTGAAGCATGTTGAGCCTTACAAACCTCCAGTTCCATATCCTCAGAGGTTAGTAAAGACTAAGGATCAGAAGAAGTATATTAAATTCATAGAGATGCTACAGAAATTCCATATCAACATCCCTTTCATAGAGGCACTTGCGGAGATACCATCTTATGCAAAATTTTTGAAAGACATATTCTCTAACAAAGGGAAGTTAATTGAGAGTAGGACCGTGTCTCTCACAGCTGAGTGCCTGTAACGCCCCCAAAACCCATAATCACCAGTTTAGTCATAATGACTGACTAACTAATAATTAACGCAGTGGAAAAGAGAATTAGAAGCGTTACCGCCGCTCTTTAACAAGAGCAAGAAAACTACCTAATTAACATACAAACATAACTTAATAGGTTGAGGTTCATAATACGTACGCCCAGCTTATAACAACATACATGCAACAAGTTATCGAGCACCATCATGACTATAACTTATTAACCAAACCATACACGACTCCCACACATCACGTTCTTGAGTATCACTGTGAGCCTTTAAGTCTTGATGACCAAAATGAACTCGTCTATTTTTCTCTGCATTAGCCTTATCTAAAACAAAACAGAGAAAAACATTTCGAAATAATGAGCCGGAGCTCAGCACGTTTATCCATGTACTGTAAATAATTTATGTGAAGATGTATTGATTTGAGCGCATGCATTTCAATTGATTTATAAATCAGACAGGAAGAATATAGTAAAACCATTATTCATTTATTATCTGAGTGGCTCCTTACGATCATCAGTTTCCCTAAATATGCGCATACCCAAACCGATCGGCAAAGTCTGGTTGATAATGGCCAAATATATATGATATGATATGATCATGATATAACATGATTGATATGGGTCAGGCCACATAATTAGGTGACAAATAATATTTGAAATGGTTCATTTCATTAAGCAAACCATTTGATATGGTTATGTATAAACACATGGGTTTTCATAAGGTACAAGTAATAAACGTACCTTAAATCGTGGAAATATTCTTTCTGATCCCTTTGAAGTTGCTGATTCGGATGAACGATGTGGATGCCTTAACAAAATAAAGTGTTTCATTAATAGGTTCAATACTCTTAGTAATCAAATTTATTATCGTTATTATTACCATCGCTAATGTTATTACTATTGTTATCATTTGCATTATTTCCCTTGTTTTTTTTTCTTTGTAACTTCCCATGATTAGATGAATTTATGAAGGCAAAAATCACTTCTTTCCTTTAACCCTCAAAATGACTTATTTTCTTTGATCTTCCCAAAATCACTCATTGTCTTCAACTTCTTACAATCATTCAACTTACCTATCCTCCTTAATTCACAATTTTAATCTATATCCTCATAGCACAACAAGCATGCCCACTTTAGTTAATCTCTTCCTCCACAATTTTCTAATAAACTCGAGTCATCATGAAAACCAAATTTCCTTTGCTTTGGAAGTCATCACGGACCTCCCCACGGCCAGTGGGGTCAATGGCCAGTTCTAGAGGTCATCAAGGGCCTTCCCACGGTCAGTGCGGACTTCTGGTGGCCACCGCGGGTTATCCTACGGCCTGTGGGAGCACCCGTGGTGGGTGTTTTGAGTCAATTAACTCGCTGCTGGCCACCACGGCCTGTCCCACAGGCTGTGGGGACACCCGTGGTGGTGGCAAAGTCTTCCAACTCCACTTTCTTATGCTCTACGAATTTTTTTGTCTTGTGATATCTCTATGAAAGGTTTACTTTACATATTTTCCATCATTTTAAGTATCATATTAGCCTACTAAAACCCATTAAAAGCACATGCAAGATAATTACTTCTCATCTCAAGATTTGGGCAACCCGAGTTAACGTTTCCAATCAATGATCCCCAAAAGCATAATACTAACTATGTCATCTGATTTTATACAATAATCCCTTGCATGCAACATCTAACTAATTATTTCTAAAAAAATTCAAGGAATTAATTAGTTGAAGGTTGAGGCTTTTACCCAAAACCCACAAGAAAAATGAGGGTTTTTATGGTGGAAAGGGTGGCTGATCGGAGCTCCGGTGACTGGTGGTGGTTGGCGGCGGTGGAAAGCAGCGAGTTGGCGGTGATAGTGCCTGGCTGGTGGCAGGTGCTGCAGCAGGCAACAGCAGCACAGCAGCAGGTGCAGCAGAGAAAACCCCACGGTGGCCGGCGTCAGGTGGCTCCGGTGACGGTGGCCGGCGTCAGGTGGCTCCGGTGACGGCGGCCGGCGCTGCTGCGGCGGTGGTAGGCAGGCAGCTGGGCTGGCAGCAGAGAGGGGTTGGGTGAGGGATATGGGTTCCTTTGGGAAGGAGAACAAGTGATGAAGATTGAGTTTTTGAGGTTTTTGGGGCTTAAATAGCCAAAATCAAAACCTGAAATTTCTCTCTCCTCTATCAGAATTCCAGCCTTCTCTTTTATTTTTATTTTATTTTATTGTTTCATTTTCTTGGTTATTGGGCCATCTACTCTCTACAAGCCCAAATAACCTCATATCTAAGCCCAAATTAAAAGAATGTCGGTTTTAGGAATTCCGACTTGAATAATTATTATAAACTTTAGGTGTATGAATTATTATTATTATTATTATTATTATTATTATTATTATTATTATTATTATTATTATTATTATTATTATTATTATTATTTCTTAAATTATCACAAAGCATACTTTATTTGCTTATTTATTTATTTATTTATTTTTGACCAAGCGTCGTTATCATCATCCGAGTCCTGCAACACATAAAATGGTTACTTGTACAAGTACATAATATATATATATATATATATATATATATATATATATATATATATATATATATATATATATATATATATGAGATCAAAAAATGAAAGTGTGAATTGAAGTAGTATTTATTAATCTTTGTTAATGTATTGGGTTAAGGTCGGGGCATTACAGTGCCGTGCTATTTTACAAAACAAGTTGCCCCCTAAGCTTTCAAATCCAGGCAGTTTCTCTATACCATGCTCTATTGGGGATGTACCAATTAGCAAGGCGTTGTGTGATTTGGCAGCTAGTGTGAGTGTTATGCCTCTCTCCATCTGCAAGAGGTTCAAATGGGTGATCTAAAACATACTTCCATATCCATTCAGCTTGCGGATCGTTCCGTGAAGTATCCGGTGGGAATCCTAAAAGATGTGCCTCTCCAAGTGGGCAAGATTTTCATCCCATTTGACTTTGTGGTGATGGAAATGGAGGAGGATGCCCGGATTCCAATCATTTTAGGTAGATCTTTCTTAGCCACAGCTGGTGCCATGATCGACGTTAAGAATGGGAAGCTTTCCCTTCACGTAGGAGATGAAAAGATGGAGTTTAATCTCTCTAAAGCCACGGCTGCTCCCACATTTGAAGATTCATGTTGTCAAGTTGACATCTTGGATGGGATTGTTAATGGAGATGAGGTGAACAACAAACTACAAGATGATCCTCTTGAAGCACTTTTGACCGGGGAAAAGGTGATTGAAGGACAAAAAGATGAGGCAAAGGAGTCTGCTAGGCTCCTTGATGATGCTCTAATCTATGAGCATAGACCACATTCGCTACCGGTCCTTAATGTGGAGGTTCGGACCGCAAAGGAAGGTGAGAAAAGGACCCCACAGGTAGAGTTAAAAACTTCTACCTCCACACCTCAGGTATGAATTCTTAGGCCCTAGCTCCACTTTTCCAGTTATTGTCAATGCTAAACTTGAAGGCCCACAACTTGAAAAATGGCTTGATGTACTTAGAAAACACCGTGGGGCCATTGGGTATAGCATTGATGATATTAAGGGAATTAGTCCTTCATTGTGCATGAATAGAATTCTTCTTGATGATGGTCATAAGCCCTCTAGACAACCTCAAAGACGTTTAAATCCAAATATGCAAGAGGTTGTGAAAACAGAGGTTGTGAAATTGCTTGAAGCTGGAATTATCTATCCTATCTTGGATAGTGATTGGGTTAGTCTAGTCCAAGTGGTTCCAAAGAAGGGGGTATGACCGTTATTAAGAATGAAAAGGATGAGTTGATTTCTACTAGAATTGTTACCGGGTGGTGCATATGTATTGATTACAGAAAATTGAATAAAGCCACCCGGAAGGATCATTTCCCCTCCCTTTCATTGATCAAATGTTGGAAAGGTTGGCAAAGCATTCCTTCTTTTGTTACTTGGATGGTTTTTCGAGATTTTTCCAAATTCCTATCCACCCGAGTGATCAAGAGAAGGCAACATTCACATGCCCTTATGGTACCTTTGCCTATCGAAGGATGCCGTTTGGGTTATGTAATGCACTAGCTACCTTCCAACGATGCATGACTGCTATCTTTTCTGAATTAATTAAAAACATCATGGAGGTTTTTATGGATGACTTCTCTGTCTATAGAGGCACTTTTGATTTGTGTTTGGAAAATTTGGCTAAAGTGCTCCATAGATGCAAGGAAGTCAATTTGGTTTTAAATTGGGAAAAATGCCACTTTATGGTGCAAGAAGGTGTTGTTTTAAGGCGTGTAATTTCTGATAGGGGCATCGAGGTTGATAGGGCTAAGATTAAGGTTATAGAGCGATTACCACCTCCCACTTCTGTGAAGGGTGTTAGAAGTTTTCTTGGTCATGCGGGGTTCTATCGCTGCTTTATCAAGGACTTTTCTAAAATTGCTAAACCTCTAACTAAGCTCCTCGCCAAAGATGTACCCTTTGTTTTCACCGATGAGTGTCATGAGGCCTTTTGCAGGATTAAAGAGGCTTTGATTTCAGCTCCGATCATTCAGCCACCAGATTGGAGCATGCCATTTGAGATAATGTGTGATGCCAGTGACCACGCAGTTGGTGCAGTTTTGGGGCAAAAGATAGACAAGAAGCTTCATGTGATCTACTATGCTAGTAAGACACTTGATGAGGGCCAGCAGAACTACACCACCACTGAGAAGGAATTGCTTGCGGTGCTGTTTGCAATTGAAAAATTCAGGCAGTATCTTTCGTGCTCCAAGGTCATTGTATACACCGACCACTCTGCCCTCAAACGTCTACTCTCCAAGCAAGATGCCAAGCCCACCTTATTCGGTGGATCCTACTTCTCCAAGAGTTTGACATAGAGATTCGGGATAAAACAGGAGCGGAGAATGTAGTTGCAGATCACTTGTCTAGGCTTATTGTTGAGAGTCAAGATGCTCCCATTGATGACACTTTTCCCGATGAGCACCTGTTTGCTGTTCGTACGGGTGGAGTCCCATAGTTTGCTGACATCGCCAATTTCCTAGCTAGCAAAGTCATCCCATCTGATTTATAGTTCTCACCAGAGGAAGAAGTTCTTCCACGATATCAAGTTCTACTATTGGGAAGAACCTTTCCTTTACAAGTTGTGCAAGGATGGGGTTTATAGGAGATGTATCCCCGAGGAGGAGATTCAAAGCGTAATTTCCCACTGTCACGACTCTCCTTGTGATGGACATGATAGCACTTCTAAGACTACAGCAAAAGTTCTACAAGCTGGCTTCTTTTGGCCTACATTGTTCAAGGATGTGCACAAGTACGTTCATGCATGTGATCGATGCCAACGGACTGGAAACATCTCAAGGAAGAATGAGATGCCCCTCAATTACATTCTAGAGCTAGAAATTTTTGATGTTTGGGGCATTGACTTCATGGGACCGTTCCCGCCTTCAAAAGGTCACCAATACATCCTCATTGCTGTGGATTATGTCTCAAAATAGGTAGAAGCAATTGCTAGCCCCACTAATGATGCTAGAGTAGTGGCTAAGTTCTTTCAAAAGGTGATCTTCCCAAGGTTTGGAGTTCCTAGAGTTCTAATTAGTGATGGAGGAACTCATTTTATTGAAAAAAGTTTGAGGCAATGCTTAAGAAGTATGGGGTGCATCATAAGGTTGGATTAGGTTATCATCCCCAAACTAGTGGGCAAGTAGAGATCTCAAACCGGGAAATCAAGTCGATTCTGGAGAAAACAGTTTCGAGATCGAGAAGAGATTGGGCGGATAAGTTAGATGATGCCTTATGGGCCTATTGAACAACTTTTAAAACACATATTGGGACTACAGCATTTAGGTTGATTTTTGGGAAACCATGTCACCTCCCCGTGGAGTTGGAGCATAAGGCGTTTTGGGCTGTCAAGCGCTTAAACTTTGATCTCAAGGCTGCTGGGGAAACAAGGTTGCTATAACTGAATGAGCTAGATGAGATTAGGATGGATGCCTACGAGAACGCTAGGATCTACAAGGAGAAAATGAAAAAGTGGCATGACAAGTTTATTAATAGAAGAGAATTCTGGGAAGGAAATTTAGTTCTCTTGTTTAACTCAAGGCTGAAATTATTTCCCGGAAAACTCTGCTCAAGATGGTCGGGGCCATTTAGAGTTTTTAAGGTGTTTCCATATTGGGCCGTGGAGATCGGTATTGAAGCCGATAATACTTTCAAGGTGAACGGTTCGAGGCTCAAGCACTACCTATCCGGAGAGTCCATAGAGGGGAAGGTCTCTTATAACCTCCCCAATGCACCAATCGCATGAAAAATCAGGTCGTGGTCAAGCTCGGGACCTCAAACAAGCGCTTCTTGGGAGGCAACCCAAGTCTTTTTAGTTTTCAGTTTCAAAAAAAAAAAAATAGAGAGAGAGAGAGGAATTTCGCACTGTACCCTGTTCAAATTTCGCAAAGCCGTGCGAATCGTCCGGAGAGCAAAAGAATTTCGCACGACACCCAGTGTAGATTCCGCACAGCCGTGTAAGTCAACCGGAGCGTTGGGCTATTTCGCACACCCCACCGTGCGCTTTCCGCACACCCGACCAGTGCGCTTTCCGCACTACCGTGCGAAGAACACCAAGGTTTCCCGGTTCGCACGGTACCTCGTGCACATTTTGCACAGCCGTGCGAAGCGACCAGTAAGGAGTAGCTGTTTCGCACGGTGGACCGTGCTGGTCTCGCACAGCCGTGTGACTTTTGAATTCTCGCACAAAAGCCCGATTTTCAAACCCTCTTCCTCACTCCCTCGTCTTTCCTCTTGCCCCCAACCTCCAGCACTCGCACAGCCAGTGCGACTTTTGAATTCTCGCACAAAAGTCCGATTTTCAAACCCTCTTCCTCACTCCCTCGTCTTTCCTCTTGCCCCCAACCTCCAGCCTTCGTACCACCAACTACTCACCACCCTCCCGCCGACCACCACTGCCGCCGATGCCACAGCCGTCCTTCACCAACGCAACCACCGCCCCTTTTATCTCTCTCTCCGCAGCCGCCTCCAACAATCTCCCTTTTTCCCTCTAAACTCCACAAATCGCCCCTCCTCGCCACAACATCCGCCACCGCCGACCACCACCTACTGGTCACTGTCACCCCAGCCGCCGCCGCTGCCTCTCTTTCCCCACCGCACCATCTTCGAGCTCCCGATTCTTCCTGTTCGCATGCCCGTGCGGCTCCGAAGACCCACCTCTTAAGGAGCGGAAATTGCTGTCTTTTCCCTCTTAGCCACTCGCTTTCCACCAGAATTCTTGTACTTCTTGCTGATTTTGGGTTTTGGTGCTTGATTCTGGGATTTTGGTGTTCAAATTTGGATTTTGAAGTTTAGTGCTCTGTTAATTGTGGTGCATTCTGCTGAATTAAGTGTCACTCGCTGCTGAGTTGTCTGTTTCACAATGCTGCTAAGGAAGAAATCGCGCACCACCAACACCACTCGGCGCTTCCTCTTCTAGCTGGGCCCCTGTGGTTCGAGGTAAAAGCTCTCAACCCCTCGCCCGACAATGTTTTTGGAATTGAATTTGTGAATGCTGCACAACGTTCTAAATTCGATGAAATCGTGTCTAGAGAGCTAAGTGCGCCCAAATTTGTTGATGTGGAGTGGATGACAAACTTAAGATTATGGGATGATCTTCGAAATTTATTGTCGAATTTGGGTTTGCTTGAGTTGGTGACCCGTCGTTTTGGGGTATATGCTAGGCTAGGCTATGAATTTTACAATTCCTTTAGACTTCACGCCAACCCATCCAAGTGAGGAGGATTACTTTACGAGTGCATTTCCGTTTAGGAAATCGGACTTTTGTGTTGAGTTTGAGTGAATTCAATGATGCCCTTGGCCTCCCTCATCACGGTCTTCTTCCTTGTCGCCACAGAAATTATTCCTCGAAGCCTTTTGGGAATCCATCGGTTGTGAGGCAAGGCCAACATTTCCTTTACGAGATGGGCGTTTCCGATATTTTAACCCCCAAAAGAGCAAAGCCACCTTCATTAGCAACCCCATCTTTCGTTACCTCTAGCGTACTCGGCTAATTCTGTTTTTGCTCGTCATGATAGTCGAACATCGTTAGGAGCTTGGAACTTTTTCTGATTTGGGCAACCCTTAATGAGGTCCCTGTTAACTGCGGTGCTTTGTCTGTTAGAGCACATTAGGGACCAGTTAGTGACCAGTTAGTGACCAAATCCACCTGTTTAGCTACCGGCGGTATTGTTACTGCTCTAGCTGTACGTCTCGGGGTAGGGATTGATTTATCCTTACTAACCTTGGTGGTCCGCTAAACTACGATGCCTGCACGTACATGAAACTATTCGTGCTTCAGGACAATGCTTTCTTTGTCAACCATCATGGGGTAGCCCTGTTTCGATTCCCTAATCCCGCTCGGACCACCATTACCGATGAGCGCAAATGGTCATATGGTCGGTTCGCTGCACCGGGACTGGACTCGGAACCTCCACATCTCATACTCGGGCCATCCGGGCCATCTAAGCCATCTTGGCCATCTAAACCATCTGGGTATCTCGAAGAACAACAAGCTCAACCACACACTAGGGTCGACATTCCTCTTCTTAGCGCCCTCCCACAACCGAGACAATGTTTCAGTCTATCCTTGATCATCTTAACCGTCTTCAAGTCGGTCAGGATGGTTTGCAAGATTTTATGCATCAGCATCGAACTAAAACGTGGCAAGGTTTTGAGCATCTTGATAACCGTATTGCTGGGATGGAGCATCTTGTTTTACATGCATATTGTTGCACTCGTGAGCTTTGCCCCCTTCCCCTCTCTTTCTCGCATATTTCCTTCATTGGGGACAATGAATGGCTCAAGCATGGGGGTTCTTCATTGTCATTTGTTTTGATTGACTGAATGAGTTGGGAGACATTTATTGACTACCGGATGATTTGAGGGTATTTTAGATGCATAAAGTTAGCAATGCATTCATATAGTCGCATTAGTTTTTGTTTTCTTTATTTCCTTCTGGTTTCTTGCATATAGGATTAAGCATGAGCATATTAGCTAGGATTTTGCATTGTATATTATTTTTCTTTCTCATATTTTACTTACAAAAGCGACGCGAGGCGAGGGAGATCTGTAAGCATTTGAGGTAACCACATTCCACCCTTCCTTCGTTTTTCTTTTTTGTGAGTTTCTATTAGTTAGTTTTCTTCTCTTGAAAAAAAAACAACAAAAACTGTTTTTGAAACCCCTCTTATGATGATGATATGATGTGTGATAGTTGATTAATGGGCGTGATTGTGTATGATTTGATGGCCCATTCTTGGTAGAATCTTTGTGTGGAAATGAACCTGTGAACGAATTTGATTGTGATGTCTTGATTTTCTTGCCAGTGTCTTTGAGAATTACATTACATGATTGGTCAAACTTGAGCATGTGGTAAACCTTTTGAGCTAGTTGTTGACTGTGGTGGATAAGCCTCGTGAGACCTTGAGCCTTATAGACTAATTCATCAGTTTTAGTCTCATGTTTCATTCTTTGTGTGACTCTTCCTTGATGCATATCTCTAGAACTTTCTCTATTTCTCTTTGAGACCACACTTGGCATATGCATTGTGTAATATGATAGAGGCATTCGTTTGTTTTCAAGCTACATGAGCCAAAAAGCCATCCCATTCATTTATACCATTTTGCTACCCCTTTGAGCTTTAACCTGTTTCTTGATACACCTGCATCCACTTTACCTTTAGCCTTTATACATTTCCTATACCAAAGCCGGGTCTAGTGGAGCAATACTTATTGGGTAGTTTTGTTTTGAATGATGGAGTATTGTATTCAGTTTGTAGCTTAAATTGGGGACTCGTGTTGAAAAATGATAAGTTCCCCTTTTAGACTCTTTTGGAATTGAGTAGTGTTTATCATTTCCATGCCAATTATATCTATTTCTAAAAGTTTTGAATATTTGAAAAAAAGAGAAAAGAAGTGAAGAAATAAGTGATTGGCATGTGGAAAGTTCGAAAAAGTTGTATACTCATTCCATAAGTTGTCTTAAAGCGTGTTGTGTTTAAAGAGGTAAATTGGGAGAAAAATCCTTAGTCATGTCTGGAAGTGTTTTTGCTCCTTAGCCGTTAGGCCTCGGCTATTTAGCTCCACATCCCCCAAAATTGATTCCCCTTTTACCAATGAACCTTGGCCACATTACAAGCTTTTAAAGACCTCTTGATTGCACTTGCATGTTTGCCTCTATAGTGGTGGAGAATGAGAATATGACCAAGCCTATGGTAGGTTGTGTTTTTGGAAAGAGATATTGAGAGAACCCTCAAAAATCTAAAATGAGATGGAGGGATCCACGATTCCTAAAGTGAGGTTCCACTGGTCGAGCTAGCTCGCCGTTTGTATAAGGGCGTCATGAATGTTAATGTGATTCAATATGAGACAGTCTTGCATTGTGACCAAGCATTGTAGTCATTGAAGTTTTTAGGCTAGTTTTCATGGAAGTATGATACTTTGAATAGCTTGTCTTTGTGCATGGTCATCCCTATTGATTTAACTGGTAACTAGTTACCCGAGGAGGGTGAACGCGAGGTTTTAACCCGGAGATCGTAAATTGACAGTTTTGCTTGGGGACAAGTAAGAGCTAAGCATGGGGAGTTGTTAAACCTCATTTTTATTGGTTTTTAAGGCTTTATTTAACCCAATTCCGTGATGATTTCAATGATATTTATTCAATTTTGGGTTAGATTTTGTTTATTTTCTCCTTATCGTCACCTAAACTCGTAAATCTCTTTATTTCAGGTTTTTGGGCTTAAATTTAAGAGATTCGAGACAAATTTGATGAAAAGCGATGAAGAGGAGAGTTCAGGCCCAAGAGGAAGCAAGAAAGAAGCCTCAAACACATCAAGAGACGTTGCACGACCCTCGTGCAAAGCTGGAACAGCCGTGCATATCATCAGGCGAAGGGTTCGAAGTCAAGGAAGGCCGCACGGCCCCTATGCGCATTTCGCACGGCCGTGCGAGAAGCTACAGAATTTGAAGTTGTGCACGGCACCCGAGCTGCACGGCCGTGCGAAATGGGCAGAGAGTTCAGGGTTTTCGCACAGGCCCCTATACGAAGCCGCACGGTTGTGCGAACCGAGGCAGAATTTCGCACGGTACCCGAGCGACCACTGTTTCGTGGATATTTAAGTTTCCTAATTGTAATTTTTAGGGATCTTTCTCAGAATTCTAAATTTTAGCTAGGGTTTTTGAGAGGCAACCCCGGAGGAGACTTAAGAACACTCAATTCTAATTTTCTACTTCAAGTTTATGTATGATTGAATCGCATCAAGTTTTTATTCGGTAATCATAATTTCTTCTCTTTATCTTTTCTTCACAATTTCTCTTCGTTTCTCCATGGCTATGTTTCCTAAATTCTGTCAATTGTTTATTATCACGTTTAGGGGCTAATTTCTCTACTTAGGTTGGGATGGATCCCTATTATGTCTTGATAATCATGAATTGAATGCCAATTGAATTGTTCTATGCTTGTTGGGTTAGAATTCACTTCGCTCATCACTTTTTCGTTGATTGCCTCGAAAGAGGACTCATATGTTTTTATTAGGGTTTTGTAAACATCGAAAGATGAAAACTTACCTAGAATGACATTGTGAGCTATTAGAACTTCATTATGAAAATAATTAAGGTTTTAATCGGGGTGGTGAGATTCATTCTTTATGATTTTTCTCTTTGTTAATCCTATGAAAATAAGTGATTAGATTGTGCAAGATTAGTCTTTGATCTTCAAAAGTAGGCAAAGATAGGTTTAATTTGGTGTCTCCCCTTCTAAACTGCTAACATAGGCAAATCTCAAGCGGTATTTGATTTTGGTTTCAGGCATAGTAGTGTGATTAATTCCAATCTAAGGCTTCTTATTCATTGATCTCTCATAGTTATTTTTGTTATTAGTTGAATCTGAAAACTAAATCACTCGTCGAACTGAGTTTTTGCCTAGATTAGTGTTTTTAGGTGGATTTAGTATTTGAAAGCGAGTTCCTCGTGGACACGATCCGTACTTGCCGGTTCCTAGCTACAGCTACACCATGCACTTGCGGTATATTATTTGTCGAACAAGTATGCTTGGTGCTCATTTTTTGTTTTTGGTTCAGTTTCTAGATTTGATCATTTTTTGTGGGATGTTTGTGTTTGGTATTTACATGCTCAAAAATTATTATATACACCATAAGGCACAGCTTTTCCGTGCACACCCGGCCCGCACACTCGGTACAAGGCACGCTCACATTTTCCCTTTTTTTGGTTTTATCTCTGCCATAGATATACTATATTATTATTTTGCTATAAAATAACTAGAAAGTTATGGTGGGTTGTTGGTAAAATATCACTTGCTATAGAAGAGGTTAGGGGTTTTAGTCTTTTTCTTACATCTTCTCACTTGTGTTTTTATTTTTAACTTAGTTATTTTTGTAACGATTTTTAACCTTTAATTTTAAGTTTTTTTACTCTTAATATTTTAAACAACATTGAACATCAACAACTACTTTTAGCATTTAAAAAAAATTGTTCTATATAAAATATTTTGTATTATATATTTATATGTAATTTTATTAGAAACTTTTGATCTAATGAACATTACAATATTTTTTATTTTTTATTGAACTTAATTAGTTGGTTAAGCCTTTTGAATATTGTCGTATCAGGTTTTAGTTTTTAGCGTACATTAGGATATTGTTCGGTGTGTAATGGAATAAATTTTAGTGTTGAACTTTAATTTTATAGCTTAGTGTTTTTTAGTAATGTTTAGTGTTTTCTATCAAACATTTTAGTGTACGGTAGAATAGTATTTAGTGTTTGTCATTTAGTGTTACACCTATTACATTTTTAATGATCTTTATTGTATTGTTGCACAGTGTTTAGTATTTTTTAATATAATTTTTAGTGTTTTTTAGTACAATATTTAATGTTTTCTATTAAATATTTTAGTGTATGGTAGAATAGTGTTTAGTGTTTGTCATTTAGTGTTACACCTATTATGTTTTTAATGATCTTTAGTATATTATTGCATAGTGTTTGGCATTTTTAGTATAATATTTTGTGTTTTTTAGTACAATATTTAGTGTTTTCTATCAAGCATTTTAGTGTATGATAGAACATTGTTCAGATGTTTGTCATTTAGTGTTACACCTATTATATTTTTAATGATCTTTAGTATATTGTTGCATAATATTTAGTGTTTTTTAGTATTTGTTTGTCATTTAGTGTTACACCTATTATATTTTTAATGATCTTTAGTGTGTTGTTGCACAATATTTAGTGTTTTTAGTACAATTTTTAGTGTTTTTTAGTACAATATTTAGTGTTTTCTATCAAGCAATTTACTGTATGGTAGAATAGTGTTTAGTGTTTGTCATTTAGTATTACACATATTCTGTTTCTAATGATCTTTAGTGTATTGTTGCGTAGCATTTAGTGTTTTTTAGTACCATATTTAGTGTTTTTAGTATAATGGTTAGTGTTTTCTATCAAGTATTTTAGTATATGATATAATAGTGTTTAGTGTGTCATTTAGTGTTACACCTATTATATTTTTAATGATCTTTAGTATATTGTTGCACAGTATTTAGTGTTTTTTAGTACAATATTTAGTGTTTTTTAATATAATGTTTAGTATTTTCGATCAAACATTTAGTATTAAAGTTTATATGAATAATGACGTCATTAGTTTTAATTTTCTATTGCAGATTACAACCATATTTTGTGTGTAATACATTAGTTATTAGTATATAATAGATTAGTATTTAGTGTTTAGTGTTTAGTATATTTTTATAAATATTGAAGTAAATTTAAGTGAACATTAGTATATTTTTATTAAACATCAAACTACTTTTTAGTGAATATTAGAGTTATTTTTTTTAGTAAATATTATAATTTTTTTAGTGAATATTAAAATTTAAATAGGAGTAAATTCCTTTTTTTTAAAAGTGAAAACTAAAAAGGTGTTGCAAAAAATATCCATGTGTCTATATTTTATTTCCTATACAGATATGGTATATTATTATTTTGTTACAAAATATATTAAAAAGTTGCAAATGGGTTGTTGGTAGGGGTGTTGGATTGCTAACATAGAAGTTAGAGTTTTGAATCGAAGCTGTGCTTTTTTTGTTTTCAGGTGGGCTGTGTCAATTTGCATTTGGGTTGGCCACGCATTTTTGTTGTTTTGGGCATGGGGTGTGTATAGTAATCCTGTACCCCAAGCTCCATCATATAAGAACCGCATTTTTAGGCAGAGAGTGCATGGTGCTCCTGTACACATGGTGTCCTATATAACAACCCTAAAAATTCAGGATAATTATCAATATGAAAATAATAAGCTTTTATTTATTATTTAATTTATTCTCAAGATATAGTAATCATATTCATCCTTTTTTTAATTTAATAGAAAATAATACATTAAATTATATTTTCTTAAAGTTTCTTGTTACCTAAAAAGAATTATTATTATACTTGGTTAATCTTCATGATGCCTCAAAAGAGTAGTTGTCAGCAATAACAATGGAGAAACTAGGACGCCCAAAAAGCATGGTTACTCTTAATTGAAAGGTCTCTAAGCCTTCATCTAACTCAACCCCTATCACTACGGCAATGTTAGTTCCTTCCCGACAATTTAGCCCGACTAATTTGTAAGTGACTCCTCAAGCTCAACGAACACCTCAATGCACTCGTTAAAGCACCTGATAATGATGAATCAAAGTCACTTGAGACATGCAATGAAAGTCGAATTGATAACTAATTTGGTCTAAGAGGTGGATGTTGCCCTTGGTACCTCACCATTCATCGTTCCATTAAAAGATCATGTTTATACCACTTATGCTTCAATGCTAAATGTTGATGAAGGTATGGCTCTGGATTTTATTCCTTATGTGAAGTTTAAAAGTATCAAATGTGTTGTGATCGAAAAGTCGGATATTATAGAGGAGATTGAATACTGGTCTCCTTCCCTTGTTTGTTGTGTTATGGGGAAAATCCCCATACAAAGCATTTTTTGGGTTTATTCATCGTGTTTGGGTTTCGTTTAAGGTTCACAAAGTTATTAAATTATAGAATGATTTGTTTCTTGTTCGATTCCATAACTTGGTAGACAGGGATTTAGTGCTGCAAAAGGGCATGTTCTTCTTCAATAAAAAGCCGGTGCTCATGCAACCTGGAGTTAAACCATGGAATTCAAGAGGGAACAAATTGAGAAATGGCCAGTTTTAGTTTAATTTTTGAATTTGGATACTAAATATATTGGGGACCCCTAGTCTAAGCAAAATTGGTAGCATGATTGGAAGGTACAAATACAGATAAACCCTCAATGGCAAAATCCACGCTAAACTATGCGAGATTGCTTATTGAAGTCAAAATAGGCGACTTTCTCCCTGATTACATTGACTTTGCTAGTGAGAATAGGGAACTAATTTCTTTATGTGTGGAATATGAATGGAAACCAGCAAAGTGCAACTTCTGTAAAATGTTTGGACATATGGAGTCTAAATGTAAAAAGAAGACTAAACCACCGACTCGTAAAGTTTGGAGACTGGTTTAGAAAGAATCCAATCAAACCAAGAGGAACCTGATATAGTTCCACCTATACAAATGATGGAGAAAAGCATAATACATAGGTCTTCACCCCTATACCAAGGAAATATGTGGTTAGGAATTTGGAGAGAATCTTAAATGCATTGCAAGATATATTAAATAGCTTCAACTGCCTTTAGGACTCAGCTATTGTGGAAGCAAGTGACCCTACATGAACTTTCTCTATTGGAAAGTAAGAAGCCTAAGCAAGAGGATGTCAAATCCTTCTTGAATAAAGTTCATCCCGAATTGGGTGCTTTGGTGGAAACCAAAATTAAAAGTCCTAATACTGGTGACAATTTACAATAAGGTTCTTCATTATTGGGACCATTACTTGGAAGAATTTTGGTGTTTTGGAACCCTAGATATTATGTAGTAAATATGGCTTGCAGCTTAACATGATATGTCCATTGTGAAGTGACACACAATACTGGAGTGTCTCTTGCTGTAAGTGTTGTCTATGACTTTAATAAAGACTATCAAGGAAGGCCATTATGGAATAACTTGATGCATCTCAGTTCTGGTATGGCCAAACTTTAGTGTGTTCTTAGATATTCCAACAGTGTTTTGTGTCCTAAAGACAAGTTAGGGGAAATAACATAACTCGCTAGAAAAATAGCAGATTTCGTGCACTCGCTTACAGCATTGTGGCCTTAATGAAATGGTCTCATGTGGTGCCAAATTTTCATGGTCAAATAGACATAAAGATGGCATGTGAATTTTTTTTTCCCAAAATTGACATTTAACCAAGAATGGTTATTATAATTTGATACAATGGTTGAATATCTTCTTGAGAGGATCTCAAAACTATACTCCCATTTTTGTGAAATTTCATAACAACGAGTATTAAGTATGGAGCTTTAAAAATTTTAACATATGGACTACCATCCTGAATACAAAGCAATAGTTCTGAAAGCTATGTCAACTGAAGTACAAGGATGTGCTATGTACAAACTTCTTCATAAGATAAAAGTATTGAAGGCCCTTTTGAAACAACTTGATAGGATGGCTTTTCAGAATATCGATCATAAAAGGGAGGTTCTAAGTGCTCGCCTAGCTGATGCTCAGACCCAATTACAAAAATATCCATTGAAAAAAAAACTCTTTCAAGAGGTTGAGACTACAATTAGGGTGGAGTTCATTGAGACACTTGGGGCATCTTGTATGCTTATGAAGGAATAGAGCAAAGCAGATTAAATTAACCGTGGGGAGGGGGAGGGGGACCAATGTTCTAAGCCCTTTTTTCCAACCAAAGAAGATAGATGAATTTCATCGACTCACTACAGAGCTAATGGAGACAACATTGAATGCATGGATGCTGTCAATTCTCACATGGTTAAATATTTCCAAAATATGGTAGGTACAGCTGAGACCTCCCATTCTCCTTTCCCTAAAAGATATTTCAGCATGGTCTAGTCCTCTATATAGAACAACAGCTTGCACTATGTTTATCCTTTACTAAGAAAGATGTCAAAAATGTAATGTCTAGCATTCCAACTTGTAAATCCTCCGGCTCAGATGGTTTCAACAGTGGCTTTTACAAGCGAGCTGGTTCGAAATTAGTGGTGCTATTATCGAAGCTATCCTAGACTTTTTCCAAACAGGGAAGATTTTGAAACAAGTATGTCATACCAATTTGGTTGTGCTTCCTAAAGTTCTTTTCCCTCAGGAGGCTGAAGATTTTAGGCCTATAGCTTGTTGTACTACAATATATAAATACATCTCTAAGCTTTTGTGTATAAGACTTAAAGAAGTGCAATGGGTTTTAGTGGAAACTAAGCAATTATGCCTTCATACCTGGTAGAGAGTTGGTACATAATGTCATGTTATGCCAGGAAATAACAAAAGGTTATATAAGGAAACATGGCCCTACAAGATGCATCATGAAAATTGACCTAAGGCATATGACAGTGTGCAACATGGTTTTGTGGAAACGATTCTACAAGGCTTCGATTCCCTCGAAGTTTAAAAATTAGATTATGATTTGCCTCATAATTGCATATTTCTCCTTTATTATCAACTATGAATCTCATGGGTATTTTAAAGGGACAAGAGGACTATGATAAGGTGATCTAATTTCATCTTTAATGTTTTTCTAGTAGTAGAGATCTTCAATAGATATACAAAGTTTCAAATCCAAGTATCCATTTTCAACTATCACACTAGATGCAAAGAATTGAAATTATGCCAACTATCTTTTACAAATGATTTGCTCCTCTTGTGCAAAGCTAATAAAAATCCAGGAATGTGTCTAATACAAGCTTTTGATAATTTTGCTGATGCTTTAGGGATACAAGTCAATCACCAAATATCGAGCATGGTTGTGACAGGAGTATCTAAAATGGGTAAGGCCGTTCTACTACATCTTACTAGCTTTAACGAAGGTAAACTCCCTTTCAAATACTTTGGTGCATTTGTCACTACTAGTAGACTATCTTCCTTTGATTGTCAATTGTTGGTGGAGAAGATTGTAGAAAAATTTAGGACTTGGCAAAGAAAAACCTCTCTTATGCTAAGAGAGTGACACTAATAAATAATGTTTTTCTTGGTGTGTTTGGTTTCTAGGTAGCAAACTTTGTTCTTCCGAAGGCAGTCATCAACCAAGTTAATGCTATCTGTAGGCATTTTCTTTGGAATGGTAGAGATCTCTATACAAGAAGACCTTTGGTGTCATGGCATCAAATTTGTTTACCTAAAAAGATGGGGGATTGGTACTGGGGCTCAAAACCTTGAAGCATGGAACAAAGCACTAGCCATTAAGTATGTTTCGGCCATTGCCAATAAGAAAGATACACTACGAGTGAAGGGGATTCATGCCCATTATTTGAAGAAAAGTTCCTAGTGGGAGTTCTCCCATAAACCTGACTACTACTAGTACTTAAATAAGGTAGTTAAAACCAGGGACTTAATGAGCCTTAGTTTTTATAATGATATAGAATGACATATTAACATTTATCTCTCTCAAGCTATTTAGAAATTATTTATAAACCCTTCATAAATTGATATTTATTTTTACCTATCTTGACCGGAGCAGTTGATATTTTAGTGATGCATTGACCTTTGTTGTTAATAATAAACAACATCCAAAGACGATATGTGTGCTGACGTCGCAAAAAATAAGATGTACAGATACCATTATTGCCCCTCTTTCCAAGTAAAGAAAGGCCTCTTTTGGCCCAAAAAGTTAGGTTTCTTTTATTGTGTGATTCAATTGTGAAGGGAGGTTCCATTGACGACCTTCATTTCAATAGCTTTGCTTTGTTCACGGTTCAGAACGATAAGGCCTCCTTCTCCAAAAAAAAATTACGTTTTCCTCTTTCCTTTCGTAATTTGAGGGGAGCTTCCATTGTATTCACCTTCGTTAGATTGTGAGGGGAACCACCATTAACGAGTTGAAGAAGAAATCGGTAAGGCTTGATTTTGATTTCGTTTTTTAATTGAAGACTTCCACTAACAAAATGAAGAAGAAATTTGTAAGGCTTGATTTTGATTTTGTATTTCTTTTAAATTGAAGACCTCCATTGGGCATAATTTAAAATGCAATATGCGAAAACTAATATCTACTGAAGCCAAAGGGAGAGTTGTATTTGGAATGCAAAAATTGAGATCTAGAAAAATGAATTGTTGCCAATGATAAGACGACACCATTGAAGCAAACAAGGAAGGTTCATCAAGCTTTGGGTTCACTAGTGAGAATAGGAATGTTCATTGCCCTAGATGTAAAAAGTTGAGTGAGGTGGATTACAATGTATCAAGGTCTCGGAAGAACTTTTTAGACCACATTTTGCTAATATGAATTGTGGTGTATTCATATGGTGGTCTGATGAACATGAAGGAAGCGACGACACAAGGATAGCTTCACAAAATAGGGCAGTAGGCACAGTAAAAGGAAGACATCAAAATGCAGGTGATGGTTGGTATTGTAACGACATCAGTATAGATTCAAAGGAGTAGAAGGCAAGGGTGGCTGAAGAGGATAAAGAACCGAAGATTGAGGTGAAAAGGACATTAGATATGAACTTCAACTCAACAATCATTGTAATTGCTCTTTGTTTGTGTATTTTGTTAGTGGTTATAATTATATTAGTTTTAATGTTAGTAAGGAATTAGGTTAAAGATGTACTTAGTTTAATATTTTGAATTATATTATCTAAACAAGTGATATTACTATGACAATTGTAGTTGAATGACTAATTTATGAGGACTTATAGTCCACTTTCTTTTGAAGATATCATTTTCCAGTCAAAGTGCATTGTTGTATTAGCAAAGCAAGTTTAATAATTGTATTGGCTTTTTGAAGATATCAAAGTGCATTCTTGAATTACATTTGCCATTAAGATAACACATATTATAGGACTTGTAACAATCATTGTCCCCTAAAAAATGTTGTAGCCCCACATATAGTACACACAACTCCTAAAAAATTACTAAACACTACTACAAGAATCACTTTTAAGCTGCGGTACGACATTTAACTATAGTTAAGCTACGTCGTGTATTTGGGCGTTGTTGTATGTACCACCTTTGACTACGGTTCAAAACTGCAGTAAAAAGAACACCTATGACGGTGGTTCTTCAAGAGAACAGTCGTCATAGGTGACATATAACGTCATAAATACAATTATTTAAAAAAATATTATTCAGGGAGAGATGCTTCGGGAACACAATCATCAAGATATAAACACAAAATTGCTCAAACAACGAAAGAGTCTCCAGTTTTCAGTTCATATTATACAGCAAAATCAAACCCAAATTATAACACTAGAATAGATTTGAACACTACAAAGACAAACTAAGAAAAATAATCCAGATCTAAAAAACTAAAAGTTGATGAGAATAATGAGATTTTAACCACGAATTTAACAAGCCAGATATGAAATATGAATTGCATCAAAATCCAAAATGTGTTTATTCAATCGAATTCAATCGCTCAAAAAGAAACACTCACACTATCAAACACTTGTAGAACTAGAGATCTTCACCGGTCCGCTTCAACTTCTCTTCAAATTCGGTAGCCCCGATCTAAGCCAATTTTGATGTTTTCTCGCCGTGGATTTCTCTTTCTTTCTTCCTCTCTTTCTCTCTCCTTTTTCCATGTGTCATGTTTTTTCATATCCATAGCTAATAATTACATCAATTTCACTCCGACTTGAATCAAACGTCGCTGCTGCTACTTGCCCACTAAGCCGATGCTCGTTGTCTCCGGGAAATATGTCTCCGGTGAGGACGATGACGGAGGAGTAAGGACAATTGTCTCCACTTCCGCCGGCGACTGTGCTCACCCTTGAGATCGAAAGCACCCGATTTTTCAAGCGGTCGTTTGCGAGAGAGTGAGATGTGGGATTTTTCAAGCGCCAGAGAGAGAGAGAGAGAGGTTTTCAAGCTCCATGGGAAAGTAAAGAGAAAGCGAGAGAGAGAGAGAGAGAGAACAAGAAGGAGGTTTTCAAGCTCCATGGGAGACCGAAGAGAGAGAGAAAGGGGGTGGGAGGCATTTGATGGGAGACCGGAGAGAGAGGGGCTAGGGGTGTAGACACCTAAAAAGTGTCGTCTCTTATCTCTTTATTTCTGTTTTGTTTTGTTGGCCTAATAATGATAATCCCGAGTTCTGTTGTGGATTTAGAGCTCGGACTATGATCGATTGGTGCAATATAAGCCAGTAAACCACAAAAACCCCTAGCTCCAAATAAATAACCTTTTATCTTGGGTCGATCCACAAATCCTCTTTTCTTTTGGACCGTCCAAGAACCGGGCCGAGCCTTTAGAGATTGTTAGGTGCCATGCTATGTGCCGGGAAATTCCAAATTCATAATACCTCATTCTACTATTGTCCAAATAAGACAAGGAGTTGAAGACTTGAAGACGCCGTTAAAGCGTTACATTTCGTGATCGGGAGCATCAAAGTGCTGCGTTTTAAGCTTCATGAGATAGCTCACACAAGGTTAGAAGCTTTTACCCTCCAAAAGATGTCGTGGCCGGCGCCCGCCTTCTAAGAGCATGGTGGAATGCTGCATTTTGGGCTTGGAGAGTACTTGGAGACACAACTAGGGCACGAAACCCTAGGAGCGCTCAATTGGCCGGCGCCTACCTTCTCCTTTTACCCGGTTCTATCCGGTTTTATCCTTTTACTGATCCGATTCTATCTCTTAGGATTTGACCTAGTTTTATTTCAACTGTTTGGACAACCGATAAGAGGCAAACCCTAGGTCATTTGTGACCTAGGTCCTCTTCTATAAATAGAGACGTATGGCTCTCATTCCCATACGGTTTCCTGCCTCAACATTATGCTACCGAAAGCCAATCTAAATACTCTCACCTAAACGTCACTCTGCTGAAATTTCTATGAGCATTCATCTTTAATCGTTGAATCCATGCAAAGAGCTAAATAATATTCGATTATTCTGATCTCTAGGCACTCATTCAACTGATCATTACTACACCCTATACATCATTCACAAAACTAGCCCTTTTCTTCGGCTTGTCACCATTACATCAAGAGATCTAGTATGAAGATCCAGATCAGCAAGGTGGGACAATCCGAGGGTCATAATTCAGTTTTTGAACGATTATATTTATTTATGTCTTTATTACTTTCCGTATTGTGATTTAAGAGATGTAATCGCTTTAAATTCCTCCTCGATCGATGTAATTTTTCTATTTCTCGCTTTTCTTTATGGCTTTCTTTACTTTCACTTTTATCGCTTTCTTTATTGTTTTCCTGGTTATGTTTTGGTTGCTTTAATTTTGTTTAGCATGTCGATGTATGCTTGTTTTTCTCACATCATTCTAATACACTACTCAAACTAGTAATGACTTGTCTTCGGACGGGCGGAATGGAAGGGATTTCCCTACGTTTCATACCCTCGCCCCGAATCCGACTCTCGATTCAAAGATTGATGGAGTCATTTTAGCCTCTTTTAGTCTTAGTTTTTCCATACTAAGATTGAAAGAGTAAATTTTATTTTTGTTAGTTTTTTCTTTCATAAAAGCTGATCGGCGACTCCTTTATTTTATGCCTTATTCTATTCAAAATTGCATCTCGATGTTTTCTCGGTTGCGGGAACAGTAAGAGGAGGTTTTGGATCTGCCCACTAGGGTAGAGGCCGAGGCTGACTCCGTCGGCCCAGCCTCCGGCTGGCGCCCGCCTTCACCTGGCACAAGCTGCCGTATGTGCTGGGTGGTCGGCAGGTGAGGCTTTGGTCCTAAAGCCTCACGGCAAGACCAAAACCCTAATTTTGCTTTATTCTTTAATTATAAAATAAGATCCTCAGAATTCTGAAAATAATTTCCAAAATAAAAGAATTAATAAAATCGCCATTCAAACTTTGACTAATTAATAAAATTCAAAAATCTTAATAAAAGGTTCATCCCCACATTCCAAATCGACCTTCTAAAAACCATCTTCAATATCAATCTTAAAAAAAAGAGAGACTCGACACGAGTGTGGAAGCTAAGTGGGGCCCGGCCGGCTGTGGTTCCTACGGAGGGATTAAGCGGCATTTTGATAGGAGAAAGAGGGCGAGAGAGAGGGAGACATGGTTAGGGTTAATAGGGTTTTCCGAAAATGAAAAACTTTAACCCTAAAAATGAAAAACTTTTAACTATGATTCAAATGAAAAACCGTCGTTAAAAGTGACTTTTAACTATGGTTCTTTCAATGAACCGTAGTAATATGTTCACAGCCTAACATATGACAACAGTTCATTAAAACAACCGTCGTCATAGGTGGTAAATAATGCTGCTTATTTACAAAAATTCCAACGGTCCATTTTTCATGACGATTTGTCCTTTTAACGAGTCGTTAAAGACCCGTCGTTAAAAGTGATTTATGTGGTAGTGAAAATAAAAGGTAAATGTAATCAATGCTAGTGGTCTTGTGGTTACAACTTTACCTAACACATTAATAAGACAAAAGGACAACTCTTAGATAGTTGTCAACTCTGCTTTCTCTTCCTCTTTAATAGTATCCAAATCTTTCTCTGGTTCTTGCTCTTGCCTTACTTTGCTCCTACTTTGCCATTTTGAGGAGTCCGAGATCAAGTTGGCGTCAACTCCTTCGTTGCGAGATGTTGTGGTGGATCTGGTTGGAGGCTCATTGCAGAGAAATGATGGTAGATGAAGAAGAGGGTTGGCTGGCCACAACAAATCTGATGTCGGGTCTTACAAACGAAGGTCGTACTTGCTTCTTTCTTAGCCTACCCACAGGATTCTTCTTCATTGATAAAGGTTTTTCTTTGACTTTAGCTTCTTGTTAGCATTCAATGGACAAGTGGTTGAGTTATGGCCAATTTGCTTGCAAATCTTCACGATATTGCTTCTTTTTCTTTTCTTTCTACCTTCATCTCGCACCTCTTCTTCTATCTTTTTGAGGTTTGCCCCTCCATTTCGACATTGGAGGTAGGCCTAAGAGTGATACATCATCGATTGGAGGTCAAAAATTGGATATTGTATGACATTGATCTTATAGCTATAAGCAGCCTTGTATGTATCTACATTATACAAATCATGAACTCAATCTTGAGGACTTTCAGCTATGAACTTAATGCAACTCACAACATGATTACATGGAATTCTTGTTATATCTCAATACTTGCAATCACAAGATCTGGGGTTCAGGCTAACAACAAACTTTGTCGTACCCTCGGACACTTCAATGTCACCTTCACCACAAAACCTAATAGTCAGTCCCCATCCATCTTTTTCAAGCATATCGTACTCTAAGTAATACTTTACCTTCCTAATTTGTACACTTGTTCCTTCCTATCCATCCAGTCAGTACATTTCTCTCTAATTGCCTCACAAAGGAGGAACTCAGGTTTGTCTCTAAAAGCATTACATATATTATTAAATAATTCAACAAATTTTGTGCAATTGTCGGGGACCTTACTAGATGGGTCAAACAGATGTCTGCACTGGTGTTCTTGTGGCTCCTCATCCAACCAAGTAATTGTTGCAGGGTTCTCTTTTTGAAGTGCATCAATTCCTTTCTTATACACAAACTGATTATATGCACACATTGTCTTCTTTCCCAATACCTGCATCTTTGGACCTGGGAAGAGTTTTATGTATTTTCTCAAGAAGTGCACATCACAAATGCTCCTTTTAGATGTAGGTCATTGCAGCTATGAAAAAATACAGCAATTAGGCATATACAGGTCAATAAAGTTCCAAAAATAAAAAGTAATGGAAATTACATTTCCTCTATCTACAATAAAAGTATATTACCAGTTAAGTTATCTCCAATTACTCCACTAAGGCTATTCAATAAGTAACACCAGTTGTCTTTACTTTTCTGATCAACAATAGCATTGACAATAGGGAAGCAATGGTTGTCTCCATCTAGACCAAGTGCACTTACAAGCACTCTTTTGCATGGACCCTTCAAATGACAACCATGAACTCCAACAATTTTGTACATCAAGCTAGGAACCCTTGCTTGCATGCATTAAAGTATATGAACATTCTGAAGAATACAGGGAGGCCACCTTATTCTACAGGATCATGCTACTTTTATAACATAAGATGTATGGGTTTGACTGCTTCACAATTTCAGCATCCCTTACAAGGTACTGGTATCCCTCTTTTTGTCTCTCATATACAACATCTAATATTTTATTTTTGCTTTCCCCAACACATACACAGACTTTACAATCCCAAACCTATCCATCGGTGTAGTTGCCCTTGTCATGTCCATTGAAGGGTTTGCGTTAACATCGTCATGCAGCTTCCTTGCAATCCGTTTGCAGTTGTAGTAGGGTTATTTTGAAGGAAAGAGCAGTTATGAGACCTTTTTAAGACCTTCACTTGAAATTTAAAATGTAGTGCCATCTTGAATAAGGGATGCCTCCAATTACATTTCCTATCTGAACACACGATTGTGTATCTATGATTGTCATTCTTCAAGTACTAAAAATGGTAACTCTGGTGGATTTGGAAATCTCTAATGATATGAAGAAAACATTTTTGTCTTCAAACATATCGCATTGCCTTACATCTATTTTACCATCAACTTCTGGTACCCACCACCTTCTTCCCTCATACATTTTCTCATTTGGATCAACCTTCTTATCAGACATGTCTTCAAATATTTCATCTTCATCTACCAAGGAATGCTCACTATCACTAGAATCTAAGTCAGTCTCATCAATACTGTAACGCACCAGCTAAAACAAATATTAAGCGAAAATACTTGATTAATATATATAATTTATTCACTAAGAAACTTAATTTAATAATTGGTTATAAAAAATTTATATATTGTGCTAGTTAATATACATATATATTTATGTACATGTACAGTAGTTGATGGACCAATTTATTTAGAAATAATATTAGAAGTAAGCTTAGAAAATATTTATTTTGGTTTTCTAGTTTCTTGAATTAAATAAATTGCAAAGTATGATTATCATTCTAAGTTATGAACATCCAAAACATATTCCTTTCATCCCAAAACTTCAGCATTTAGGCCAAAAATCTGATTGCTTATTGCACTCTTATTTGTCTAGTGGTGCACTCTACATCTTTAACCCCTAGATCCAAGTATCAATACTTCACAATCATTATTTACCTCCAAATTTACTGCACTCCACCTCTCTACACTATGCATCAATCTCATTACAACACCACTTCCCCTTCAAATCAAATACACTCAACCTTTCTACTCCATACCAAATAATTATTGCAACCTTCTAAATCTACTGCATAAATCAGGTAGGATGCTTAAACTAGAAATGCTTGCTCAATTTTTCTTTGCCTATTACTACTATCTATACCTTAGCCTCCTAACTCCAAGTCTCCATACCTCACAATCATTGCACCCACTCCAAGTATGGTACATAAGTCTTAAATCAGATAGGTTGACTCATTTTTCTCTAGAAAGAAAGATGCAACAGCTCCAAATAGAGAGAGGATGAGAGAGAGAGAGAGAGAGGGAGAGAGGGAGAGGGAAAACTAAGGAAACATCAAGCTTCAAACTCCTTAATTCCAAGCATCAACCTCCATTATTAAGCACATTCACTAATGATAGAGTCAAGAACAAAGGTAGATGGGAAGAAGGAAGGTTCAAGAATACAAAGAATAGTAAGAACTTAGCACTAATCATCTTCATCAAGGTGGGTTTCCTTCTCCACCTCACTGTATATTACTTTCCAACCAAAATCAATTTCGTAAGTGTGCTTGTAGACAAATTAATGATCAAAACTTCAAGAAATTGTTGAATGCATGTGTTTTTGGAATGACTCATTAATATAAATATGCTAGGAGGATGTTAGAAAGGAAAAAGGAGTAGAAACATGATTATCATCATGTACTTGGTTAAGGTTCTCTTTTGTTATAATTTCATGCATGAAGATGGAAGTGTATCAACCATGTTTAAATCTTTGTAAAATCACGGTTTTGTTGAGGTATGGGTTTGAAATTTGTTAGAGAATATACTTGGTATAATGCTCTTGGATATCGATGATCAAAATGTGGGTTTGGCTAAAACTTGGTATGAGAAGTATGTATCTTGCATGTGCATTTTAATGGGTTTTATTGAGCTAAAATGATACTTAGAATGTTGAAAAATTTATAAAATAAACCTTTCATAGATATCCCAAAAAACCAAAATATGTAGAAGATAAGAAAATGGAGTTTGGGAGTCACTACTACTCACCACGGGTGACCCCACAGCCTGTGGGGCTAGCCGTGGCGGCCAGCAGCAATTTAATTGACCAGAAACACCCACCACGTGTGCTCCCACAAGCTGTGGGGTAGCCGTGGTGGCCACCAAGCTCCCATTGACTGTGGGAAGGCCTGTGATAACTTCTAGAACCAACCATTGACCCCCACTGGCTGTGGGGAGGTCCATGGTGACGTTTAAAGCAAATTTTGGACCCCCACAACCTGATGCTATTGTCCCGAGATGCTTATAAGCTTTATATGCTATGTTAGAAGAGAGTTTAAACCTTTAAAGTGTGGTCTTGTGCTTCACCGAGCAATCTCATTAACATACATATGAGGAATAAGAGAGATAATAACCATAAAGCGATTTGAGAAATGGATTTATTGGGTTTGATCATTTTACCAGTACAAAATCTAGGAAAGTGACTTATTCTAGCCAAAGGGTAGTGGCTTTTACTCCTAGATTACAAGTCCTTCCGGGTAGTAAACTTGAGTATACGCATGAGTGGTTCCGAATCCCAATACTGTGGTACTTTGGGTCGAGCTACAGGCGTCAAAATACAAAAATCTAGGAAGGTGACTTATTCCGGCCTAGGGCAGCGGCTTTCACTCCTAGATTACAAGTCCTCCCGGATAGGAAACTTGAGTTTACGTGTGAGTGGTTCCAAATCCCATTACTGTGGTACGTTAAGTCAGCTCACAGGCGTCAAAATACGAAAATCTAGGAAGGTGACTTATTCCGGCCTAAGTGTAGCGTCTTTCACTCCTAGATCATGGGTCTTTCCAGGTAGTAAACTTGCGTATACGCATGACTGGTTCCGAATCCCAACACCGTGGTATGTTGGGTCAGCTTTCAGGTGTCAAATTATGAAAATCTAGGAAGGTGACTTATTCCGGCCTACGGGCAGTGGCTTTCACTCTTAGATTACAAGTCCTCCCGGATAGGAAACTTGAGTATATGCGTGAATGGTTCCGAATCCTCGTACTGTGGTACATTGGTTCGGCTCACAGGCGTCAATTGAGTACCAGGGTACTAGCTCTTACCCCAAAGAAATTCAAGATAATAATATTAAGCTAAGTTTTAAGTTAAGAGGTGACTTGGACACATTGGTGGAGAAAATGTGGATCACTTGAGTTCTAATGAGTTGTAATCTTCTCATTCGGTTAAGAAGGACTAATGTAATATTACCTTTTCGATGCGGCTTATTTACTAATATTATTGTTATTAAGTGTAATTGCTTATATATATATATATATATATGCATGTAAGTTAGTTTGGTTTTTGGGAGACGAAGGACTCCCATTGAGTTGTAGTTACTCATTCTCCTATTTTAACATCTTTTCAGATCAAGAATAAGGGTAAGGTTTTTGGTAAGCTTTACCATTTTGGAGGCTATTTGGATATTCTTTTAGCTACAAGAAACTTAGATTTTATTTGATTCTAAGAAAATTAGAAGGAAAGAAAAAAATGTGGAAAATGAATTTCTTTTCCTTGTTTGAATTGAAGAAAAAAGGAGAGAAAAAAAGTTTGATGGAAAAACTCATGGAAAATATTGTCAATTTGGTCAATGATATTTTCCTTCCATAATTGAGAGGAAAATGGAAGACAAATTTCATAACAATAGAGAAATGGAGAAAAGAGAGAAAATTCTATTAAGAAAGGTTATTAAGAATTTTCTCTCTCCTCTCAATTAATTAATGCTATTGAATATTTTCTCTCTCCTCTCTATGATATGTGATGGATGGGTAAAAGGTTGGAAAATGATCATAATTTTTTCTCTCTATTTTTCCTTAAACCAAACACAAGAAAAAAAATTAATTTTCCCTTAACTTTTTTCCTCATCACTTTTTTACATTTAAATTTTCTTTCCAACCTATTTTCTTATAATCAAATAGAGCCTTAATATGCATGGGTCACTTATGTGTACCTTTGAGCTTGATATGTAAATCTTATTCAGTGTTTGAACACGTTTGTAGCTAGAAGTACATTGACATTCATAGACGCTCCGATTCAGCTTCAGTAGCCCCCAACAAGACTTTGTTATTATTGTACTCTATCTTTTGTTGTAGGATTGTGAGAACCCAAAAGTTTAATCCGAAGTCGTGTGGGCTCAAGACTCATCATAGCTTGTCTATCGAAAAAAGAAATTGCTAGCTCGACTTTCGATAGTTTTAAAAATATGTTACGTTTGCCAAGTTGTTCCCTAGATTAGCCTTAAAGATCCTCAAGAAGTGTCCTGGGGATGTGTCGCCTCTACCCGAGAGTCGGGGTGTTACAAATACCCTCGGTAGGATCATCAATATCCGAGTCTTCATCACTATCTATTGGGTCTTTATAGTCATATCATCTAAATCAGAATCAGGTTGGCCACAATGCTCAGGTTCTTAAATGTTAATACCCTTTTGCCCCCAATTTGCAGTCTTTTGTTTTGTTGGGGGTTCATAAACCATTTTTCCCTTACCTTTGTCAATTTTTAAAGTACGAGAGTTTGGTTCCACATGAACTGATCCACTTTCAATATAACCACTACTTATTTGTGATAACCCTCCTTGAGATACATTTAAAACAGACTCATCAATTGATGTTATGATCCCATCTCATATTGGGTCTTGATCCCCCCATCCTCTACTTGTGCAATTAGGGTTAACAATAGAGTTTGCTTCAGGATTACCATCATACGCAAACTCTACCTCATTGTGTCCAATATTTTCAGCATTCACAATTTCCCCATCAAGTCCCTCAACAATCTCATTGTAGTTCTTGCTTTCCTTTCAAGTATGACAAACTCAATCTCTCCTTTAACATGCCATTTTATAGCCATTTCGACAACCTGTTCTTCAGTATTGATTGGCCATATTTGTCTAGGCCTATCTGTGGAATATGAAGGTATAGAAAAAAATACTTAGGAGCACCTTCTACAATAGGCCTAGCAAGAAACTCTCGAGTATCTCTATACAAATCAATTGCCCTATTTGTGTCAAAATCCTTTTTCCCTACTTTAAGTCTCCGCCCCTTAAACCTTAAGAACACTACTAATTCAGATGACATCTAGATAAAAAATTGGAAACAAAAAAAAATAATTATGATATTATCATTCACAATCACAACAAAAACTTCCATTAAACCCTCATTTCAAAAATTTAAACCTAACACTTAAAATTCTAAACGGATTTTCAACATTCGTATCCCTCGTACTATGCTTGCAATCATTTTTCTGCCAATGTCGTATTAAAAATTATTTTCAACCCCTTGACCGATGGTGTTAATAATTAATCTATCCTTTTTCGATATTTGTGCTAATATAACGGTGGTTGGTGAATATTATATGACAACTTTGCCCAAATAAAAATAATCAAATTATTTTATTTATTTTAATTAACCCTAAAAAACTTTATCTCTTTTTCACCACCATATCTAAGTTCATCTCCCTCACTCTCTCGCTCCCTCGCTCTCTCTCCTCCTCTCACTATCCCCCTCCTCTCTCTCTCTCTCACTCTCTCTCTCTCTCTCTCTCTTCTGTCTCTCTCTATCTCACCCATCACTCGGAGTTGATCTATAATTCGAAGTTCAGGTTACTAAATCCAAGTCCTTCACCCGTCTAATTGTTCTTCCATGGTTATGAATTTCACAATTTCTTAATTGTGAATGTTTTATTTAGGGGAAAATGAATGATCTTATGACAAAATCATTCCTAAGCTACATTGATCTGATGAAGGCGACAGCAAAATATGTGGAATAGGATCCGAAGATGGGGAGGGCAGGAGAAAAGTGACCCGAAAATGGAGACTTTTCACTTTTCCGGAAGAAGGAGAGAAGGTAAAGACAGAGATGGCCTCCATTTGAGACATCTTGACTACCCTTGAAACTGCAAATGAGGAAAGCAAATCCCTCCAAAAACCCGACGCTCTGAAAGCCCTTCGAGCCCCGAATCAATTCGGACATTGTCATCGTACTCGGGAGGGCTAAAGCCATCAAAGCTCGCCTCGAGTTTATGGACTCTGCCACCGCTGCTTTGTTTAGAAAGAGATTTTGGTAGTGTTTCGTGCTTGATAGTGTTTCTACGCCTTGGGTTTTCATGACAAAGGTTTTCTAAAAATTAACAAATTAAGTGTGTCCGTCGTTGACATTGGGTCTTCAATTTCTAGGTTTGTGGGATTACAGGGGTTTTCATTTTCTGGGGTTGTAGGATTACATTACGGGGTTTTCTAACCGAGCATTAATCATAATTTTTTATTTTTTCAATACTGAAAAATAAATAAAAATTGAAAAGAATTTAATGTTGTTATAAATTGAAAAGAGGAGGATAGAGAACTTGCAAAGGAGATAGAACTTGAGAGGATAGAGGAAGGGAGTCGGTGCAGCCATGGAAGAGGGAGAAGTTGAAGGGATAAAGAACTTGAAGAAGAGAGGGAACGTGGAGAGGAGATAGAGAGGACCTATGACCACAAAGCTTCAAGGTTTTTTTTTTTCCTAAAATCTCTTCAATTCAATTTAAAATATAAGCTGTGGTGGGGTTAATTTAAGGAAGGCCATTTTAGTCTTTTCATGTCTCCGATTAACTTAAAATCTCAACTTTACCTACAATTCTAATTTTTCAGTTAAGTTAAGGGGTTGAAAATAATTTTCAATACGACATGGACAGAAAAATGATTGCAGCATAATACGAGAGATACGGATGTTAAAAATCCAATTCTAAACCCTAGATTTTTGTTACAAGTCATAATTTAATAATGAAACACTAAATACTCACCTCGGAGTGTAGAATCGATCTACAAAATTCACTTGTTCTACAACCTAGATGAAGTTTCAACCACGAACGCAAATCGACACCACAAGTGCCTTCCACCGAGGCCCAATATTGCTTCTTCGCCAACTAAAATAGCTCGATTGACCACTTCATAAAAGGGAGAAAGAGAAGCTTGCTGGATTAATCTTCAATGGTGTCGCTCTTCTCCAACCCTAAATCCGGATGAAGTTCTTTACTTCGGAAGGTGAGAGCGATGAGGAAAACAAAGGGGAGAAGTATCCGATGTTTTCTCTGTCAAGGCACCGATTACTATTGAGGGTAGCAAAGTCATTCTATTTTAAAAATTAGGGACAAACTTGTCCTTTTACAATTCTAATCAGCCTTTCGCCTTTTTGTATCTTAAATATTTTTTTATCTCTAAATCAAGTGTGTAAAAATAAATATCAATTCATGGAGGGTTTATAAATGATTTTCAAATACTTCGAAGGAGGTGAATGTCAATATTCCTATATAAAACTAGTGGTGGATACAATTGGCTACTGCAACATAATGAAGGAGTTAGATGGGCAAGAATTGTTTGAAATAATGTAAATATTACTAAACACTTTCTAAACACTTTTTTCTTCTTTGACTACAAATGAAGGAGTTAGATGGGCAAGAATTGTTTGAAATAATGTAAATATTCCTAAACACTTTCTAAACACTTTTTCTTCTTTGACTAATCATGTAGGAGAGAATTCTAGTATTACAAAGAGTTAGTGCATCCATACCATCTCTTGATATTTCCTATCCTGTTTGCTCAACATGTGCTTGAGACTCGAGAGCATCTCCTATGTGACTGTGACTTTGCCACCACCATCATGCTCCAAGTATTCAACTGGTTGTAACTTACTTACCAACCACATTCTTATAACCATTTCCTTCGCTAATTGCAAAACATGAACAAATCAAGACAATTCAAGGTCATCATCGAGCTGCTTATGCAATAATGTTTTATGAAATATGGAGAAGTCGCAATGACTTGGTCTTCAACAACAAACAACCAGATGTTTGTAGGTCGATAGTTACAGATTCAGGAGGGTATGAAATTAAGGCTTATTTTCCTAAGCAAAGTAGGGGAAAAGTTCCGCAATTGCGCCCAGTGGTTGGGTCAAAATTCAAATGTATAATCTCTAAAACTGATGTGTTTGATGATGATCCCTAATTATTTCAGGGTTGATATTGGTAACGAAAATTTTTAATTTTTTTTTAAAAAGAATTATTATTATTTGATAAAAAGTACTATGAAATTGATGAAGAAATAACTAAGCAAACCATATGATATCAAGGAAAAAAAATCGGTACAGTGATTTTTATGGATCCTTCATGTGTCCAACTTACTAACAAACTTTTTTTTTTGTTTTTTTGAAGGAACTTACTAACAAACTTATAATGCATAGTACCCTTGATTGGCTCATAATACCCGCGGGTAGAGTCGATTACAAAAAAATTAAAAAGGAAAATGGAGAAATAAAATCAAATATTGTGAAACTGAAAACGGAAAAGGTTGGAGAACGGCAAAACAGGGCAAACCGTTCATTCCAATTCCAACCACATTCTTTCTTGCAACTGAAAAACAAAATCGCACCCGAAAAACTTTCTTCAATTTTCATTTTCACATTTTACTCTTTTTCCCCTTCTCTCTTACATTGCAAATATTTCCTTATTTCTCCTCACTCTCATCGTCTCGCTCACATTGGTGTCTGAATTTTGATCGGTTTCTCTCTCTCTTAACTCTGTAATCCTCTCAGAATGGCATATAGCGTTGATGATGATGTCAATCCTTTCGCTGTGAGTTTCTTTTTAAAAAGTTTTCCCCCTCTTTTTATGTTTTTATTTGATTTTTGGGTTTCTTTGTTTTGGCGTTTATTGATAGAGTTCCTACTGCCCATTTCTCTTTTCCTGACCGGCGTTAATGTTTCGTTTGTTTGGACGATGAGAAGATTTGTGTCTATTTCAGAATCCCATTTTCGCGGGATTCAGATTTTTTCCGTTTATTTTTCCGTTTGCATGTATTTTTGTGGATGATTGTTTTGCCAGTTTGAATTTGGAAGGCGTGAAATGGGTATTTGTATTTTGTAATTAAATTTAATTTAAGGTTGTTTCTGGACGATCTTAATACCTTATAGCTTTATGATGAAATAGAATTGTTTCTGGCTTATTGATAATAAACGAATCGAGATAATGGTACTTTTTGGGTCTTCCATGGGGGCATTAGCTTACAAAGTCTACATTACATTGTTCCGAATGGCAATTTGGCGCGTATTTTCCTTTAGTAGGGAATTATACTGTGCTGCCAGGAGTATGGTATATGCGCTGCCTTAAGTGCCTACCAGGTCGTTTTTCCAAACATGATTTTGACCGAATTATAGTCACAAAATTTCCATATTCTCTATCATGGAGTGTAAATTATAGGTACTTAATATTCCATCTTGTTGGGATACAACGAATGGGCCAGGCCAATAAATAAAAACACCAAGATAGCGGGAAAAAATGACACAAGAACCTTTACTTTGTTTGATCCTTCAATAGACTTAATCGTCTAGATATGGGTAGTATAAAATCCAATACAATAGCAACCTTCGAACAGAAAAGATTGCAAATCCTTCGTTCTCTAAAGGGCTGATTACACCTCATTTCATTAATCAGATCAATAGGGTGATATATTTTTGGTACACTCCACCACATTTTTGTGATTGTACACTTCTCCCGCAAGTACAACGGGACCAGGCAACCAAGCTGAAGCTCTTTACTCTTTCAGCTTCTTTGTGTGGATGCTTGTCAATAAAATGAAGTTCTCTATTTATAGAGAACTAGTGCTTGTGCTACTTTGATTAACAAGCTGGCCAACTTGCATGGTATTTATGTTTCAGGAAAATATTACCATATAAGTCTTGCTCAATCTGCCTGAGTTATGTGGTGAAGAATTCAAGATTATGCCTGGACTTTTAGTTTTGGCCATCATCAAGGCTTGATATCCTCACAATTACTTAAGGCAATTAATTTGGTCAAGGCTAGTCAATACATCGAAGAAAAATCAGTCCCCTAGTTGTGAACTATTTTGGCCAGCAAGCAACATGCAACTGTTTTTTTTTTTAAACTATTTTGGCTGTTAATTGGTGTCCTCCAAATTGGAGGGAAAGCAGAACACATGTATGGAGTCATCTCAAAGTTCGATCTGATGTTTGTCTCATTTAGATGATCTGTTTTCCATAATCTTTTCCATGTTGCAACTTCATTGGCTATTTTCCTGATTGAGTGTCCAATGTGGATGTGTCCAAGTTTTAAACTCGGCTATTTTCAAGAAAATTTGCAGATTTTCATTGTAATTTGAAGTGTCAATTGTCGTATCCTTGTCCAAATGTTGTCCAACACGGGTGCGGTGGTGTAAATTGGAGAGTTGGAGTAATAGAGGTGGTTTCATTGTTGACAGGACCCATCTTCTAGAGGCAAAGGATCTGGCCACTCAAACTATAGTGGAGGTGCTTTCTACATGCCAGTAAGCAGTTTCTTCTTATATCTCTTGATGTGTCCTCTATTGTTCTTGCTTTGCATATTGTTTAGAGCACCTGGGATATCGTGATTGGTTCTTAGTTAATTCTACCTCCATGCATATCTTTAATTAAAAAATTTTACAGAACAAAGTTTCCTTTCATGTTTGGTCATTCTTTACCATTGTTAGTATGAAACGTGATTGTACGGTCTCTATGTTGCTTTCATCTTTTCTTTGTGTGCGAGGCTGATATTTTCTTTTTTTTTGTGTTTGGGGGGTGGGGTGATGGGCGGATTTACTGGGGAATTCTCTATGGATGGGAAACATCCTTTGTCTTCTCTTGTCATTTTCTTTGTCATTAATAATTTGCTCATGCTGTATCTTAATGACATTTGGGGTTGTATAGTTATTATCCTAATTATATTTTTCAACGGCAGAATCCTGGAAGTGTCCCGCCTGCCTCAAACTCTATGCTCTCACCACTTCCACCAGAGCGTGCTGAATATGATCGTGGTGCAGCTGTGGACATCCCTCTTGCTAATGGAATGGTAGAGCAAAGCTCACTAGACAAGGGAAAAAGAACTAACGTGACATTTTCATTTTTTCTTTTCTGATATTCATGTTTGTGTTGCTTGTTGTTTTCATTCTTGCTGTCATAGGATGCTAAGAAGAAAGCGAAGGAACTCCAAGCTAGAGAGGCTGAATTGTTGAGGAGGGAAGAGGTACAACCCTTTCATTATGTAGTAGGAGCTAGAGAACATTTGATATGTGCAGTCAAATATTTCGAAAGTTTAGCAATGCTATTATCTGACGTTTGTGTTTGTTCTAGAATAGATGGAGTTTTTGTTTTCTTTCTGCCTTTTGTCTCTCTGAGCCCTACTCTGCCTGCTTTCTATGCCAGGACTGTTTCTTTGCCCCCCAAGGGAATCAATGTTGATAATGTTGTGAATGCTTTTGCTCGATTTTATGTGCTTAGTAGTTGGTAGAACTTATTTGGCCTTGCTTGTTGGTGCAGGAGTTAAAAAGGAGGGAAGACTCTATTTCTCGAGGTTTTTTTATCTTCTTTACATTGATATCCTTAATTGGGTCTATCAGCACTGGCATCTAACATATAGCAGTATTTTGCACTTACAGCTGGGATTGTGCTAGAAGAGAAAAATTGGCCTCCATTTTTCCCTCTTATTCATCATGATGTTGCAAATGATATCCCCATTCATTTGCAGAAGCTGCAATATGTTGCATTTACAACTTTTCTTGGTATGTTACACTTCAATAATTTATCATTTTATATGGAATACAGTTGTGATTGCTTGCCACTCCAATGGTTTAATCACCTTTTTATCATTTAATATAGGTTTTTGTTACTTCGAACAAGCTAGAATGTCTCACTCATCGATTGGTGTTTATACATACTCAATAGTGAAATTTTACTGCATATTAGGGTTTCCTAGTCTTGCTTGGTTGGAAGTCTCCAAGTGTAATTTGTATGTCAATCTATCTTTTTTTTTTTTTGTTTTGTTTTGTTGTGCTCGTATTTGTGTCAATATCAATTAATGGGATGCAAACTTTTGAAGCGACTAGCATAATAAATTGGTTTCTTGCATAACCTGTTTAATCCATTTATTTGATTTCTTATTTACCAAAAAATTGAAAAGGATAAAATGAAACTAAAGGGAATAGAAACTAATGTAAATTTCTATAAGTAAGCTCCATAATACGGTAATGTGATTGGTCAAGGGAAATTTCATATTTTTATGGACTTTTGATCAACCATGCTGGTAATTGGACAACTTGACAAATAAATTGATCATGTTGTGGGGTGGCCTCATAAGCTGGGTTACACATCAGCACCTGGTTTTAACGATTCCTCCATTGGATTGAGCTTACCTGTGACAGAACAAGGGATGTTCAAATACATATGTAATGACCTTATCATGGGTTCTATAAGGTACACTCTTGAGCTCCTCTTCCCCGTCTTGAGCAATGAAGGTAAGCTGGGTTCTCGGCTGGTGGTTAGTCTGATAGTTGACCATGGCTCTTGATGCAGACATGGCAGCTAACCTCACCAATGGGGAAGACAAAGGATTAAGATTTTCGATTCCTTTGAGTCAATGGAGTCTAATTGACATATTGCCTACGAGAATAGTTGACCATGGTTTAGGATGAACAACTAATATTGACAATTTCTTAACCCTCTCAGCCTTCATTCTTCTCTAGAGGTGATATTTCAGAGGCAGCACTCTACGCATTTCAGGTTTCCAGAGGTTTTTTTGAAAGGCATTGCACTGACTCTTTCACCCTCCTCCCCGTATTTTGCTCTTCCTACCTCTAAACCAGCAAGCTCATGCCACTAACTTGACCATCAGACTTCCACTCACTGGATCATTTCCCCAGTTTGCGTTCAGCCAAGGCCACTGAAGCTTGGCCTGCTAGCTTAGAAAAGCTCAGACTGCCTTTTCTAGCCTATAAGTGCCTCCTGCTCTTGACGGAAGAGTTCACCTCGTCTCTGGAGTCGGATTGGAAGATGCCTGTATATTATGACTCAAATCAGGTCATTTTACATTGACCTCAACCTCAAAATAACCTATTTAATTCAAGAAGTTAGATGTGTGGATTCAGTTAATTTGTGGGTTACAATTCTCAGGCCAAGCCTATGTACTTCCTGCCCATCTCATGTATAGTGTCCCCATGTTGTGCATCCTTCACATTATTCCTACTAGGTGACAAAAAGACTTGAAGTGACTTGGTTAGCTGATTAATTGAATTGTTCTAACATTGGTTTCCCATGCATAAATATATTTAAGTTTATCACGTTCATACTTTTTCTTGCATTTTGATGTATTGTAAAGTTTATTCTCATTCGCCCACTCCATTTGTTATTTTGCGCAGCAGCTTCATTTACTTATGGCCTAATGTATGGGCAGTATTCTTATTCTGTTACTGTTGAGCTTCTGAAAGCTTCATAATTTTCAAGGGGTAAGTAAATGGCTACCCCTATCCTGGTGCCACTTGGTGAGTCAGTGTGGGATATGCAAGGAAGTGGTTAAACTAAGAAATGATGCATTTTGTAATTCGTTCCAAGCTATTTGTCAGTTATTAGATTTTTTTTTTCTAAGACGTATGTGTCATAGTACGATATTTTTACTACCATCTCTGACATTTTTGAAATTGAAATAGTCGACAATGCTGCATTTTCTCGACTTCTTAAACTAAAACTAATAGCAGCGATTTTCCTCTCCCCTTATTATGGGCGAGGTAATGATTTAATCTCGTTAGTGAATCGCTGTGTGTTAACTCTGTTTTAAGTATATAAAACTTCATACCAAGCTTGGGGAAAAAAATTGACAGGGAGATTTCACTTGTCATTGATAACCTGCATAACTGCATCTTTCAAAAGCTCTTTCAGCCCAACCATTGTGGGTGACAAATTTTAAGATCAGATTAAAGTCCAATCACATAACATCAAATTTGGTAAAATAAATTTGTCCAATACCCAGTTCAAAACTGTGGGTTCTGTTGGTAGTTTATTTGTGGGTTGGACATAGTCTCTTTGCAGGATGCACCCACATCCACCTCTTCTGGTATCTTAAGGGGGAAACAAATAACTTGCCCAAAAGTTTTTCAAAAAATTTCCGAGGTCAAAATCAGAATCTGATAATAGAAACCAAGAAATTTGTCTTAATTATTTAGAAAAGAATATTTTTTCTGTACAGCAAGAATCTGCCTCTTTAGGCATGGAATCTTATCCAATCTATGGCACACAGGAAAAGTAATATTCTTGTTTCGGGTAGCTCGGTGAAATTGCTAATCGTGTTAGCAATGCCATCTTGCTCTGTAACCACCCTCCATCATGACTAACTTCACCACCTATCCTTTGTCTCCTGCCCATTCATTGTCTTAAATATCTCCACTTGTAGTCAAATGCAACATCTGATTTTTTCCTCAACTTGAAAAGATTCTCTGTTCATTTGAAGTGAGTCCAAGAAAAGTTTGATAGACAACCCTCTCCCTACAACTAATCAAATTCCTTTATCTCCTTAAACAGCTGATCTTTATTGATTCTAGTGTCTGTTAATACCAGTTGGGTTTTCCCTCCAATTTGGAGGAAACCAACAATAATTAAAACAAAGGTGATGAATTACCTAGGCTGGTATAGTAGCTTGCAGTGATAGCTATGAAAAGTGTAGGATTACAGTCTTAGAAAGTTTGGTTTCTACATCTAATGAAGAGTGTTGAAGGTTGAATATTTGGTGGGCTAAGAGACTAGCTAGGTGGCAAGGCATTTGAAAAATTACACTTGAAACATCTATAAATTGCTTGTATATTCACGGTGAAGTATACAAGCTAGCAAGAGAAAGCTCAAAACAATTCAAAGGCAGTGAAACCTTTATAGTGTAGAACCACAAAGATTGTGGTGGAGTGTATCCAAAATTGTATCCTATTGATCTGATTAACAAGTAAGGTGTGATTAGTTCTTTAGGCGAGAGGGAGAGAGTTTGTAACTTTTCTGTTTGAAAGTTAGATTGTGTCGATACAACATTATTGCAGTGCATATTATCCCGCTCATATCGGGACTGTAAAAATTCTTGCGTCATTTTTCTACTTTTCTTGTACTATTTATTTGTTGGCGCATTCATCGTTTCCCAACAGTGGTATGAGAGCAAGGTTCGCAAGGTTCGAGGCCCTATGGTGAGATCATGATATAGTTGTGGCGATGGCCGGGAGCGTTTCAAAATTTGAGATCCCATTGTTTGGTTATGAGAGCAAGGATTGCAAGGTTCAAGGCCCTGTGGTGAGATTGTGATCTAGTTGTGGAGATGACCGAGAGCTTTTCAAAATTTGAGATCCCATTGTTTGATGGGAAAACAAACTTCATGTTATAGCACAGCGCCATACAAGATGTTTTGGTGAGTCAAGGTCTTGACTTGGCGTTGGAAAATGAGAAGCCTCCTATGGTGGATGCCACATAGTGGAGTAGGGTGCAAAAGAAGGCGGATAGCATAATTTGATTAGCCCTTGCTCCCGAGATCAAGTATAATGTATTGAAAGAAGCGACACCGACATTTGTCGAAACTCCGAGAGCACCAATGCTTCAAAGTCGCTAACCAACCGAATTTGTTTGAAGATGGGGTTGTACTCATTAAAGATGGAAGAAGGTGGCAACCTTCCTGATCACATAAATTCTTTCAACCAACCAGCTAGTGTGCCAACTCTCAACTGATGACAAGATTCAAGATGAAGAGGAAGCATTGCTATTGTTAGCCTCTTTACCGAAGTCTTACAAGCCATTTGTGCAGGTCTAGAAGACCACATTGAATCTAGATGAAGTGATTCGAGTACTAGCTATAGCGCATTCGGAGCAGGGGAGGAGCCAATTCAAGTGGAAAGGTGGTCGACGAGAAAGATCAAAATCTCGGCCAAGAGATATGAGCAACTTAGACTGTTATTATTATGGAGATATAGGACATGTTCAAAGTTGGTGTCCAAAGTTAAGAGAGGACTTAGGGAATTTAAAGAAGCTCCAAGAGAAATGAAAAACAAAATGAAGATAGAGGATGAGAACAAGTTAGAGGCAAATGTGATTGAAGGGGAGGTGTATTTTTGGTAAAAGTGCCAATGAAAGTATGGATGACTTGGGTGTTGGATTTAGCTGCATCTGTGCATATTTGCAAGGACAAAAGCTCCTTTGATGCCTTGCACTCACATGCTAATTAGGGCTACATTTGCTATAGGTAACAATACGAAGTTGAAAGTTGAAGGCGTTGGAAGTGTCTTCCTAAAACTCCACAATGGTGTAGTCAGAAAATTTCACAATGTAAAATATGTACCTAATGCTTGTGCTAACTTAATTTCGTTAGTCGAGTATGTCGGAGTTTGTAGATGGTGCAAAGTGTACGAAGGTAACCATTTGATTCTCCGGGGGAGAAAACGAGAAAAATGTATGTCGCTATATTAGTTGTTCGGTGTTGGGAACTACCAAAGATAGTAGTGTTTTGAGAACAAGAGACGGTTTCAATTCTCGGATGTAATTGAAGTACTTGGAAATGAGAGTAACATTTTTGGGTTCCCTCCAAATAGTCGGGAGGGGAGATTTGTTGGGTTTTCCCTCCAATTTGGAGGACACCAACAATAATTAAAAAAAAGTGATAAATTATCTAGGCTAGTATAGTAGCTTGTGGTGATAGCTATCAAAAGTCTAGGATTACAATCTTGGAAAGTTTGGTTTCTTCATTTAATGAAGAGTGTTGAAGGTTGAATATTTGGTAGGCTGAGAGACTAGCTAGGTGTCAAGGCATTTGACAAATTACACTTGAAACATGTATAAATTGCTTGTGTATTCACGGTAAACAAGCTTGCAAGAAAAAGCTCAAACCAACTCGGAGTGAGAACTTTATAGTGTAGAACCACAAAGAGTGTGCTGGAGTGTATCAAAAATTGTATCCTATTGATCTGATTAACAAGGTGTAATTGGTTCTTTAGGCGAGAGGGAGAGGGTTTGTAACTTTTCCGTTCGAAAGTTACATTGTATTGATACAATATAATTGTAGTGCATATTATCCCGCTCAAATCGGGATCCTGGAGTAGGTCTATTGAGAGATCGAACAATGTAAAAATTCTTGTGTCATTTGTCTACTTTTCTTGTACTATTTATTTGTTGGCCCATTCTCCATTTCCCAACAATGTCTCATAGTTCAAAATTTTTCAGGGAAAGTGTACTTCATTTGTTGCTTTGTCCTTTCTTTTAGATCTGCTTAGCATACTTGGGTTTCTTCATGAGCTTGAGACTAACCCAGTCATGCATCTGAGACTTCACTGCACCTACATGCTTTTGCTATCATAATCTTCAACCCACCTCAGAGGAAATACCACCTAGCCACCTAGGTATTATGATAATGATTAGTACAAATGCCACCCATATTTATGCATTAACTTTGAACTCTTCAGTGAGTTAAAGATTATTAAGTTTTGAACTCTTCAGTGAGTTAAAGATTATGAAGTGTGGAGGCCACATTTCTGACCAAGTGGAGACCCTAGCTAAACAATACGAAATGTAATAAAGAAAAGAGATTACATGTCATTCCATCAAGACCCAAAAAGACCTAGCCTCTTTGAAGGAATACTTATGAAACAGGATTTGAAAGTCCGAAAAAGGATAGACCATGGGTCACTGTGACCTTAATCCTATGGACACCAGAGAATGAGTACCTGACAAATCTTAAATGTTACCAGACCTTGTGTACCACATGATCGGACACCCATAAAAGGGTCAGGTATGGGATTCATAATCCAGTCGTTACAGCTGGACCCTTGAGTCCTGAACAAAGCTCCTCAAGACTTAATTTTGGGGAAAAATGCAGCATCTGCAGGAATTTGCTTTACCCTGGGACCTAGTTGTGAATTTGTTTTCTTCTTTTTCTCCACCTCCTCTCTTTCCTAGGAAATCCTTACCCTTATGTAAATTTATTTCTGGCTATAATGTTAAAATCATGGATACATGTTTAAGATTTTTAGAACATTTATCCATGACAGAAGAAAGGAGTACCTACCCAAGTTTAAAATCATCGACTCAGAAATAGCATATGATAGAGTACCATGAGAGGTGTTGTGGAAGAGCTTAGAGAATAAAGGAGTACCTACCCAAGTTATTAAAGATATGTATGAGGGAGTAAGGACAAAGGTTAGGACCTTTGGAGGGGACACAAATGACTTTCCTATTGAGGATCAACGCTAAGCCCTTTTCTTTTCAATATTATGATTGATGAGCTCAATACAGGGATTCAAGACGAAATACCTTGGTTTATGCTATTTGCTGATGATATTGTTCTCATTGATGATACTAGGGATAGAGTTAACAACAGATTGGAGCTATGGAATACACTAGAGTCTAAAGGTTTTAAGTTAGTCAAAGACTAAGTGCTTGAGGTGTAGCTTTAGTGTAGGAGGAGGCGATATTAAAGAGGAGGTTACCACTGGTGGTGTGGCAATACCAAGAGTACAAATGTTTAGATACTTGGCTTCGATCATTCAATGTCACCATAATGTCGCCATTTTCCTGAATGATTGAGCCCATCACTCAAAGGCGGGATGGAAAAAATGGAGGTATGCTTTAAGAGTCTTGTGTGATAAGATCCCAATAATATGAAAGGGAAAATTTTATCAAATAGTAGTCAGAATGGCATTGTTATATGGAGTAGAGTGTTGGCGAAGTCCAGAGATGTCGATTGCGAGATGATTCGAGTGGATGTGCGATCATACGAGATTGGATAGAATTAGGAATGAAATGATTAGATTCAAAGAGCCCTGCTCGAACTTACATACAAAACACACATAAGTAGAAATATAAACAGAAACGAACATAAACAAACATAAATGAACATAAAAGAGCATAAATGAACATAAACGAACATAAACGAACACAAACAAACATAAACGATACAGAAACAAATATAAACAAACAAACAGAAATGAGTTGTTAAATAAGAAATGAATATAAACGAACATAAAAGAACATAAACTAACATAACGAATATAAAAGAACATAAACGAACATAAAATATAAATAAATTATGTTTTTCATGTAAAGTTGAACAACCCAAAGTAAGAGTAGCACCTATAGAGGATAAGATGAGAGAAATTAGACTTAGATGGTCTGGACATGTCAAAAGGAGAAGTACGAGATGGACTTGTGAGGAGGAGCGAGGAGGTGTTAATCCAGCAACCTTCCCAGAAAGTGAAAGAGGATGAAGAAGACCAAAGAAAAGTTGGGACAAAGTGATTATATATGTTAGAGTTATCTAGGAATAACGGATGACATGGCTTAGGATAGGAGTGCATGAAGATCTAGAATAAGGGTTATAGACCTAAGGTAGCCTCCTTGCCAAAGTGCTCGGATTAAAATGCCATTAAAATATCTTAGAATGTCAAAATTTCTACTAAATTATTCGATGTTCAACAATTGCCATTGGACTTATTATTAAGCCTTAATTGTCACCGTAAATCCACAATCAAAGAAAAAAAGAAAAATGAGAATTTACCTTCTATAGCACGTAAAAAGCAACTACAATGGCATTTTTAAAGGTTAATAATATGTCCAATAGCAATTGTTGATCATCAAATAATTTAGTGATCTTTTTGACATTATGGGATAGTTTATTAGCATTTTAATCCGAGCACTCTTGCTTGCCACCCAAAAAGTAGAAGAGGATGAAGAAGACCAAAGAAAAGTTGGGACAAAGTGATATATATGATTTGAGTTATCTAGGAATAACGGACGACATAGCTCGGGATAGGAGTGTGTGGAGATCTAGGATAAGGGTTATAGACGTAAGGTAGCTTGCTTGCCACTTCTTGTTTGGCTTTAAGTGGATAGGGATCGTTGATATGTTGTTTTGGTTATTGCCTTTATCTATATTTCCTACACTTTGGGGGTCACTAGATTATATTTTTATTTATTTATTTTTCCCCACAAGTTTTATCATTATTATCTAACCATATGCTTTTTTTTTATTTTATTTTGCACCTACCTTTCTTGTTTATTAAATGATGCTTGTTACTAGTATCTAGTGATTATGTTTCCTTTTGTGTCTCAAAAGATTTTCGACTTCAAAATGTTTTAACATTAAAGTTTTCTTTTTAATGTGGGTCTTATGGAAATGGTCTCTTTGTTGGCATATATGTATGCAGATCTGCCTACATTTGGATCTCCCAGATCCCCGCACAAGCGGGAACTAGAAGGGTAGTTGTTGTCATTGTCGTCATTGGATAAATGTTCCATATTTTTGTCAATTATTCTCATTTCTCACTCTCTAAATCAATGGAGATTAGGCTGTCCTAAGATGCAGATGTTATTATCTGCTGGCTGCATCAATTGTAAACCAGAACGATGTAGTAATATTTTCTCATTTATCACTTAGAAATTATTAGCCTCACAAAAAGGATGTTTGGTGTCGATAGTATTTGCATACTAATCATTCTACATGGTGATTTTATGCAGGACTTGGATTTTGCCTTTTATGGAATTTCATTGTGATGACAATTGCTTGGATTAAAGGGGAAGGTAGGTCCATGGTCTTCCTCATCATGGTTTTTGATTTCTTTATTCTTAGACAGAAGCATTTATTTACCTTTTCCTCTTTTTCATGTGTTTGTTTCAGGAGTGAAAATTTGGCTTATATCTATAATCTATATCCTGACTTGTATTCCAGGGGCCTATTTCCTGTGGTATCGCCCCTGTATCGTGCTATGAGGTAATAGTATAATCATGTTTATCACTTCATCAATTTTTAGCTTAGTATGCAAGACCTTAAGAATTCTTGTACAGAATAAGTTCTGTATAATATGCAATTACATAAAAAGAAGGTCTATCAAGACCATCTTTGTGCCCAAGGAAAGGATTCCTCCTCATTTTATGATATGATATGCTTAGAAGTAGAGCCACTAACTTTCCAACCTCCTGCAAGAATTAGTGACAGGGGACCAGACTTAGAGCCAGATAGATTTCTCTCTCATTTGAGTTTTTGCTAATACTCCAAACACATGATCAATGCATGCTATAAGAGCTCCATATATACAGCCAGATTTTCTTCCTTGCTCTATATATTAGAATACATTAAAAAGAATCTTTTGTTGAGGAAAAATGGATGGTTGCTCAATTGGTCCTCCAATGAGAGATGAACGTGTCAGAAAATTATCCTCTTTCTGTTGTTGAAATGTTGCTGCTATCCATTTGCCTTTCTGCCTCTGCTGCTGTATTTTGCTGCATTTTACAGTAGATCAATGTCAGCTTGAATTTTTATGCATGGTCGTTGATGAATCTTGTTGCTATGCTAATACTTCAGCTTCCAAAAGTCTTGTCTACTTACCAGTGTCCAGTCTCCTTCTCTAGGGATCTCAAACATTTTGGGTGACTTTGAGCTCATTTTAAGCAGAAAGATGTGTGCTGCACTTCATCTCCTAAAATATATTACCCAAGTTGTATATTTTGCCTTGAGGACTCTGACTTAAAATTTGGTCTTCTATTTATACATTGTGTTGGGAATATCGGGTGCTTCAGATAATTTGTGTTCAGTGGAGTCGCACATGTGGGTTATACTTTCCTGTTGTTTCCTCCTTCTAAGGATTGATCACAGAGATTACTGCCTTAATACTTGTAGATGTCATAGAATAATTGTGTGATGGTGTTCTCAATTGAGGGATTCTCTAATGGAAAAGAATTTGTGAATATAGCTATCAAATTTAAGGGAAAATATGTGCTTTCTAGACATTGCTTACTATACAATCCAACAGTTTGCACTTAAGTATGGCATGTCCTAGAGAATAGATTCAGCATTTGCAAGTTTTGACTTACCAAGTAGTATTGATGTTTAATTGATTGTTTATCTCAAAGAATTACTCGGCTCAGTTACTGAGACTTGATCCAGCTTCTTTCCATCTTAACAGGACAGATGGTGCTCTTTACTTTGGTTGGTTTTTCTTCGGGTATTCGGTGAGACTTGTTATTGTCCTTTATATGAGAGTATGTTCTGTAGTCTATGTGCTGGGCAACCATGCTTTTGTTTTCTTTGCAGGTTCACATTACCTTCTGTCTTGTAGCTGCCATTGCTCCAGCTATTTTCTTTAATGGGAAATCTTTGACGTAAGTCTTCTTGACATGTGAGCTGATAATGCACTGCTGTAAATAATTTTTCAATTACTTTGTATGAGTGGTGGACTTTCCTTTCGCTGGGGCGATGATATCAACCAGAAGCATTTTGATATTGCATTTGAATAAGTATTTGGTTCCTGGTTTGTGGCAGTATGTAATGTTTGTTGTTGTGTGTTTAATTTTTCTTGGTACTGCAGCCTCCCTCAAGAATAACTGAGCTCTTATCAATTCTTTTGATATCAATTGAATAAATGCTCTTTTTATTTTTTGGGTGCATATCAGTTGAATACATTATACATGTTGGCACACTTCTCATTTATACTGATGAATTATGTTATGATTAGTGCTTCAAGTCCTCTGCCTCTACCTTAGCACCTTCACACATGGAGGTGATCACCGGATATCTTTTGCAATCTGTTGGTCGTATCATATTATCCTTCATTGGTGTTTTTGCATGATCTAGATCATACTTTAGATCAAGCTACTTCATGCAGAACTATTTGACCCAAATCTAGACAATTCCTAAACCATTGCCTTAGTCTGCCAGTGGCTTGTGAAGTTGCATCGTATTTTTCCCTGCCCCCCCATCCGTCCCATAATATTTTCCAAAATTGATCAATGATAATGCACGTTGATCATCATTTGCTGTGAAGTTCATCAAAATAGATGTATAAATTTAACAACTGTAAACTATAAGAAAATTGTTTTAAATTACTATTAGAATTTTAAAAATTCATTGTATCTCTTTATTGATAGTTATTTTTGTCATCTTTAAGCACTATATGAAAAAGAAATAAGAAGAATGCTATAGGCAATGCAAATTCACTAAGAAAAACTGAAAAAGACCTTCTGATGGATATGAAGACAAAAGGAAGGAAGCTTAAAGTAAGAATATATGGAATACTCTACGATTTGAGAAGTTATTGCATTTTATGGTTTTTTTGTTATTTTCTATATTGAGTATTTTAAATAGGTCAAATTAGTATTAGTTTTCCAAGAGCTACGATAGAGAGACTCTCAATTACGCTGTGTTCCTCTTTATCTTTTTGTTTCTTGTGTTTCTCTACTTTTATTCCTATGTTAGAACTCATCTCTGTGATTGTCTTTCCTTTTGTCATAACATAAGTTGTGAGCTCCACAGCGAATCTAGAATTTTACTTGACAGTGTTCCATTTTTGAACTTTCAAGAAGTTCACAAAAATAATTAATTTTTATGGGTGTTCCCGTTAAAAATTTGAGGATTTTTATGTAAGATTTTGCTTAATCTTTTGACTCCATGCTGTCCCTGGATTCTATTATGTATTGCCATGTTACAAACATTCAGGAACGATCAGTCTTTTCTTACCTCTCTTTATGAAGTCAGATCATCCAAATTTCTATGCCTTGCTCTGTCTTGTCTGTATAACACTAACATGTTATTGTAATTGCTATAGGGGGCCTTGTCTGCGATATCAATTGTGAGCTACAGTTATGGTCTTGGGGTAAGTTTTACTGTCTTAGAATGCAATTTTGGAGAATTTTTTCTAATTGGATTATAGTGGATTAGTCGAAAGGACCCACTAAACTGTCATCTATTTCTGTTTTTTTAGAATAAATGATGAATTTTATTAATCAAATGTCATACGACATCCACAATAAAAATCAGACTCAAATAAATTCATAACTAAAATAACAAAATAAATCTTTCGATTGAAAGAACTAATGGAAACTCTTCCGAACGCTCCTATTCCACTCAATTGTTATTTCATCATATAACTTCGAAAGAGGAAATCCACAAATCTTGTATAGCCTTTTTACGATTAAATTTATTTGTTGTAATAATCTAAATTCGAAGAATTGATTCTTGTTATTGACCGATACGACAATCAATTAACAATTCAACGACATATAAGTATAATATTATGAAAATAAATTGATAGAATCTCTCCAAAAACGAGGGATAATACCACCCATTAGAAGAGGGTATGAAGACACTCTCACAAATGGAAAGAGAATATTTATTTATTGAGAAAATACTAGATAAAACATGAAAGAAGGAGAGATTGAGGCTTACCATCAGCAAAAAAACTAATGGTAGCTCCTAAGAAATGAAGGAAGAGGTAAGTTTTCAAGAGAGAAGGAGAGAGAGAGAGGAGGAGGAGGAGGATACTAATCATTTGATAAGGTTTGTCATATATTTATTTTCTATGGAGTAGGCAATTAAGTTTTTTAAAATTTAGTATCTAACATAACTTTTTACAACTAAGAAGGCAACCCCTAATTCCCAGGTGAAAGAGAATGTCTGAATTTGAATTGGCCAATTTGGATGTTTTACAAAGATATGATGATTCCGCTTGCAGGTTTGAACACCCTCTCCCAAAAAGAAAGAAAAAAGAAAATAGGACGAGAAAGGGGGTTGGTGGTATCATTTATATCATAGACCCAGGCGTTGTAGTTCTGAGAGCCACATGTAACTAAATGAAAGGGGGGTTTAAGGGGTAAGAAAAAAAGAAAAACATTTTTTTGTCTTTTTGTGGCCTGAGTCTATGGACTCGTGATCACCTTATAATTTTTAGGGGGAGCTATTGCAATAAACAAACAAGGAAACAAAAGAAATACCTATAAACAGAAAGCAATGGTATAGATAGCAGTTATGTGGAAATTAGACTATGAAAAGCATGGTCCCAGGGTGCTATCCAGTGTTGGATGGATTATGTACCATTAGCTCACTGCAAATTGCATATATGGATCACTGAAACAAAATTCGCCAATTTACTCATGCAAATGCAGTAGTTTCCTGTCGCAGTAAACTGCAGAAAACTATATTAACTTGTCCCCTTTTTGTGTGTGCTTAGCAGATCTTGTACTTCATTGGATTTGCATTTTTGGTTTTGGAAGTGCTGCTAAGCATTTGGGTTATTCAGGTCAGTTAACCTTCATTTTGACATTAAAAGTTAACTCTCTCTACCAGCTATTAACACAGGTGGGTTGGAGTGCTTTGGCAATTATTCCTCTTAAGCACAGTCTCAGATTCGAGTCTTGTAAATGGAGAAAACATGTGATGGAAGAGCACTACCCCTTGTGGGCCAACAATAGCTCAGCTCTAGTTAAATGGAGGATCTAAGACCAAAAAAAAAAACCACTCTGCTAGCTCCCTTGGATCTAAGAACAAAAAAACACTCTGGTAGCTCCCTTGTCTTTCAATTCAAGTCAATTCGCATTTTCCTTGTCATCTTGCAGCAAGTTTATATGTACTTCCGGGGCAGTGGCAAAGCAGCAGATATGAAGAAGGAGGCCGCTAGACAGACGATGATGGCAGCACTTTAGTTTCGGGTGCTAAATGAGTCCACATTTAGTACATGCACCTGACCTTGCTTCATTTTATGCCATCCCATCTTTCAGGCTCGTGATTTTGTTCAAACAGATACCTCAATTGATGTATGTTTGATTACTTGTGACCACTCTTTAGTTATGAAGTGGTTGCTGAGGTCCCAAGCTGGCTTGTCTGGCCATGGTCATTGCTGCTCTAGGTAGACAAAAACACTAGTCTTCTAAGCACTCTTTGCTTCATGATGTAATCTTAATGTTTGAAGTGACCCTGGTTCCTGTCAGTAATAGCACGAAAGTTTTGAATCAGTAGTTGCCTTTGTGATTCTTAAAATTCAAATCAGTTTTGATTCTTGACATTCTTTTGTAGATGAGGAGTAATTCACGATCAGGATCTTAATAATTCTTCTTGGTGAATTAGAGTGATTGTCTCGTTGTCTAGCAAGCTAGCAATCTAACCAAAACGAAATTGATGCAAGATAAGAGTCACTGTCTCATTGTCTAACAAGCAAGCAATCTAACCAAAACGAAATTGATGCAAGATAAGAATAAAGGAGAGATTAGAAGATATGGATATATGTCTATATAAATAGATGTGAAATATATTTTGTTATTTTTATTATTTTTGTAGGTTTATTATTGACATATTTTAAGATAGTAAAATAAAGATATTTTCCTGCCTAAGTTGCTGTTTTCCATAAGTTAATTTCACTGCTGCTCATAAATGTTCATATGCAACTGTTTGGTAGTTTTCCATGATTTAAAGCTATTGCTCACATCAACAAGGTGTGAAAACATCATCGAGCTTTATGTGTAATCATTCTTGATAAAGAAGTTCCTGTTACAAAGAATGTTTTGTACTGTATTTTTCTCCTTACGTTAATGTAGAAAACATAGCTATGTTTCAAACAATGGGTGACTTTCATGCTCGAGTGAATTTTTATTCCCATGAATTGTCGTATATGCTTTTGCATGCTCCAAGGGCGTCAAATTTATGATGGTTGTTGTGAACTGGATCTCTATTTTGCTAGTGAGTTTATATGTGGTTGTAGACCCTACATTCCTAGATGTATGTTCGACTATAAACCTCCTAAAGCTCCTTTGATATCTTGGGGAATTCCCACGAAATTTAGCTTCCAGGTTTCTAGGGAACCTTATTATTTAGTTGAATGTCCAACCTACTATGATACAAATTATAGGTGAGCCTTCATTGAGGATGGTAAGGACACCTTTGAGGAGTCTAGCAAAGAAGATTTCCGAATGTCAATGTTTCAAACATTGATGTTCCTCAAGTTAGCTCTTATTTTATGGATGAAGCAATTAAAAAGGAAGCAGTCACTCTATATATTGATGATGAAGCTTTTTCAAGGGAAGTCATTAAAGTTGATGTGCAACTAGTTGAAAAAGAAGTGCAAGTAGAGACTGTCTTGGAATTGTTACCAGAAGATAATAGTTTGACATAAGGAGTTGTTGAATATGTTGACTTCTTCATTCCTAAAGACTTCTTAGTAAAAATTGAACTTCATCAAATGTTTACAAGGTCACTAGCATGGGAGCATATTTTAAAGATTGAATTTCGGAAAATCTATCATGAAGTTGAATCAATTCTATCTTCTTCGTCCCCCAATTTTAGTTCATTTCAAAACTCGAGGTCGAGTTTTTGCAACCGGTGGAGAATGATGCAAGATAAGATAAAGGAGAGATTAGAAGGTATGGATATATCTCTACATCAATAGATGTGAAGTATATTTTGTTATTTTTATTATTTTCGTAGGTTTACTATTGACATATTTTAAGATAGGCAAATTAAAGATATTTAGTAGTATTTTATCAAGATTTAGTTTCCTAATCCATTAGGATAATATTAGGTTATATATTTCTATCCTTTTATATTCTATATCTTATGTTTAGGTTTCCTAATATTAGTTAATCTCGTAACTATATAAACCTGTTTTTGTATTTGGAGAATTCAAATTATGAATAAGAATTGATATTGAATTTTGAGTTTTTGTGTGTGAGATTGATTGGTACTGTGGGTGTTCATGATTCGGCTCGGTTCGGATCGATTTTTTTAACCGGTTAATCAGATTAAGCGGTTTAGAAAAATGTGAACCGTAATCGAAACCGAATAAACCGGTTAACCTAGATTATTCAGTTCGATTCACCGGTTAATCCGAACCGAAAATGAATTGGGAAAAAACTAGGCCAGCAGTCACTAGGCCCCGTCGACCACTCGTGCCCAGCCAGCCATTGGGCCCAAATCAACTTTCTTTACCACCTTAAGATGTCTCGTATATGTGTACCATGTACGACTGAAATATTTTTTATAATTTTTATAACTTTTTTATAATTATTAATTTTTTCTGAAAAATATTATCGGTTCGGTTCCGCTTAACCGTCGGTTTCAAAATCCCGAACTGGATAAGCCATCGGTTCGCTGGTTCGGTTAATCGGATAAACGTTTCGGTTCAGCCAGTTCACGGTTTTCTTTCACGGTTTCGATTTTTTGCACAACCTTAATTGGTGAGCCAACACTTCCCGTAGAAATTACTCTTAGCATCCTACACTTATCCCTTTGTAGGAGTTGCTTTTGGAGCATCTACATCAAATTTGGTATCAAAGCCTTTTGATCCCATATACGATTATAATTTCTTTTCGTTTTGTTTAATTTTCAAATTTTTCAAAAAAAAAAACCTGCCACAAAAAAAAATCCAGATCACGAGCTACTGCCCTCCGCGCGTTGGTTTTCCTCCCCAAGTTGCTCGCTTTCTAGATCGAGTTGATTTCACTCGCTGCTCATAATTGTTCATATGCAACTATTTGGTAGTTTTTCCATGGTTTAAAGATATTTCTCATAACAACGGATTGATGTGAAAAACATCATTGACCTTTATGCGCAACATTCTTAATAAAGAAGTTCCTATTATAAAGAATGTTTTGTACCGCAATTTTTCTCCTTAAGGCGATGTAGAAAACATAGCTATATTTCAAACAATGGGTTATTTTCATGCTCAAGTGAATTTTTATTCCCATGAAGATGTTCTATATGCTTTTTGCATGCTCCAAGGGCGTCAAATTTATGATGGTTGTTGTGAATTGAATCTCTATTTTACTAGTGAGTTTATATGTGATTGCAGACCCTACATTCCTAGATATATGTTTGATTATAAGCCTCCTAAAGCTCCTTTGATACCTTGGCGAATTCCCACAATTGATTACGTAGATTTAGCTTTAGGATTCCTAAGGAACCTTATTGTTAGTAAACATCCAATCTACCATGATACAGATTATAAGTGAGCCTTCATTTAGGATGGTAAGGACACCTTTGAGGAGTCTAGCAAAGAAGATTTCCGAATGACAAAGAAAAAAATTATAGACAACAATGTCAATGTTTCAAACATTAATGTTTCCTCAAGTTAACTTTTATTTTATGGATGAAGCAATTTAAAAGCAAGCAGCCACTCTAGATATTGATGATGAAACTTTTTGAAGGGAAGTCATTAAAGTGGATGTGTAACTAGTTGAAGAAAAGTGCAAGTAGAGACTGTCTTGGAACTGTTGCCGGAAGATACTAGTTTGACACAAGGAGTTGTTGAACATGTTGACTTCTTCATTCCTAAAGACTTTTTGGTGAAAATTGAAGTTTATCCGATGTTTACAAGGTTACTAGCATGGGGGCATTGAATTTCATAAAATCTATCATGAAGTGAATCAATTCTATCTTCTACGTCCCTAATTTTAGTTCATTTCAAAACTCGAGGTCGAGTTGTTTGCAACCGGTAAGGAATGATGCAAGATTAGAATAAAGGAGAGATTTGAAGATATAGATATATCTCTATATTAATAGATGTGAAATATATTTTTTTATTTCTATTATTTTCATAGGTTTATTATTGATATATTTTATGATAGGTAAATATAGATATTTTGTAATATTTAATCAAGATTTAGTTTCCTAATCCATTAGGATACTATTAGGTTATATATTTCTATCCTTTTATATTCTATATCTTATGTTTGAGTTTCCTAATATTAGTTAATTTCTTAACTATATAAACCCCTTTGTAGGAAGCTTTGAGAGCAATTTCTATGAGAAGGGGTGGCTTATAGAGGACTAATCAATCTCACACAGAGAAACTAAAAAGCAATATCAATTCTTAGGCCCTATTCCATTAGGTGTAAGGAGCTGTAAGAGAAACTATAAGAAGTCTGTAATATAGTTGTAAAATTAGTTATAAAAAGTTGTAATGAGTTATAAGGTTATAAGCTAAAGATAAATGGAACAGGGCCTTATTCATAGTCTGAATTCTTTGATTACATAAAGTGGTTTATTTAGTTATGAGATTTTATGGATCGGGAAAAAAAGAGAACAAAAACAAAAACATGTAAAGAGAAAACAAAGATTGTCCTGATGTTGTAGATTGTCACATGAGTTTGTCCAGTTGTTGTTTAATATTTAAACAGGTTTAATGTTGGGAGTAGGGGTTCATGTAAGTCGAGCCGACTCGCGAGCCCTCGCGAGTCGGCTCGCATAAAGGCTTGCCAAACCGAGCTTACGGCGAGCCCGAGCCAATCCTAGATACCGAACCAAGCTCGATCTTGCAATTTTGAAGCTCGTAAGCTCGCCAAGCCTATATGAGCCAACTACAAATGAGCTAAACGAATGAACGAACTCATCGGTTGAGCAAACGAGCCTAAACGGGTTTGGATACTATTTTCTTAAGTGTGTATATTGTGATTGTTGAAAAAAGGAGTCTCAATAAAGTTCAAGTTTATGTTTTTATAGTAAGTATATAAAGTGTGACTTTGAACCTAAAAAACAGGAGTTTAAAAGAAGTATAGTGAACTAACGAGTCAAGAGACGAGTCAAGCTCAAGCTCGAGCTTTTGATGAGCCGAGCTTAGGCTAAAGCTTTTGACGAGCCGAGCTCGAGCTTGACGAGCCACGAGCCGAGCTTGAGCTACAAACGATACTCACGAGCCAAACTCCAAACTTGGTAGGTTCGAGGCTCGGCTCGACTCGAATAGACCCCTAGTTGAGAGTTAAAATTGGCGAGTGTAAGGAGGGAGAAGGAAATATGTGAATGATCTTGGAGACACCATTATGCCTTCCATCTCCATCTTGATGCCCTTATATTATGTATTATGCCATGTAACACACTCCGATGCTTTTACGGTGTACCCTTTCACTTGGCTCATAGCTATTATATTCCTCATTGGTGATTTAGAGGTTAATTTTGTAACTAAAAACACCTAACACATTGATCCTATTTAGCAAAGACTAACTATTTGGCAAGGGGATAGTTGTTTAACTAGTTGATAACTAATTATTCCGATGACTAATTGTTGTTGTATTTTAATCGTCAATATATGACTATTTATTTCTATAATTCTATACAAGTTCGAATTTCAATTGATGTAAAAAAGATATAAAATATAAAACTAATAAAGAATATTTTGAAACAAAAACATAAAATGTTTTTTGAAGTTTTAAAATCTGATTTAGTAATGCTAAAACAATACTCAAAATGCTAGTGAAAACTTTACTTTATGAAAACGAATATTTGAGTTATTGGTATTTTGACATGATCAAATTGTTGGGGACTACTCCCCTTTTTCCCTTCTCTTCTCTGCCTTCCTCCTCTCTAAATCATAATTATACGTCCTCTACTATTTTTTCTTTTCTAAATTGTTGAGGCTGCTACTACCTAACTACAGACAAGTGATAAGCCCCTTTTACTTTAATTTCTTCAATTAAATCAAAATGTAAAGGTATTATTATTATTATTTTTTGGTAGAAAGGACAAGTATTTTTGTTGCATTTCTTAACAAATCAGAACATTACACTTTCTTCAGGGCATACCACGATATTTACATGCACACTCCTATGGTTTAATCCTGCTTAGTGTTGTCCTTCCACATACTTTAATTAATTGCCTAACCTCCCGCTTAGCATTTGAGAATACTCGGCTATTTGTTTCTCTCCAACATAAATACACAATAACAGCGATGCTTAATCCTCTTTGTTTCGACTTTGGCTTGGTCTTGAGTATCTCGGTTTTCCATTTCCCCATTGATAGTTCATCTGGTGCCATCTATTTCAACTAGTACATTACTGCAGATCGCTTTAGTATACCAACATTCAAAGAATAGGTGTTCCTGTGTTTCCTTTGCTCGCTTCACACAACATACATGTTTCCTTAACTTGCATCCCAAAGCTTCTAAGTCCGGCTTTTGTCATCGGTTTCGGTGTTGTGCAAGCCACAAAATAAAGAAGCATTTTGCTATTCTTAACTTGTGTCGGATCAATGTAAACCAAGTGACTTTCTCTCCTTTCTTCCTGATCAACTCATATACATATATGACTTTGTAATTTCTTCCTATCATGCTTGCCCATGTCTTAGCTGGTATTTTCGTAGCTTCCTCCAATACCAACTATCTTTGACATGAGGTGTGTAATGGTTGATCCATCTAACCCATAGGTTATCCTCTTTTTGGGCTATATTCCACGCCAATTTGTATACCATTGTTGCATTCCATTTACTTTTGTCTCTGATCCCCATCCCACCCTCTTTCTTTGGTAAACAAAGTATGTTCCAAAGTATTATTATATTCTTTCTAATAATTTTTCTCCTTCTTATAAGAGTTTCTCTCCTTGTGAGAGTCTTGTTTCTTGTCTTTGTGCGAGTTATTTCTCTATCCAATACTTGCAAGTTTTATTAAGGTTGTTGATTTGATTAAAGGATATTTTTGATATTTTTATCAATTAGGTTTGATAGAGAATGATTTAACAATGGAATTTCATATGGCTCGATGAAAGTGATGTTTTCTTCAGGTTGGATCTATTATATCACATAGAGATTTAATCTATAAAGTTATACAATACCTTGGCAATGTTCGGGAAAGACAGATTGAAAACGAAGAACACAATTTGTGGCATATTGATGCTGCAAGTATAGAGCTGAATGGAAGTATATTTACCATTAGTTTTATCGAAATAGAGATATGTTTTGATATTTTAGATTTATTCTTATTAGAAAATTATCTTTGTATATGCCGTATGACTTTCTGTTAATAAAAATTTTCTTTCTATCAAAAAAAAGAAAAATTGTTGGGGACTACTTTTAATGTTGTATTTTGATGTGAATAAAAAAAAAATGTTATCTTTGAAGTGATCAAATTTCGGGTCGGATGGAGCAATACCCGTAACCATATCCATTTTCAAAAATTGTACATATACCCGTAGCTATGCCCATCGGGGTTTTGAAAACTAATACCCTACCCGTACCTATTGGTTTTTATTTGGGTTTGGATGTGATGAGAATAAAAAAATGTGTAATCAACATATGAAAATCATCCTAATATTTCGTCCCATCAAGATGAAACATTTTTTACTTGTAGGAAAATTAAAATTTAATTATGAAGTGTAAGTCTTTTTGTGTGCATCCTCATATAATGATTGTCATACTCATAAGTTGTGTAAAAAAAATTATTACACTAAAATAACTGGGTAGGTGTATAGATGTGGGGTTGGTGAACCTCGTACCTTCCCGCACCCATACCTAAAGTTGTTATTTCCCCACTTGCTCCATACCGGGTTTTTTTTTTAACACTTTTTATACCCAAATCCGTTATAAATGAGGCGAGTTTGGTCGGTTTTTCGGGTTTGGGTGAAATTTTCATCCCTAGTCACACATATATTTGTCAATAAGTTCTTATAAAATTGGTTAGGGGTGAGCAAAATCGAGTACTGATCTTTTTGGTAGACTCGTACTACACTCGGTTTGGAACCAATCCCGATCCGGTTCAACCATATCCTCAATTTTTGGAACGGTATCCGGTTGCATCACAACAGTTTCTAACTTTCTTATTTTTAATTTTGTTTAAATTTTTTTGCCTTTGGTTATCCAATTTTTCAAACTTTTTGGTTGTGATTATCCAATATTTCTAATGTTTTGGCCAAAAACGGGCACAACAAGTGAGAGGAGAGAGAACCAAGTGAGTGTTACCCTAGTGGTAACCTCTCTAAACTTCCATCATCTCCACCGGGGTTCGAACCTTGATAGAGACAATTTTTTACTAGGTGTGCAAGATATTTAGATATGTTGTGGGCTTAAGTTTTGAGTGTGGGCTTGATATTCTTATCCCCGTACACGGGCCTTTAAGCCCAACTGGGTTTACCCTTGAGATAAGAGCCAAGTTAGGTAGCCGACACTTACCTTGTTAAAAAAAAAAGTGAGAGAGAGAGAGAGAGAGAGACTTAAGAAGACACAACAATGAGGATTGAGAAGGATGACTGGGTGGTGAAAAATTAAATTCAAGTAAGATTTTCTCTAAGAAGAGTATATTGTATTTGTATACATAATATATATTTCTAATAAATATATATGGACCGGATACTTAACAACGGGTTTGGGTTCGAACCCAAACTTTTAGCACCCAGTCTCGGACCTAGTTTCAATCGAATCCTAAAAATTAGAATCGGTCCCTAAACCAATTCAATCGAGTCCGAGTCTAGACCCGTTGGGTCCGAATCGAGTCCGGGTGCTGGAATCGGTGTCCGGTTTTTCGTTCACCGCTACAACCGACGCCACTTAACTCCAACTTATGTTTTTGGGCTAATTTTTTTTTTTTTACAAGGGTAAATGTAAGACACCCGATTGGATCTTTATCTCGGGGAAAAGACCAATTGAACTTGAAGGCCCAAAGAGGGCGAGTATACCAAGTATAGGCTAAAAGCCCGGATGCACAACTCACCCCAATTCGTTTGCACAACTTGTAAGCAAATTGTTCCCCCAAGGTTTGAACCCTTATGGATTGCACAAATTGGAAGGAAATTGTCTCTTTAAGGTTTGAACCCTTAAAGATTGCACAATTTGGAAGGAAATTGTCTCATCCAAGGCTTGAACCCCGAGGGAGATTACGATAATGTGGAGTTTTGGCCAACCAACACTCACTTGTATATAGTATTTAACTCAATCATCGTATGTGGATTACCTACAAAAATAGTCCCATAAACTACAATGTTAATTTTTGTTTTATTCTTTCAACCCTTCCCGTTTTTTAAATTTGTCCGACCATTTAATGATATTTAATATGAGATTACAAAGTATGTTACTCCAAGAATTACAATCTAACAACTAAGTTTAATTTTGTTTATTTATTAGATATTTATTTAATTAACTGTTTTTTTATCGTAATCTTCTAACTACCAGATATTTACATCAAGAGGTGAGACTAAAGTAACTCTTGACTTTATAGACAACATATCAATATATATATATATATATATATATATGTATGTCATTTAAAAGAGGAAATAATTATCACTTCGTGGAGTGACTTTATCAATCACAATTTGAACTATTAGAATACGTCACAATTGCCAAGTTTATTGTGAAATCTAGAAATATTGGTGAGACAATTATATTGAGCTGCCATTCACTTCTTTTATGGTAGTTGAGTGTGTAGGCTTCCCCGATAGTTTAGAGGTTTCCTGGAATTTTGGGGCCGCATGATGAATAGCGTGAAAGATGTATTATTGGACAAATTCGCGCAGATAAAGGCGAAGTGGCGAGCCATTCCTCCTAAGACTGAAGGCCTCCAAATTCTCCCACAACACGCAACTTCTAGAGCAAATCCACGTCCCTGGTTTGAAACTAGCTCATAGAAGGAATGCCCAATCGTAATTTATTGCGTAGCCTCTTCATTGTAGTCCACGTTTCGGGAAAAATTAAGTTTTCCCCATGCTTGAATTGGCCTCAATTTAATGTTCCCTATCTTGTCAACGATGTTGTCATTGTGGGGGTAAATAAAGCAAAAAAGTCCTTGGTTCGATTTCATCAAAGCTTTGATGTTAAGTTTAAACCTGGCCACATTAATCAAGGAGTGGATCATTGGTTAGATCATGTAACCCTGGTTGGAGTCAACGTTAGACCCGATAAAAGTGACCCGGTCCGAAAAAATTTATTTGCCGGTCCATTCAAGTATGGATAATTATTTATCCGATGCACTAATTTTAGATAAATATTTCTGGGTCAATCAAAGTTTGATTAAAAATAATTTTGAACCAAATCCGACGGAAAACTCTAATTTTCAGTTAATATGATGATTTGTCCATAGAAACGACAGTTTTGCCCTACTAAAAACTAGTGGCCACATGATTTAAGTTGAGTAAAAGAAAAAAATTAAAACCCTAATTTCTTTGGAAATTAGTCCTCCACCCCTTCCATATTATATAATGCCCCCTTCAACCCTATTTCTTCTTGCTCAATCTATACCTGCCATTATCTCTCTCTTCTTACTCATTTCTTATACAAAGTTGGAGTCAATACAAGTGAGTTTCTCTTGACTCTTCAACCCTCTCTCTAGCCTTGCTTAACTAGCCGCCATTCTCTCTCTCTCTCTCTCTCTCTCTCTCTCTTACGGATGCTAAACTCTGTTATTTCTCATTTTAAGTTTGGTTATTGCTAATAAATAATTTTTAATCTCATTTGGTTCTATTCAAATTTTGGTTTATAAAATTTAATATATTGATTTTAATATTGTTTAAGGAAATCGAGAGAAGAAAATGCCTAGCTCCTCTAGTTGCGAGAGGGCCGAAATCTAGCTACTTTCAATATAAGGTGGAAGTTAATTGCTCAAAATGTGGAAATATTGGAGATATAAAGTTATCAAGGTCTCGTGTAAATCTCGGAAGGTTATTTTACAAATGCTTGAATTGTGGAAAATTCATCAAGTGGGCAAACCCGGTCATTGAACGAGGTAGCATAGTATATGAGAATGAGGGAAGTAATAGGATGACTGAGCAACTACAACCGACGAGAGATAAAAAAATGTGTTTGTTGAGATGAATGGGAGAATTCTAATTGTAATTGGTTTAATTTTTGCACTTGTTGTAGTCGTTGTTATGAAATGATGTCGTTTGGGGTATGAGAATGAATGGTACGATTAGAAAAAAATCTCGCTTGGGGTAGAAATTATTTTGTACTTGAAGTAATCAATTTTAGCAATTGAAAGAAGTTATCATTTGAAAAACAGCTACGAGCATATATAATGAGTATGAGAATGAATCAATGAGTAAGTAAACATAAATGATCAATATTCGGACAATTTTAGTAAGCTGTAAGTAAAATGATCAATATTATGAAATTTGAAAATAACCCATTAGAATCACAATCCTTCACAAACACAACCAAGGTTTCCAAATCACAATCCTTGACAATCCTTTACAAACATAAATATTACACCAAGGGGGACATAGTTTCCTTCACAAACACAAATATTACACTCGAGACATAGTTTCAGTCACAAACATAAATAGTTTCCAAATCACAATCCTTCACAAATACGGTTAGTGCTTACAAATTAGGTTTTTGCACTGGCAAACACAACCAATGTTTGACAAATAATCAAGGTTATCCTTCGAGTGAAAACTTGTTGGGAACAACATGAAAAAATTAAAAAGAGTGGAGCAATGGACTTGGAAGAGCAATAGTAATGAGAAAACTGCAAAAAAAAAAAAAAAAAAAAAAAAGCAACATTAGGGAGGTTGTTGAACAGGAAAAAATTGACATGGAAAGGGGAAACAAAAAAGGAGCGAGAATCGGGTTTTTATAATGACAAGCCGTAATAGTAGCAAGATGAGGAAAACTGAAAAAAAACGGTCGCATTAGGGGAGTTGTTCATTATGAAAAAAGTGATATGAAAAGGGGAAACAAAAAAGGAACAACATTTGATGATGAGGAAGAATTGAAATGAAAACTAGAAAAAATAAAACAACGAGCAGAGGAGAAGTAAAAGAAAAAAAAAAAAAGAGGCGGAAGTTGAAAAAACAGATCAAGTGAGGTACCTTATACTTGCAGGGGTTGATGAGGAAGGTTGGTCGGCTTTGCCTTTCTTGGCCTTTTTTGTTGGGGCTTCTTCTTTCCAAGGGCTACCCACCTTTCCTCCTCTTTTTCTCTTGTAGATGGGCTTATCGGTGCCTTTCAAAATTTCAAGAAGTCCATTCTCTCTAGGACTCCTTTTGTTATGTCCATATTCGTTGCATTGGTTGTATCTTAGGGTGGTGTTTCTGCTGAACCGCTTCCTCTTCTCGGTGATGCCCCTTGTCCTCTCGGTGTTGGGTCTTCCTCTTTTAATGAGAGTGGGTGAGGGAAGTAGGTTGGGGCATTCTTGTAATGCCCCCAACCCGTAATCACCGATTTTTAGACTAAATAAGCCGCTAGCCGATGATTAGCGCAACGAAGGGAATGTCGGGGAGTCGTTACCGCCGCCCTTGTCCGTGGACAGGGCAAGGCTTGGTTTGATAATATAAAGAATGTAAATGTAACTTAACTATGTGCAACTAATAAAAGATACAACTGAAACTTATGAATATTTACAAACCGTAGTAACAACACGACCCTTGGTCGACAGACGACTTTCCTAACTACTAAACCAACCAACGAGTCTCCCTGCGAGCCGTTACCTTCGAATAATTACCTTCCGAGACTTCCGAAAATTACCTAAAACAAAACACAAAATATTTTCGCAATGTGAGTCGAAACTCAATACGTTCATTATTATGCGAGTAAAATATAAGTTAGAAATATTTGGGTTGAGCACGTGCATTTCAATTCATTTTATAAATGAGGGAGAGTGAATAATGTAAAGCTATTATCGATTAATTATCTGAATGGATCCCTTACGATCATCGGGTTTCCCTAAACGCATGTACACACACCCAAACCGATCGAATAGTCCGGTTAAAGGCGGTCAACGATTACGGTGTTACCAACCTAGATATTGAGGCGTACCAAATAATGGCACTTGATGGGCGGGTCCATGTTAATGATGGAAAATACTGTTTGCAAATGATTCTTTGTTGTTGTTGATGTCGGTTATATCCGGCCTTGATTTGTAAATAAAACATTGAAGGGCACGATCAATGAACGTATCCGATTGTGCTGATGGTATATTTGTTTCGGTGATTTTTGCACAGGACTCGAATGGACGTCGATTTGATGGCCCTTAACATAGAGTTTTAAGATACATTTCATTAATAAGAATTTACATTTATTTGGTTTTGTTAATCATAACCTTATCTCTTGAGTTATGATATTTGACATGATTTATGCTTTATGAATAGTTTGTTCATGCCTTATGTTATTGTAATTTAGCCAAGTCATTTTATCCATGAATGTAAATAGTCTTTAACATGAATCATTTATAGAATTAACATGCATTCTAATATCTTTAGTTTAGCTAATTTACAAGTTATTAAACATGCATTTATTCATTAGGTGATTACTAGTTTATTTGCCTAATTTACAAGCTATTATTATCATGCATTATTTTACCATGTGATTACTAGTTTATGTATGAATTTTAAGCATGCATTAGGATTTAGTCATTTAAACATGCACTCATGTACTATTTTCATGTTTATTAATAGTTTATTTACTAATTAAGCATGCTTTAGGAATTAACTAGTCACTTTAAGTTTGTAGCTAGGTCAATAATTTGTTTATCATTAAACATGCACAAAATAAATAAATAAATCTTTAGTTTATCATTCTTCTTATGAACTAATGGTGTTACTCATGTAATAACATGCTACTTATTTTTACTTAATCATGTATGCAAAAGTTTAATTTACAATTATACATGGATTAACATACCACTAATTTCTTTACTTAATATGCATGCACATTTTAAGTGGTTATTAAGCTAAATTAAACATGAATTCCTTTTTATAATGAACTAATTAACATTATTATACCATTTTTATTCTTTCTAAAATTACTTAATCACAAGGGTTGTTTAAACTAAACGTGCATGCATAATTAAATTTTCTTTCTCACTAATCTGATTATACTTCCTGTATATTTCATATTTTATCTAAGTTTATTTAATTTAAAAACTAAATTAGGTTAAGATAATCTTTAGGGTTAGGGTTTTTACCTTAAGAAAGAAAATAGAAGCAAAGGTGGTGGTTGTTGGTGGAATCCGGTGGCGGCAGGGTGGTGCTCCGGTGGTTGGCGATGGTGCCGGTGCTCTGTGGTGGTCCTTGGCGGCAGTGGTGGTGGTGGTGGGTTTTTGAGAAAGATAGATTTTAGGGCATAAAAGAGAGAAAGAGTGTGTGTATGCTTGGTGGCTGCAGTGGTGGTGCTGGGTGGCTGCCGTTGGCGTCTGCAGGTGGCGACGAGTATGTTTCGGGTCGGTGGTCAAGTGGTAGCTGGCCGTGGGTGGTGTGGGAAAGGAGAGGTTGTTTGGTGGTTTGATGTATTTGAAGGGTTTGGAGGGTGGTTGTTTTTGGTGGTTTGGTGGGCGGTGGTAGGCCGGTGATGGGTGGTCGGTGGCGTTAGAGGGGTTGGGCTGCCGGAGTGAGGCTGGCCGGAGCTTGTAGAGGGTGGCCGGAGGTGAGAGGGAGAGTATATGAAGATGAGAGATGGTGGTGAAAAGTTGGTGAATAGGGTGGTTTTGGGGGCGGTTTTCCAGCGATAGGGTAGCTAGAATGATGGTCGGAAGGATGATTCTGGTTTAGTGCAATGTGGTGAAGAGTTATGGTCGGTTATGGTTGATTGAAGAGGTCGGTGGTGGGCTGTGGGAGTGGCCGAAATAGTGCTGATGGTCAGGTGCAGTAGGAGAGAGAAAGTTGCTGAAACATATTTTAGGGCCCAATTTTTCTGCTAATTAAACCTATTTATACTAGATTTTAATGGCTATCTGCATGATTTTGTTGTCATTAGCTGAGTTTAGAGCTTGCCAAATGTAGGAATGCATGGAAAATAGGTGATTTGTCAATTAATTAAGCTTGCTTAGTGTTATTTAGGGTGTCAACCCTTTATTTGACCCCCAAAAATCATAATAATACATTATTATTTTTATTATTATTTTATTATTATTAATCTCATCAGCTGCATTATTCTCTATTATTATTTTTATTTTTCTCATAATTATTTTTATTATATTTTTGCTAATATTAAGTTTATTATTTGCTTTTGTCTTATTAAGTACCAAAAATTAGGTTAACCTCATTAGTTAGACTAAGTCTAGAAATTGACATTAGATGCTCATGGACTTAAAGTGTGCTTAATTAGATATGTGTGCATATATTTATATGTACATATATGTGTATGAATAGTTATATATAAGTATATCTATAAAAATTGGATTTATATTAAATATTTAGGATTGAAAGAATTGGACACAGATTATGTGAACATAAGTATAAATAATATTTTTGGGGATTGATATTTTATGAATTATATCGTAAATATTAGCCATCCATTGTCGTCGTTGACGTTTGCCTCCTACAAAAATAAATTTGATACACATATAGATATATAACGTGATATGAAAATATCTTAAAATTGAAATGTACGTGCTTTTTTAATTGAGAGATTATGTTAATACGTTATAATTAGGGACGGGTTGTTACAATTCTGTTTCATCCAAGAAAATAGGGCCAGGAATTGGATTCATGCACACATCATATGTTTGGAGGTATTTCTCAACAGTGAAGGCGAGCATCCACATATGATTGAAGGTCTCCTCTTTCACTTAGAATACACCTTGCGGCATGCTTACAAGGTATCCCGGATATGCTGCGAACTTTACAGTCACAGTAATGTGTGTTGACATCAATTGTAAATTGAGTTGAACCTTCCAAAGCCTCAAAGATTCCCTTACCGGCTAGGGTTAATCTACAAGATCTGTTTTCTTTCTCGGTATCCACACGAATCAACTTCACCCTTGGAACAATCCTAATGACCACTTCTTTAGCTACTGCAACTCTATTTACTATTGTTCTCATAAATTTCCTCCTAACGACTTCTAACAACGCAAATATAGGCTTGCATCTGTACTTCACAATTTTTCCATCGAAACTTTCTACGAAGTTTGTAGTGTTGTACTGTGTAATTTTGATTCCTCATCAAAGGTGAACCTGGCTCATTGCTCAACAAATTTATCAAGTAACTATTCAAAGGCCTCCTTCGACTCTTTCTTAATGGACTCCATGGCTTGTTGGTGTACATGCTTGGTGTAAGCATTACAAGTCTGTCCAGAATACAAGGTGCAATTTTGGCCCTGCATTTGAAGAGGACAAAACATATTTGAAGAGAATAAAATATTTCAAGATAATAGATATTTTAGAACAACGCAAAACATATTTGAAGAGAATAAAATATTTTAAGATAATAGAAAATATTTGAGAACATAACAAAATATATTTCAACAGAATAAAGTATTTCAAGATAATAGAAAATATTTTAGAATAGAACAAAACATATTAGTGCACATCACAAATTCTTATAGTAGTGCACAGAAAAAGAAACAAATAGAATATAACATAAAATACCTCGGAAGTCCTTACCGAAATTCCTATAGTAGTGCACATCACAAATTCACCTCTTGCTTTCAGGGAATATATCAAGCATTCCTTTAAGTAAACCCTACAAACAAAAATACAGTTAAGTAAAAAATAATTCAGTAAAAAACAGTTAACTAAAATAAAAAACAGTCAATTAAACAAATTACATATTTCACCTTGTGCCTATCTGAAATAAAAGTTAACTTGGATGCATCAACTCCATCTAAGCATAGCCTCAATGCATTGAAAAAGTAGGCCCAGTTGCTGAAATCCTCTTGCTGCACAACTCCATATGCTATTTGTAAGACCCGAAATTTTAAGTAGGTTAATTAAATTAAGTAATCGACGTGTAAATTATTTTATTTAGTACGAGTTCTTAATCGTACGCGCTTTTATAAATAAATTAACGAATTATATTACTTCCTCCTAATTTCCTTCCCGGACCTAGTAATTAAAACTCAAGGAAACTGGGGATTTATTATTTCTACTTTTGCCTTGAGATTAGCCAAAAAAAAAAAAAGGGAAAAGAGAAGGGGAAGATTAGTGGAAGGTTGGTGTGTTAGCAGACTGTAGAAGAGCCACAGCAAAAGGGAAAGGAAAAGATTAAGTGATAAGAAGAAAGGAAAGAGATTAAGAGGAAACAAAAAGAGAAAAAGGGTCGAGAGAAAGGAAAGAAGCCGAGGGAAACAGAGGAAAGAAGAAGGAGCAGAACCGGAGCACGGAAGCGAGAGAAGAGAGGATCGGGCGAGGGAAAACCGAGCAGAGCAAGCGAGAGAGAGAGAGCGCGAGTGCGAGAGTCGGAGAAGAGGCCGGAGGCCGGTGCACCGAACGGCGAACGAAGGCCAAACGACCGGCGAACGCGGAGAAGGGAGCAGAGGCACGAAGGAGGGGAAATCGAGATCGAAAAGGGAAGTGAACACGAGGGCTAGAGAGATAGGTTGCCGGAGAGCAAGAAGACGACGACCGGTGAGCGTGAGTGGTGACGAATAAAGAAGAAGGCGGCAAGGCGGGGCTAAACCGGAGCTGGCAGCAGAGGAAGAGGAAGGAAAGAAGAGACTGACCTAGACTAATTTGAAATTTAGCAAACCTTCATCCCTAATTCGAGGTGGGTAGTCTTATACTCTAAACTATTAGTAATTTTGAAACCCAAATGAATTTGTTGTGAACATTGAATGTTTGCTATGAACATAGAAGAAATTTAGGAAGCAGTAGGGCTGAATTAGGATATGAGGAAATCAGATTGAGCTGTTTAGGCTGAATTAGAAATTTGAAGGAATTTAGTAGTTGTTTAGGGCTGAGTCGGGATGCTGGAAATTTATAAAGAATTGGGTGGCATAGAGCGAAGGAGCAATGTAGAGGTCTCAATTTGCACTTAAAGACGAAGAAATGGTGATTTGGGTCTAAACTATGAATTGATGCTTCAGTTGAACCTCAGAGGTTCCTAAGTTCTTTGCATTGGAAGGTAATGACTTATGTTGGGAAATAACAAGTTAAGTATAAAAAGAAGAGTGCAAGATCACCTTGACTAGTACACAGGTGAGATAGGGAAATGGAGAGCTAGTGATTGTAAGGGTAAACTGAGTTGAAGACATATCTAAATCCTTGAGAGCGAATTGAACTAGAAGATAAATGGAGCTAAAGGAAATTTAGTGAAGTGAGTTTAAGAGCTATATGGCTAAGTATGGGCAAGAGTGTGATTAGTAATGTGAAGGCATAAGAGGAGAAATTAAGGTGAAAATGGCAAATTGTGAGAAGTTAAGACGTTTGAGTTAAGTGATAAATACTTGTGATTATTGTGGCTCGAAAAAGAAATTAATATTACTAAATTGGTAGATTTAGAAAGGCATAGTCGGAAAGGAACCGAGGAAGACCGTGCTGTGTTGAGTTGTGATTAATTGTGCTAAGTGATTGTGTTAAATGTTGTTCAAAAGTTAGTTTTGAAAGAAGTTCTATTTTTACACGAATGATACTTGAATGTGATTTTGTGATATATGCTTTTAAGCGTGAAAACGTGTTTCTAAGAAGTGAAACTGATTTGAGAAAGTTGTTTGAAACAAGCGTAATGAGTGAATGTGTTAAAGAAACTGTTTTAAATCAACTTTGTTAGGATCGTTTAGCACAAGGAAGGATTCTAGCCGGGGCGGCTAGCTAGGGGTCCTGTGTAGAAGGACACCCGATTAGAATCTTCCTAGATAGGTCCCGAGAGCCTTTTATTTGGGGTCGCGCTCTAGAGAAACCAGAGAAATCCGAGAAATTATGAGAAATTGCGAAGTGCTAGTTCGAGTCCACAACCTAGAAAGTGATTCACCAAAAGAAATTCATTGAAAGTGATTTATGAAAGTGATTCGAGTAGAAATGATTCAAATTCGATTGAAAGCATTTGAAAGAAAGTATTGGTGGTTGCACCACTTTGTTTAAAGAAGATTCGGTTCCAAAAGAATTGTTCATGAATATGAAATTGTGCTTTTAAATGATTGAAGAGTTTTGGTCTTTACGTTGCAAGAGATTTCATTGAAAGTATCTAGATTTGTATTATGTTATTATGTTTTTACCAATTTCATTATTATGAGTAGTATGTGTAAAGAATTTCCATTTTAAGAGTATAGGACTTTCCAGGTGAGCCCCGTGGTTTATTGCTCACCCCTACAAATTTACCCCCTTTCCCCTCCCGGTTGCGAGATACCCCCTTAGATGGTTGACTGGAATGCTTGTCTTTGATGGCGGTCATGGTCGAAGTCGAGTTTATGTGTTTCATGTTTAGCATACTCGTATATATTCGATTACTTATGTAAATATGCAATAATGTATAGTGAAGTTGGATGTATGCGCAGAGACCCGAACTAGTAGCTCTAACAAGCCAGGAATTTCCTTTCACTCGGAAATTTTGCTCTTAAATGGTTGTAATTTAGTTTTAACTTAGTTTGTAACTTGGGTTGTAAATGGGTTTGGAATTTTGGTTACGTGGTTGTAAATATACTCCGCGTATGGCCGTTGAGTCGTGTACTCCGAGCGTGTGGCTCGTTGAGTTTTGTTTTCATGCGGGTTTTAAGGCTTTTAGCCTATGGGTTGAGCCATATTTTAAACGGAACTTTGCCGAAATTTTTAGAAAATTTTCAAACTCTTTTGGAAAATTACCCCTATTACCTTCGATTGGAATTAGAAAGCCAAACCAACACTCGAAAGAGCCTTGGGAGTTCCTTTGAGGAACTCGGCGATGTAATACTCCTAGGGGGTTTTGGGGTGTTACACTATTGGAAAGAACCCATTGTTAGCATCTAAATCCATGGCTATTAACAAAACACCTTTAAAGGGTCCTTTCAAGAAGCATCCATCCACTCCAATGAATGGCTTGCACCCCGTCTTGAAACCGAGTCATCATCGCCTCGAATGAAATGAACAATCTCTTAAAGGTTGGTGCATTTTTAGGCCCTTCACAAATACATGAAGCTATTGTGCCGGGATTCCTCTTCTTAATAACCTCATTTAGGTAACCTTACATAAGAGTCACCATGCTTTCCTTCAACCCATTCTCTAAGCAATCTTTTTGGCCCTTTGACATGTATGTGTTGGAATCTCCAGCCCATGTTTGTCCATCATAATAAATTTCATGGTGTGATAGCTTATGAGTGGGTTCTTCTTAAAAGCCGAGAGGAGTTTACTGGCTACCCATGGGTGTGAAGCCATCCTATTGTGTTGCGGTTCATCGCATGTATGCTCACCCCGCAAAGACTTAACATGTCAAGTTAAACCATCACCTAATCCGCTAGCATGAACCTTCCATGAACAAGTATCTTGCTTACACAATGCAATATGCCTACGCCTTTAATTCTTGTACCTCTACAAACATAACCCCTCCCGAATAGCAAACTCTCTTATGACCTTACTCCACTCGATCCTTGTCAATAAACAAGTACCCCACTTGAATTGATATAGACCCATCTACATTTCTTGCCCATAGGTTCCCATTTTGATACGACTTGTTCCACATATTATAATAAGGATTTCTATCTTCATTAACATCACAATTGTCAACTTGGTCGGAGATTTCATCATATTCGAGTTCCTCTTGAGTACTACATGCATCACTATCTTCATCGAATCACCAATATAATCATTATCCCTGGGTTGTTAACTTAGCGATTCAAATCATAGGCCTCTAGCCCTCCCAAACCAATATCTATATCATCTAGGGATGAAACAATATGACTTTTGGGTTAGGATGAGGATGCTCTTGTAGTAGGCCTTCTATTTTGAGAATGAGGGGATGGGCCAATGGGCTTTTGGGATGAGTTGAGGGGGATGAGGCAATGGATTTTTGGGTTGAGAAGTGGGGGAGGGTTAGTGGGCTTTCTGCGATACTTAAGAGGGATGAGGCGAGTGGGTTTTTGGGTTGAGAAGTGGGGGATGGGCGAGTGGGCTTTTTGGGATGAGTTAAAGGGGATGAGAAAATTCCTTTTTGGGGGAAAGGCGAGTGAGCTTTTAGGGTTGAGAAGAGAGGGGAGGGGCAGTGGGCTGCTTGGGTTCAAGTAAGGAGGATGATCTTGTGATGGGTTTTTGGGTTGAGGGAAAAGGGATAGGGCAGTGGGCTGCTTGGGTTCAACAGATGAGGAAGATCTTGTGGCTCTTTTAGGTTGAGGTCAAGGGGATGGGCTATTGGGCTGCTTGGGTCCAAGTGACCAAAATGATCTTATTGTGGGCTTCTTGGGTTAAGGAGGTGAGGAGGATGATCTTGTGATGACCTTCTTGGGTTGAGGTGAACCCGATTGGGCTTTAAGCTTCTTGGGCTGAGGTGAGGAGGATGGGGAAGTCAACTTTTTGGGTTGAAGAGGTATGCATGATGGGGCGATAAGTTGGCTATATGGAGTACATATCAAACTATCAGCCCAATTTTTACTTTTCTCTCAAGAACAACTCGCTTCATACTCCTGTACCTCAACTTCCTCAAATCCATCCGACTAACTCTCACTTTCACTCAAAGATGGAGCAATTTCATTTGGAATTCTTAAGACTTGAGGTTTTTCACTCCCTGCACTATTTCCACTTTGAGTATCTAACCGATTAGCAAGGATATCGTACTTAGAAGGGGCATTGGTGGGAAGCATATATATTGAAATGTCACCCTTTTCATAATCCCACAACCTAACTAATTCAACCCAATCATCATCATAAACTAAAGGCAACAGACTTCCTTTTCAATTGACCCCTAGGAGCACCATACAAAAACCCAAAGCAATTAGGAGGTTCACACCACGCCTGCAACAACACTTTTTTGCATCCATGTAAAGGTCTAGTAAAAAGTAGTCATCTAATTCTATAGGTTATATGTACATCCTTTTTCCCTCATAACAAAGAGACAAAACTCTTTTCTCTTCAATCTACACAAGACAAATACAAAACTAAAAAATTAATTCAATCATTAGAAAACGGAAAAATTTTTGCCCAGATTTCACATTACCAACTCCATTCAATCATCTTATACAAAAAGTTCAATTAGATTTTACCAAACAGAGAGAGAGAGAGAGACGATGATAGCAAAAGACTACTATAGAGATTAAGTCCAAAAATTCAATCATCTTATACAAAATATTCAAACGTGCAAAACTAAAAAATTAATTCAATCATCGGAAAACGGAAAAATTTTTGTCCAGATTTCACATTACCAACTCCATTCAATCATCTTATACAAAAATTCAATTAGATTTTACCAAACAGAGAGAGAGAGAGACGGTGATAGCAAAAGACTACTATAGAGATTAAGTCCAAAAATTCAATCATCTTATACAAAATATTCAAATGTGCAACTCAAAAATACTTTAAAATGGACACCTAATACCGGATTTTACCACGCATAGAGAGAAAGAGGGTGAGAGGAAAAAAAACAGAAAGATATAGAGTGAGCCCATACACGAGACGGAGAGAGAGAAAGAGAGTGCTCGAACGCCGGACCTCAAGTGAGGCACATACACCATAATTAAGACACTTCCCGATTATTTAGCTTAATTTACTATTAGCATGAAAATTTTGCTTAAAAACTTCGAATTAAACTAAATTTTAACAACTTCCAAAAAACCCCAAATCTGTCAGCAATTTGGGATTTTTTAAAGTAAAGCATTTCAAAAGTACCTTTTCTAATTGAGCTTTTCCTTTCGGCTTTCCCATACCCGGATTCGATGATTTTGATGAAGTGGGGACCGAAGAGCTTATTTTTCAATTCCGATTTCACCTCACCGGAAGAATATTCCCGAGTAGAACACTAATTGAGGTGGGTTCGCCTCTTACCTACCTTCCTCATATACGATAAGCAATTATAGTAGCCTAGTGTTTTTCAAAAATTTGGTAATGGAAGATCGGGATAGAGAGAAGGATTTGATTTTCGAGTTTAAGCGATAAGCAAACACAAAGATAAAGAGAGATAGAGGAGAATCGAAGGGTCAGAGAGAGAGAGAGAGAGAGAGAGAGGAGATGAAGATGAAGTTATGTTCGGTACAAATATTACGTCATTTATACCCTTATTTACTTAGTTTTTGACTTGTAAAATAATTTAATTTTAGGATTTTTACTTGTTTTTCTTACTTTTGTAGGTAATAAATCAAATCGAGACAATAGCAAAAAGTTTGAGCCAGAAAGGAAGCAAAACGAGCAAGATAATGGTGTGCACAGGGGCGGTGCAACTTCTGCACAGCTGTGCGAAGTCGCACGAGAGGCGATGCGAAGTCGCACAGCTGTGCGAACTAACCGAAGCTATTCGGAAGTCGCACGGGGAGATTAGTGTAGAGATTTGTATAAGATTTTGGGATTCAAGCCTTCAATTTCAATTCAAGCATAAGTTTTCTCTTTCTCTCTTCTTCTTTACTTCTAGTTTAATACTTTGATTGTTTAATTTAGTTTCAAGATTCAATTTTTATTAGTCTAGATGTTAATTATAGTTAGATTTGTTACTTGTTTTCATGCTTGAGTTTAATTATCTAGTTTATGTTCTTGTTCAAGTTAGTTTATGTTAGTTTGTTCTTTAGTGTAGTTTTTATTTTTGTTTCATGTTTTAATGTCAATTAGTTGTTAAAGTTGATTGCTTTGGTTGTGGTTAGCCTTCCTAATGGATAATTAATCTTGTTTAGGCCTTAACCCAACTAGTTTATGCTTGTTGTTTGGGATTGTTTCTCATGCCCACCACGTGTTCGATGAAATGCCCGAAAGGGATTTTCATCTTGATTTTTGGGTAATTGGTCTATCACTGAAAGGTGGAGTCAATTTACTAGCGTGGGTAAAGAGGATAGTCGGGATTTTGGCATGAAAATAGCCCGAATCCTAGCTAGGTCCATAGGTTGCTTCTCTTGTAGTCGAATTGGATTAACCCCACGAAAGTAGGTGGTTAGAACAATTAGATTAGCTCATGACCCTCGAAAGTGTCGCTTGAGTGGCCTTTGATGGTGCAACCGACCACTCCTAAATGCTTGCATAGACTTGGTTAGGTGTAGGCTTGTCTTGATTAGTTAGTTTATTAAGTGGTAAAATCACAACCCGGGTATTTTATTTTTGTTACTTTCTAAATTAGTTTAATCACCATATCTTCCTCATCTGTGTTGATTCACCTAGATAGAAAGTTTAGGTTAGCTTTGGTATTTGAAACGCAACTCTCTGTGGACACGACCCGTGCTTGCCGGCTAGCTACAACTACGCCGTGCACTTGCGGTATAATATTTCTCTCAACAAGTTAGTATGGGCATTGATTTTTCGGGTAGGTAAGCAAATTTTTTGGGGTTTTAGCTTTTTTTCTTTTACTCAGCTTAAATCCCGTGACCATTGGTTTTTAGTAAGGGCAAAACCATCATTTACGTGGACACGTCATCATATTAACCGAAAATTAGAGTTTCACACCGGATTTGGTTCAAAATTATTTTTAATCAAACTTTGATGGACCCGGAAGCATTTATCTAAAATTAGTGGGTCGGATAAATAATTACCCATACTTGAATGGACCGGCAAGCAAATTTTTCCCCGGCCTAAAGTGAATTGACCCTGAACCAACATTTAAAAACCAAATTGAGATGACCCAAACCCGACCCCAATCCAAACCAAACCGAGCTTGACCCTAATATTTTTCGCCAAAGTGTTTTTTCTTTACAATATAATTTTATTGAACCAAATATAAGTTGAGTCAAAGTCTACCGAACCCGAACCCGACCCAACCCGAAACTCAATCGAGTCGTAATGACCTAAACATGACCTGATCCGAACTAACCTAAACCAAAATCGACCTAAATAACCGGATTGCCAGGTCTAGTTAATGTGTATCTTAGCGAACATTATTCGTGATATTCTTAAGTGGCACTTTACATTCAGGGTATCTCTCCTAACGATCATGCCTAAGCTGAGGGTTTCCAAATCTTTAGAAGAGGTATAGGGAGAGCAAAGCTCGCCTTGTTTTTCGCTTTTAAAGGAGTTCTCTATGGACTTCGTGTCTTTGTAGTCTTTGCCCTCCGTATGGGCACATGGTAGAATGGAACTTCAACACATGGGTTGTGTCAGGTGCTCCACTGAAACCGCCAGGCCGATTGCTTAAAAATTATAGTTGAAATGTTAGGAAATTAGGCCCTAATCTAAACCTCACTTGTTAGGTGAACTTAGAGTAATGATGTGGAAGCGATTTAGGATGACAAAAATAATACCAAACATTTAATGAAAATTAACAAAGAGGAACGAGACAAGGATTTAACGTTGAAAGCCCAAATTAGGAAAAACTACGAGCGGCTCGAGCACAAACAAATTCACTATTATAAGAGAGTACAAGAACAATGTCAAACCCCGAGACCTTTCCAAACCCGAGATATACTCCAATCTCACATCACTTTCCTTATAATAACAATTTATTATCTACCTAGGATAGCCATCGGATGCCCCAAGGGCTCCCACCTTGGTGAATCTCTCAACCCCATCTCGTTTGCTCACTCGCTCTCCATACCATCATAAGGTGTACATAAACCCTCCTTTTATAGGGGTAGGAATACCTTAATAACAACCTTCTAACAAAATCTCCTAAACTTACCAAAACTCTTACTTCTAATTTTAAAAGGTAATAATTACCTAATACAAATATGAAAGAAACTCTTATTTAAATAAAATTAGGTTTAGTATTCTTTCCTAAAACCGAACCAAGCAAACATGGACAGCCGACTACTTTGGCCTTCAACATGTAAGAGTCAACTGGGTTTGAACACGAGATTTTGGGACACCACCCAACATGAAATTCTGTAAACAACCAAAAACCTAGATCTAACTTTCTCCAATTTATACGTTATTTATATGTGATATATTTATGAAATTAGATCGACTTAAAATGCTTGAGCTCGTAAAATAATTAGTGGATTCTTTTTAGATAATTTAAGGGACCAATATAATGAAGAATTTTGGTCAATTCAATCCAATTCAATAGCCTCTTTGACCAAATTTTTTTCTTAACACTCGGACAAAGCAATTTTAAATAAATAAAATATTTTTCAGCAAAATAGGTCCCTTTTAGCCATGATTATCTTCTTTAAAAAATAGAAAAAATAAAGAGGTCTTCTTCTGGGGCTTTGTTTGGTGAACAATTATTAATGGTTAATAGTTAGCTATTTGTATAATTATTAGCTATTAGATTTTTAAATTAGTTATTTACCTTAACTGTTTGAATTAGTTATTTTTAAAAAAATTTTAAAAAATTTAATTAAGTCTGGTAAAAGAAAATGGATGACAAAATTCCAATTATGCCTGTATTTCTCGTTTACTTTTTAATTGAACTTGATTTTTATTTCTTAGTCGTATAATTTTATTTTCTTCCACCAATTTTTTTTTAATATGGATTGAATTTTCATGATATTTACATATTATCTTGATTAATATAAATTAACATAACTCTATTTTCTTACTTATATGACATAGTTCATATTTATTATTTATCTAATAGTTTTCTTTTCAAATGTAAATTTACCAAAGAATACTCAATTCAATTTCTCATATTAAAACCCCAAAATTATAAACCCCCTCCCCCCCAAAAAAAAAAGAAAAAAAACTATTAGCCCCAAAAACTATGGAAGAAAGTGAGCCATTATCCAAAATCAATTATCAAACGCTTGTTGCTCAAAACTGAAGCCTTGAACGTCAACATACAATTAAAACATTAACAATCAAGGTTGGTGACTAGACCTGGTAAAACCGACCCGACTCGAACCCACTTGAAAATTTTGAGTTTTGAACATGATTTGCTCGACCCGAACCCAAAAATCCATAAATTTTTAGGTCAAACCCGACTCGAACCCGTTCGACCCATTGGGTCAAAGCTATAAAAACAACAATTTAAGCTTTGTGACTTGTTGATTGAATGTTTTATATCATTATATGATTTTCCTTTCATTATATCACTCTTTTAATACTTGGTTATTTATTATAACACATCATTTGGAGGGACATTACATATTTATTACAATCATTTTTACAAACAAACACTAATACTATTTCATATCTCAATTTCTTTCTCATAAACAATATTATATACAAAAATTATACATAATTAATATCAATAACATATGTATGGATTCAAATGGTGTGATGTATTAAAATATTAAAAATGCACAAGTTATACTCGTTGTATTTTTGGTGAAGTAAATATATCTAGCCATATCATAAATAATATACTTTTATTTTTTAGAAATAAGATTACCATAATGATGTAAAATTTCGGTGTTTTAATTAAAATAAATTTTAGTTTATCATAAATCTCTAGTTCTCATTTATTTGAAACCGTTTTAACCGTACTTGAACCATAACGCCTAAGATGGGCAATGGGTAGGGTTCAAACAAAGTCAAAATTTTCCTACTTGAATAAAATGGGACGGTTGAGCCTATCTAGGTCAACCCTTTATCGATCTGTTTTAAAATACAATAAATATGCATATAAATCTCCTTATTATAATTAAAGAGGCGAAATAAACATCGTAACTTTAAACGAATCATTAACATAACAAGTCATTATTATTCAACCCATCATTAGCCTTACTTAAAGGGGTTTAGCAATCAAGCCGCTTGACTCAATGGGGTCTTCACACAAATATTATAATGAAAGTTTTGAATATTTTTTGATTTTTTTCGAAAACACAAATACTATACTTTTTCGTTAAAATATGGACAATTTTAAGCAAAAATATGTTGAATTGTTTATTAAAAAATAAAAATAACTGATAAAAAGACGCTCATGACCCGTTGGATTGAACCAAACTCGTATAATCCAATATACGACCACCCGTATTTTACCCGAACCGAAATACACACCACCTGTATTTTACCCGAACTCGAATACATTCGACATGTATTTAACTTGCCCGTCCGAATTGATAGGTCTATTGATGACATATGATGTACTTTCTCCTAACTCTTGAAGAGTTGTTTTTGGGTAAAAATGCTAACTTTGGCTTTTAGAAAGAACTATTTGTGGATATGATAAATATGTTGAGTTTTTAAACAAATTTTTTTTTCGAACTTTGAACTTTATTTAAAATTATCCCTCATCTATTTTCATACCTACTAGTATCACTCATCTATAGAAGTAGACATTAGCATGTCACTTAATGGGTTATTAAAGGTTGCTAGCTTTTATTTTAAAACTTTTGGCCGGTTAAAAGCAAGTGGTGAATAAAAAAAGGAAAAATGTTAAGTATAGGGAGTAAATTTCTTCCAAACACTAAAACACTATTCTCCCTCTCTATCTCGCTTTCTCTTCTCTTCGCCTCTCGCTCTTCTCTGTCTTTCCCTTTGCGTTGGGATGGTCATCAGCAACAAAGAACACAAAACCTAGATATTGGAGGCAATTTTAGTGATTGGGCAATGAAGTGAAGGAAAGAAAGTTGATTACTCGAAGAGAATCGTCTTTATCATTAGGTAAGTCATTTTAGAGTTTTTATTAAAGGTTGCTAACTTTTTTTAAAAAAATTCGCTGTTAAAAGCAAGTGGTGAATAAAAAAGTATAGAGAGTAAATTCCTTCCAAACGAGTACAACACTATTCTCTCTCTCTCGTCTCGCTCTCCCTTCTCTTATCTCTCTCACTCTTGTCTGTCTCTCCCTTTGCATTGGGATGGTCATCAACAACAAAGAACACAAACCCTATAAATGGGAGGCGATTTTAGTGATTTGGCAACAAAGTCAAGGAAAGAAAGTTGATTGGTGAAGAGAATCGTCTTCATCATTAGGTAAGTTGTTTTAGGGTTTTTATTAAAGGTTGCTAACTTTTTTTAAACTTTTGGCCTGCTAAAAGCAAGTGGTGAATAAAAAAAGGAAAAACGTTAAGTATAGGGAGTAAATTCCTTCCAAACACTAGAACACTTGTTCACCCTCTCTGTCTCACTCTCTCGCTCTTTTCTTCTCTCTCTCGCTCTTCTCTATCTCTCCCTTTGCGTTGGGATGGTCATCAGCAACAAAGAACACAAACCCTAGAAATTGGAGGCGATTTTAGTGATTGGGTAATGAAGTCGAGGAAAGAAAGTTGATTGCTTGAAGAGAATCGTCTTCATCATCGGGTAAGTCGTTTTAGGGTTTTTAAATTTGATGAATTTGAAAACAAGGGTATGATTGACATGCTTGAATAGGACTTCGAGTTGAAGAAGAAGGCATTATTTGAGAAGTCTTGGCTACGATTTCATAAGAATAAGGCACAAATCTATTTGGGAATTGAGTGAGACTTGATTTACATGCTTGAGTGGGGTTTTAAACAGAAGAAGACGACATAATTTGGAATTTGATTTAGGAATTGATTCAAACTTTGATTTTTGAAGAACACGCACAAGTCAATTTGAGAATTGATTTCACACTCGATTTCTCTCTCTCTAGGGTTTGTTCTTGCGTTTGAAATTTCTTTCTCAAATCGTACCCTTTGCTCCCAACTCCATTTTATTCTCTTCAATTAAGTTTTTTTTTTCGAGTTTTTTGTTTTTTCATGCTTTTGTTTTAGAAAATAAATCTAAATTAAAAAATAACTCGTTCCAAGCACCTTTAGAAGAATGACATACTAATGCATACTATTGTAGATGAGTGGTCCTGCAGGTAGGTACGAAAATAAATGAGAGAAAATTTTAAATAAAGTCCAAAGTTCGGGGACTTTTTGTCTAAGAACTCAACATATTTATCATATTCACGCATAATTGTTTCTAAAAGCCTAATGAAAGTAACATTTTCACCCAAAACAACTCTTCCAAACAATTTTTAACCAAACTTTTATTTAATTGTTTAACTTGGTTAAAACAACCAACTCCCCCTCCCCCAAGACTTGGTTCTAAATGGCTCTTGCAACTAGCACCCCTTCTTTACTTTTTCCTAGGGTTTTCATCTTTCCCAGTCACCCAATCCCAAGCATCTCTTCCACTATCTCCATCTTGCATCTCTCTCTTTCTCTCTCTCTCTCAACCATTTTATGTCCCTCCCCGTGCTCTAACCATCGCCGATGCCATCGATGACCATAAATAACGGTCACACCTGACTTCTCGCACCACCCGGTGGTGTTTTCGAGCTTAGGTAACACAATGCCACGCCCCTTGCTTGGTTTATCTCTCTCTTGCTCACTTGATCTCTAACTTTTATCCACTCTCTATCTCGAGCCTCCAACCTTTGCCCATCGTTAATGTCGTTGGCCCAACCCCTGCCTCTACCTTTTCCATGTGATCTTTTGTCGTTTTCAAGTACTTATGATACCGTCTACATACATATGGTAGGTGATTCACCATTAATCTTGTCTTAATCGGTGACTAAGTTCAAACTATAAACACTAATTAAAATTAACTAAACTATAAAATAAAAACAAATAACTAACTTACAATTTCATTAACAACTATGAAATAATTAATGCTAATCAATTAAAACATCCAAATGATCAGAAACACATAATAATACTACAAGCCCTCTTTCAATGCCAAAGACCAATTCCAAGTGAAGTAAAATAAAGATAAAAGGGAGGTTCGACTGTGAATTGGCCTACTAACGACTAACTAGTTTGCTAACAAAACGCAGTCAAGCCCTCTTCCAAAGGTCATGAGTTGGGCTAATTAGTCTAACTACCAATTCTTATGGGATTCACTCAAGTAGAACATAAAAATAGTAACCTCAAACCTACCTAGGATTTAAACTGTTCTCATGCCAGAATCTTTATCATTCTCTCTCCCACACTAGCAAACTCACATCATATTTTAATATAAATTAACCACCCAAAAAGATAGATGAATGCTCTTTCAAATATTTTTTCAAATATAAGCTGGGTATGTGAAAATAACTCTTGATTTCTTAAAATATAAGGAGTCCTTATGAGTCTTGATCTTCTAATGATGAGGTGTATTGTTACCATTAGGTTATTTTGTCCATTTTCTTTACTTCCTTTAAAGGTTAATCAATTATCGAAAAAATAAAAATAAAAAAACTCTAGACTTCAAGCATAAATTAGGTGTGGTGGGGCCTGATACAAAACTAGTTAGCCTTTAAGAAGCTAATCATAACCAAAGCCCACAAATGGTAGCCATTAATTACACAAAAGACTAAGCTAGCATCAAACCAAACAAGCGTGAAACAAGAGAGAGAAAAGTAATTGAAGTAGCATAAATTAAATTAACAAGCATGACTCGGTAATAACAACTAAGCATTTAAGCCAATTATAGACTAAACAAACATTAATCTAGCAAAATAGACGAGCATGAAAAACATAAATTAGAGAGAGAAGGAAGAAGAAAGTTTAAAGCTATTAATGCTTGAAAACTTTAAAGTTTACAATCTACAACCCAAATCAATAATATTCTAACTTAGTCTAACCTAATTACCATAATTTATTTTCCAGTAGGGTTTGGTTGCTAACCTAAAAGAAAGAAAACAAAAGAGTGAAAGATCCCTCCAAAAGAAGGAAAAAGGGATATTTATAGGCTGAAGAAGATACCCAAGACCAAATAGAAATCTTAATAATTTATTACTCTTTCCGGCCCATGTCCCATATCTGCCTTCGTAAATGATAAAAACACACTTTTAAAATTGTTAAATGTTAGACCAAATAGAAGAATATGGTCGTTTTGGGACAGACGCCCGACCCCCAAAAGTTCTGATTATCTGCTTTCAAAGACCAAAAAAATAACTAAAAACATTATTTTTCTGGGGGATTGGCTTATAATAAGCTTGCACTTATAAAATTAATTGAAATTTGAAAAAAAGATTAATTGGTTATCAAACAACACTAGCCGGTCTAGTTTTGAAACTTGGTTCAATCATGGACCAATAGTTTCGCCTGTTTTTCTTTTTTTTAATAACCCGGATTAATCGTTTGAAATATGATTGGGCCAGTTAATGAATAATGATTTTGGCTTGCATTAACCGATTCAACCGATTCATAGCCATGAGCAAACAGTTGGTCACCTCTATAATATTGAGATTTTAGCCACATGTCATTAAACTTTTTAATTTTGTAAAAAATATTATAAAAAATTTGAGTTACCTTTCCATACCATTAAATTTGTTTAAGTTTAATTAAAATGTCATTTTTACTAGGTATTGCCTGTTAATTATTTAAAAAGCTTGTTTTCATTATCTCTCTCCCTCTCTCCACACACCTTGATGACATATTTCAATTTTTATTGATTGAATTCGGATGAAAAACAAAATGCACACTTGAATTTGGCAAGTTAATTTAAAATTAAACGTTAATTTAAGCTTATAAGGTTTCACAAACCCTAATTTGGGTTCTAGAAGAAACAAAGAGAAGAAGAGGAGAGGAATTAGCTTCATTTTTCCATTTTTCGTTTGATGTGTTTCTTTTTCATATTTTCTTTTCCTTTTGTTTTATTTTTATTTCGTTTACAAATAAATGTTCATAAAAAGAATTCTATAATAAATTAAAACCGGTTGAAAATTCAATATAGGCTTTAAAGAAGCTTAATGATATGTTAAGGTAGCAAAAAGTTCTTGATGACATATTTGAATAATTGTAAAATGTAGTGACATAATTGGGTAAAAATGACAAGGTAGATACCAAAGGTTGAGTTCAAAATGCAATGTCATTTTTTTGTTAAGAGAAATAAACTTTCGTCTGGGTTTGAAAAGTTTCATATATATGACCAAAAGCCAAAAGATAGTTATATGCAATTGGGTATTAGGTGTTCCTTGAAACTTTCTAGGCTGCGAATGTATGGCTTCATTAAATACCCCTCCTCTCCCCCAACTAACCAACCAACTTCTTCTGCTTCTGGCCGGTTCAAAGTTCAAACCCCTTCGCCAAATGGTACTAGCATATACCACATTCCCCTCATCTCCTGCCTCTATAAATAACTCGAAATCCTCCCTCCCTCATCTCACTTACATCGTAAACCAATTAAATTTCTAACTTAACCACCTCTCTCATTAGTCATTTCTTCTGGGAATCAAAGACAAAACCAACTCCTCTCTCTCTCTCTCTCTCTCTGTTCATCTCTTTTGGGCATACCCAACAGACCCAATACGTGACTGAAGAGGTTGAAAGGCACCAAAAACGCCTAAATCAGAGCTCCTACTTACCGATAACCGTGACCACTTCTAACAGTAGCTGTCAGTACATAGAGGAAAAGCCACGTAGTGCAAATTAAATTGCAAATGGTGTGCTTCTGCTTCTTGGTCGATCAGCAGCGGCTCGTGCAAAGCAGCAAACCGGCAGCCGGGATCTGCTCTCGATGCGGGGAGGCGCCAGCGTAGCCGATATGAAGACCGCCACCAGATTCTGCCATGTCCCCTTCTACTGGAAGTCTTGGCGGGCCATTATTTGTACCTTCTGTGGCGCCACCCTTAAATCCTACCGTTAAATTCACTATTCCATTCATTCTTCCTTTCTTTTCTTCTTTTATCCGCACCCCCATCCTCCAATGTAAGAAGTATATCTACTGTGACACCTTAATTTCTATAACATGAATCAATGGAAGCTTACCTTCATTTTGACAGTATGTACGTACATATTTTGACAAAAGTGGCAACAAATTATATTTTTCTGGTTTTCGTCATGATGCTCTGCTTTAGTTGTGGGTAGAAATTAGAATGATTATTATTATTATTATGAAGGTAGAGCAATGGACTCATGTGAGCTTCTGCCTTCGCAAATGTACTCGCAAGGACCACCAAGTACTCCAATTTCTCCACCTTCGTGATTGGATGCCAGCCTTTTTGCCTTCTTGTGTTTCCTTTTTTCCTGATTGAAAAGATTTTCTTCTCTTCTACATGGATTAGCCCACTATGGCAATTCGCTGCAACGATGTCATTGTAAAAAGTGGAAAAGTCATCAAGTTGTGAAATATCAAAACATCTAAGTCGTTAATAAAGACCATTGTTTGACTATAAAAAATTTGATGTATTATGTTTTTTCAGATGATTGATTAATTCTTTTATAAAGTTATCTTAAGGGGAGATAATTTTAAGCCATTGACAACCTTGGGAGCGACCAACAATTCAGGATTGTATCTGTCATGTTGAAATTGTTTTCAAGTCCGTGACTAAACCATGACACAACTTTCCGTCTCCTATTGCCATAGATAACTTCTCATACTTCCTACAAGAGTAAGGGGCATCGAGCTGGAAAATTCATAGGAAAAATGCATATTTTTACCTAATTGGATTTAACTAAATTATGCATCTTTGTATTTATCAATGTAATCAATAAAATTTTTTAACTTGATAATGGAGAATTGATTATAGTTATTTATAAATTGATGATTTTTTAAAAATATTTAGTACTACATCAATTTAGACAGAATAAATACAATATTGAAAAAGTATTGTATTTTTTATTACCCAAACGAGATAACGCTGAATTACAGATGGTTTAGAGAAACCCACGTTCCTTAGAAGATTATACTCCCTCCATTTCAAAATACATATCACTTTAACTTAACTTTTCTCATTTTATAATACTTGTCACTTTACAATTCCAATAACGTATTAATTACTTAGTTTACCAACTTTGTCCTTATTTATTGCTTTGTTTCTTTTCTTTTTCATTGATTTTTTCATTTCCAATAAAATATAGGGAAACTTAGTTTTTAATATAAATTTTGCCATGAATTTTATATTTTCTTGGTATTCACGCATAACCTTAAAACGACATGTATTTCGAAATGGATGGAGTATTTCATAGTTAAGTAATTAGCAGACTTTAATGAAAACGCAAAACAAAATTGAATATGAGAAATGAAGATGTGAACGTTGTGGGGGTGTTGGATGCAACCGAGTAAATATCCAACACAATCACATTTTCCTTCAAGGCCATAACTAATATTGAAATCTGGCCTTTTCCTGGTCCCATTCACAGTTGATAATTACAACTTGCCAATTCCAGTCCAAGTCGATTTCCAGGAAAGGAAATTTCAACTCTCTTTGCCAACTGTAGTCCTACCACAGATTTTAATATGTAATTATCATCACACCTTTTTTAAATAGGTAAAACAAAAAAACCCTAGCTACCTAATAGTAAGCTTTTAAGTACTCCTCACCACTTGAAAGTACACTGCTTCAACTTTTAGAAACTTGTGTGTATGTGTGTGCATGTGTATTTTTTTATTTATTTTATATATTTTGAGATGGTCACAAAATTCTTATCTGTGGGATGCAGCTAAAAGGGTTTAAGCACTTGTTTCGATGAGGGAAAGGAAAAAGAAAAAGAAAATAATAAATGTTGTTTATGTACGGGGAAGTATGGGAGAGAGGGGGGTAAGAGTATGATGCGAGTACAAAGTATTGGACCACCCACGAGACTACGAGAGTGGATTTGGACATGAATTGATTATGGATGTGCTCCAATTGCAGCGCCTCTCTTTTCAGCTACAACAACAGCAGCTCTCTCTCTTTTCTCTCTCCTCTCTCACTACCACTCTTCGTTCTTATCCTGCGCATGCACTTACAAATCAATTTACTACCACATTCAATACTATTCACCATTATTCATCTCATTAAACCACCAACGGTTTAAATTAACTCCAACCCTCGCTGTTAAATAAATGTAAGCCGAACTAGACATGTATTCTCTCTCCTCTATGTCACCCTACGTGCATGCTGATGTTGTACAAAATTTTACTACTCCTATCAATTATACCATTAATTCCAATCTATAAATCCGAAGTTATTATAGATGAAATTTTAATTTAATTTTTAAAATTCAATATTTATTTAAATAATCTCCCTATACAAAAAAGTTATATTCTTTCTCCCAAATTATATCGTGTCAAAAGGTTTATATACTTGAAGTTCATGGTATAAATTTTGTGCTCCTGGCCCAATTAGTAAGGCATAATAGGAGAAATTGCGGTGAAGATGGCAATTTGTGAGAAATTAAGACGTTTAAGTTAAGTGGTAACTACTTGTGGTTATTCGACTTAGAAAAAGGAATGAACGTTACTAAATTGGTAGATTTAGAAAAGCATAGTCGGAAAGGAGCCGAGGAGGACTGTTTGTGTTGAGTTGTGATTAATTGTGCTAAGTGATTGTGTTAAATGTTGTTCAAAAGTTAGTTTTGAAAAAAGTTCTATGTTTTACGCAGAATGATACTTGAATGTGATTTTTGGCGATATATGCTTTTCAAGCTTAAAAACGTGTTTCTAAGAACTGAAACCGATTTGAGAATGTTGTTTGAAACAAGCGTGATGAGTGAATGTGTTAAAGAAACTGTTTTGAATCGACTTTGCTAGGATCGTTTAGCACAAGGAAGGATTCTAGGTAGGGGCGGCTAGCTAGGGATCCTGGTGTACCGGGATGCCCGATTGGAATCTTCCTAGATAGGTCTCGAGAGACTTTTATTTGGGCCGCACCCTAGAGAAACCAGAGAAATCCAAGAAATTATGAGAAATTTCGAAGTGCTAGTTCGAGTCCACAACCTAGAAAGTGATTCACCAAAAGAAATTCGATGAAAGTAATTTATGAAAAATGATTTAGTAGAAATGATTCAATTTCGATTGAAAGCATTTGAAAGAAAGTATTGGTGTTTGCACTTTGTTTAAAGAGGATTTAGTTCTAACAAGAGTTCTTAATGATTGCAAATCGTGGTTTTAAATAAGTGAAGTGTTATGATCTTTATGTTACAAAGAATTTCATCAATAATTATCTATATTCCTATTATGCTATTCGTGTTTTCTCAATGATTATTACTGGTAATATGTGTGAAGTACTTTCCATTTTAAGAATGTAAGACTCCGGTGAGTGCGTGGTCTACTCACCCCCACAAATTTCCCCCTTTTCCCCTCCCGATTGCAGGTACCCCCGAGATGGTTGTTCCGCCACTTCCCTTACTAAAGTTCATGATGGTCGTGAGTTGAAGTTTGGTTTTATGTGTTTTCATGTTTAGCATGTTGTATATAGGCGGTTACTTATGTGATTATGCAATAATGTATAGTGAAGTTGGATGTATGCGCAAAGACCCGAACTAGTAGCTCGACAAGCCAGGAATTTCCTTTCACCGGCAATTTTGCTCTTAAGCGGTTGTAATTTAGTTTTTAGCTTAGTTTGTAACTTGGGTTGCAAACTGGTTTGGGAATTTTGGTTTTGTGGTTGTGAATATACTCCGGCATGTGGCCGTTGAGTTGTGTACTCCAAGCGTGTGACTCGTTGAGTTTTATTGTGACTTTCATGCAGGTTTTTAAGGCTTTTAGCCTATGGGTTGAGCCATATTTCAAACAGAATTCTGCATAAATTTTTAGAAAATTTTCAAACTCTTTCGAAAAATTACCTCTATTACCTTAAGTTGGAATTAGAAAGCCAAATTGACACTCGAACAAGCCTTGGGAGTTCCTTGTGAGGAACTCGATGATGTAATACTCCTAGTGTGGGTTTTGGGGTGTTACGTATAAAGAGTGAGAAATAAAAAATGTATGCAAGGCAAGCAATTTGCTAACAAGGTTTAGAAATAAAAATATGTAAAATTAAGTTAAGAATCCATTGCATATGAGCCTGAGATTTCTTTACAATGTGCAATTTCAAGGTTCACATGTTTTCAAGATCTTGAAGATTATTTACTTGTCGGGTATGCAAGGCCTAGCTCGTAGATATGGTGAACAAAAATTAGAGCTTTTAAAAAATAAATCTCTTTTATTTCTCTCGGAATTAAATTGTCGTTAATCGAAATACATTGTGATAATTTATGTATTTCACAAAATATTTTAGACTACATATATGATAATATATATTGTGATAACTTACGTATTTCGCAAAGTATGTATTACATATTTTAGAGTACATATACGATAATATAGATGTTCGGGGCTTGTACCGAGACATTTTTGCTACTCCTAACACTTGATTTTAGCTCTCAATAAATTCTAACTAAGGATTCTTATGTGTTTTTTTACTTTATTAGGTAATCAATCAAAAGAGCGAAAACTCGGGTACCATCAAGGAGCCAAAAGAAGGCGTGATTTGGGTCCGAGGAAGTAAAGAGCAAAGCATGAAGAAAGAAGTCCTGCAGAACATGGCATGACGAGTGCTAGTTTTTGGCATGCCGGTGCCAGTGCCGGTTCATGTCATGACCATGCTAGTTTGGCATGACCGTACTAGAATATGGGATGACCGTGCCGGTGTGGTTCATCCCTACGGTTTTAGACTGAGAGGTGGTACGACTGTGCCAAATTAGTTTTCAGTCTGTATAAATACACTGTTTCGGCCCCTGAAAAGGGAGCTCGTCATTTTTCTATTTTTTAGGGTTTTATTAGCAGTTTTTCTTTGTAAACTCGCTCTAAATTTTGTTAATGTTTTGAGTTCAAATCAACGCAAGTTTAAGCTTTTCTATTTTCATTTTATTCCTTTGCAAATTTCCTTTACTTTGATGCTAATTTCAAGTATTTTACTTCATGCTCTCTTTTGATTCTTTCCAAAACCCACACCAAAACCCCTATTTAGGTGAGAGAGAGGGTAAAAGTGATTAAAGACTCACCTTTAATTAGGTTAGAGGCTTTTCCTCACTTTTGCAATCTTAATCACCACCCTAGATGCACTAATGCCATTGATTTTTCTTTTTTCCCCTTTTTCTTTAGTTTTTCATTATTAGACCCACAAAATGAGTGGATTTGATTGAAGAATCATGCTGAAAATCAGACATGGAATTAATGTTGGAGGTACTTGCAATGGGTAACTTTTCCTTAATCCCTCTTTTACATTTTTGTTTAGTGGTGGCTATTTAGGATTGTTTTTATTTATTACTCTAGTTGTCGATATCTAGGATTGCCTTTTATTTGTGAGTAATTGTGATTTTGCTGGTTATCGGTTTGAGGAGAAATTTGGTTGTTGTGCCCCAAGTGGGTTTGATCACCATTAGGTAGCTTAGTTTAGCATAATTGTTGGTTTTACCATTAAGTGTTTGTTAATTTGGTAGTTTAGTTGTTCGTTAGTAGTTTAATTCATTTAGTGAATCCCTTTTCAATCAAATATTAGTGGTAGTTTCCATCCATCCCTGAGGACGATAATCTAAACCTTGATCTACAATCGAACAATAGACAGTTCATACACTATAAGAACTGTACGAATAATTTTATTGCCACATATAAATATTCTTTTGTGTATGAGATAATTTGTCAAATATTTAAATTGCTATTTTTGCATATAGATAATTGTATGCGGGGGTAAATGAATTCTAGATTTTGATATCTACAACCTCTTTTTTTAATGAAAAGGGAGATTTATTAATGAAAATTAAGAATAAATGTAAAAAATCTCTAAATAAATCTTAGTCCTTAAAAAATGGTGTGAAATAATATCAAATAACTTTAAATTTATAGTATCATTTTTGTCACCAATTAATAAAGTTTTTGTATAGCAATAAATTTATATTGAGAACAATAGAAGAAAAATTAAATAAATGGGAAAAAAAACCTAAAACCTAAATATGGGTACGAGAAATGAAGTAAAAGAACTAAAAGACAATAATTAAAAAGTCTTGTTATACTGTTATGCCTTTTCAGTAACTTGGTTGTTCTTGGCGTAGCTTCCCAATGGTTCATCAGGAATTCACTTGCCCCAGAACCAATGTGCCTTCCAAACTCCATACATCTCTTCAATTGGGAACCTTTGGTTTCAGGCATGAAGAAGTAGACAAAGATTGTCATAATGATGACAAAACCGCTAAAGAACAGGTAAAGGTCGAATTTCATGATGCAAAGTCGAGTCTCGAGGGGGAAGATCTCACTCTAGACTAACCAACATAAAGAACCCCATCACCATGCAAAGCTAGCAACGTACGCACATATCAGGGATAGAACAAAGTTGGCTTCTCCCTTCGAGAATTCCCCTTCTCCGGTGGTTCCATATGTCTTTCCAATGAAGTATGCTATCAAGATTTATAATGAAACAAGAAGAAATGTCAGGTTGAACCTAATTTTGGAATGTTAGCAATTGAGGAGAGACGAAAGTATTTGTGTTAATATTACCTCACAAATCAACATTTAAATGCCTCCCTCAAGGAATAAAACCCTTCATCCAACTTTATCGACTGTCAAGATAGACACGATTGTGGCAGCAACATTCACTCCTTTGGTAATAATAGTCGACATAAACGAAACGCCATCACCAAACCCAAGAGTTTTAAAGAGAACAGGTGCATAAAACATGATGACATTAATCCCTGTAAGTTTTTCATGTTATCGACGATCGAGGGTCGCTAGTGGTTTCTTACAACGATGGTCGACGGCCTGTGGCGTGGACAACGAGTGTTGTCACTAGGGTTTGGACCAATTTTTTTTTTCTGTTTTGGATTAATTATATAATTGTATAGATAATACAAAATTGCCACTTATATTAGAAAAATGTAATGATTTGGTGGTTGATAGACTTTGAGATGAGTGGGTAGAGGTTAGAGGTTTAAATCTTCATATCTATACTTCAAAATTTTTCACATATGAAGGTCAAAGATTTTAATTTTTTTTTGACAATAATATCTCCAACTTTTATAGCATCAGTTAATGTAAATGTATTATCTTTTTAAAAAAATCAAAATATATTATCAATTTTAAACAAAAAATTGTACTATGCAAAACTTTAAATTTTTTTGGCAATATTATCTCCATGGAAAAATTATATCGATTAAAGTAAATATATTATCTTTTTCAAAAATAAATTAATACAATATCCTTTTTGACTAAATCTTCCACATTATTTGATCAATAAAAGACTCTTCCACGTTATTTGACAAAAAATATAAATTTGACATAAAAAAACTCTTCCCCAATATCCTTTTTGAAAAATCCTCCACGTTATTTGATCAATGAAAAAGTCTTCCCTATTATTTGACAAAATCTAAAAATTTGACTTAAAAAACTCTTCCACTTAAAAAACTCTTCCACATTATTAAAAATTTTTAAATAAAAATATATTGTTTGTATTTGACAAAGTCTTAATCTCTTAATTCTATATTTAGTACCTCTTCTACATTATTTGATAAAAAAAAAAAAAAAAACTTCACATTAAAAATTATTCATCATTCTATTTATAAGTACGTTGTATACTCCATAATTTTTCGATAAAATAATTTGAAGACAATCTCCTTAAACTTCTCGAGATTGGTACGTTTTAAATTCATGTTTATTTTTTAAAAATTAGTGTAATTTGTTATTAAATTTCAAGTTATGCATCTATTATATTTTTCCTAAAATGTTAGTAACTCTAAATTTTTTATTGACATATAAATTTTTTGGTACAAATTTTTTGGATATAGTTTTTTAATTTGTATTAGAGCAGAGAGAAAGGGAAGAGAGTTGTATTTGAGCAAAAATATGAACCAATCAAAATTTAACTAAATGATGTAATTAACATGAAAGTAAAATAATGATGAAATTAAAATGGAACTAAATATTGTAAAATATCACCATAAGGAGGTCTAAATGTTAAAATCAAGATGCACCAATCACAACGTATCAGTATATTTTTTTCACAGTGAGAATATATTTTTAGCCTCCGCCTTATTAAACTCACTTGCTACTATTTTCGCAATGTAATTCAATCGCTCTACTCACATTTCATCATCCTGCATAAGATAACAAAATTATTATACTTAAAATTTAATCCACATAAAAATATTTCGAGTGCATAAATTCCTACAGAAAATTTTATTTGGCTCAATGTAAAATTGTTATTTGTTTCAATATATTTGAGAACATACATGCTGCAATCATGCCTACAATGTAAATGTCTATTAAAAACTCAAAAGATATATCATTAGTTATATATTAAACAAACTTTTATCGTAATAATACTTATGTGTTTGGTTGCATGTGTGTAATTGGCACACTGAAATTAAAAGTCTCTACATCTTTAAAGATTCGACTCAACCGAAGATGTCCTTCGAAAAACTTTGAAACTTTAACTAACTATATATTAAAATAACATTAGTATTGGTCGATTAGTAGTGACAATATAACAATAATTTACATAAATTAGGTAGTTACGAATTGGTATACCACATTATATGATAATTTATTACCTTCGTCTGTCAACTGCAATGAATCCAAATAAAAACAACCAATATTCAATGGCTTCTATTTTGGTTCAACAAGGGAATATAAACCTATATATAAAAATAAATTAGTAATATTATATCATTTAAAAAAAATAACTTAGCCTACTTATAATATGCATAGCTGCTCAATATGATTTGTGTTATGAGGAAGATATGGTTCAACAACATTGTCAGGAATACAAACACGTTTTTTGATGATTCGTCGTTGTTATCGTCTATAAGTGACAAAAATACCTATATAGATAAATTATATGTTTCAATAAATATGAGAACAATCATAATTTTCTCATTAATCTAATAAAAACGTAAAATTTATGTTACATCTATAAATGAAAAAAATAAGAAGTGGATTCAATTCAACAAGAATAAAAATAATATTAAGAATAACAAAATTTAATACAATACTTAATTTTATTTAAACTCAAATAGTCAAATTTCAAAATTCATAATCATGCTAACATTTTTCTAATTAATTTTAAAATATAAAAGAATAATATTTCAAATAAAAATTTTCAAACTTACCTCATCAATCTTTCTTTCACAAAGATCAATGGAACTCTTCATTGAAAAATCCATATTATAAGATTTAGATATTAAAGTTGATAAAAAAATTCATAGACTATAGTTCTACACACAATAAATTTATATAAGTGAGACATTAGGGTTTAAAAATAAATTTAAAGGATATTAATTGGGATATTATATCATAATTTTGAGATATTATATGATAAAATAAATTTAAGATAAATGAATTCAGATATTGTTTGGAAGAGATAATATATGAAAATTAATTGAAATATCATTGCCATAAATAATTACCTTATAAAAAAATAAAATTGCTATCAAATAAAATAAATTGTTACCATCAAATTAACAAAATTAATACTTCTTTATAAAACATAATGTTAAAATAAAAAAGAATTAGTAAACGACAGAAAAAAAATTGTTACCCCAGACCTCTGATGTAAATTTCCATCACTAGACCACCAAGTCATTGCTCTTCTCTAATATATTTCGATTTCAATGCTACCTATACTGAATTTTCGTAATCTAAAACATAGATAATAAATTTAAAAAATTTTGCATATTAGATGTGAAAAATGTCAAAGTATAAATATCAAGATTCGAACCTTTAACTACTCATCTCAAAGTCCATCAACCACCAAACCACCATTACATTTTTCTAATGTAAGTGGTAGTAATACAATTAATCCAAAACAGAAAAAAATTGGCCCAAACCCTAGACAATTACACTGTTGTCCACATCGAAGGCCTCTAGCGGTCTACCACAGTTGAAAGAAACCACTAGTAACCGTCGAACGCTGATAATTTGGGCTAATCGGACCCTTCAGCCATCAATAATCTAGGGTAGCCTACTCCGATGAGCTCCAATGCTTCGCTTCGGCCACTTTTCCCATCTTCCTTTCTCTTCCTCTAGTCATGGCCTGACCCAGCCGCCAAACCATCTACCACCACAGTGAATGGAATCGACGGAGTTATCTCGCTGGAGGAGGGTTCCCACCGGTCAAAATTGTGATAGTCGCCGACGTTAATGGCGATTGATAATTTTCTGCCATTGATGTTTGGGGAAGAGAGTATGAAGCTTTTTTTTTTTTTTTCCCCTTGTGGGTAAATTTGGGGCAAGCAAGCAAAACCTTATGAAAATATTTTTTCATATTTGTAAATGTTTATTTAATTGAAAATAATAATAAATTTTAATTTTTTTAATGTAAAAATAATAAAGGGTCAAGATCTAAATTCAACAAATGTACGGTTAAGATCAAATATAATTATCGTGATTGTCGTGGTTGTAATACACCAACAATCACTATAACTTTTTGCTATATATTAATATATTTATAATATAATTTAAATTTATACAAGCATCCAACTATAAAATATAAATTGACCCATGATTGACAGTCCTTGATAGAAAAAAGAGTACTCTAAGTTAATGTAGCTCTTGATCGGCTACCTGTCCAAGTATTAACATGTAATCACACAAGTATTAACATGTAATAAAATGTTGAACTAAGGTAGAGTGGAGGGTTTAAAAAGTAGAGACAGGGGAGGCACATAACAGTTACTGTGGTGGTTTACAAAGTAGAGAGATAGTAGGAGAATATTGCGGGATAGTAGGAGAGATGCTATTACTCTAAACATAGAATGTGGTAGGACGTTATGGAGTAGAATCTCAAGATGTGCCTTGAGTATAAACTTTGTGATGTAACGACATGAGCAACTTAACATATATACAATACTAATCTTTCTATAAAAAAAAGATTATATTAAAAAATATCTATGTGAATTGATAAAAACCAACAAATAATTATTTGGATCAAAATCAAGGGCATGAATTTAATTCTTATTTAAAAACTATATATGAATTGAGAAAAACTAATAAATAAGTAGTGGTTGAGTTGATTTTTGAAGAAATTAGTTTATTGATAGCAAGAGCTGTTAGATTAAAAATAAATGACTAAAATTTAATTATAGATCCAATTTGCTTCAAAGAAAAATACAAATCCAATCAATAACTAGAGAAGAGAACAAAGGGAAACGGAATATACAAAAAAATTGATTAAAATATTTTTATAAAATTAAAACTTTCTTATCCATGTCTACATATGAAGATGGAACCAAAAATGGAGGACAAGAGAGAGAAAAAGGAGGGATAATGGTACGTGTGTGCGCGCATGTGCGTGTGTAGATACACACATGTAACACTCCACTCCCTTATGGGGGAATCACACCATCGGGCCTCTTTAAATGAATCCCAAAGGCTAAAAGACATGATTCTTATTCATTTTGAATTAAAGTCGTGAGGTTACACATGTATTTTGGGCATTATGTTATATTCAAATGGAATCCAAACTTATAACATGTAACTTGCAGATAGACAATCTCGACAGGTCATACACCCGGAAATTAATAATCAACTCAAGAACCACACGCTAAAAATATGCTAACTAAATCAACTAATAAAAGCTTGGCCCTACTCAGCCTCAAAAACATACAAGTTTGGATTATTACGTGATTCTTATATGCATACAATCAAATTACGTATGAAAAAGATACAAAAATTACATAACTTTGCTTTACCATGATACATTTATGCAAAATAAACATAAGATGAACATGACTTCATTTCATTTTGGCATGCCCTACTAGCTCTTGCTATACAACATTGACCCTTTCTTTTTATCAAAATAATTAATTCAAATAGTTTTGTAAGAAAAATCAATCTTTACAGGTCCTCATTAAAAAAATCAAATCTAAGAGGTTAAAAGTTGATACATTCCATGTAAGAATTTTCAAAAGACTCCCTCTTATATAACAACACACAACTCTACTAGGCAATAAATTAGGTAATTTGATTAATCCTACTATCATTAATATCAAAGAAAATTAATTTCACAACAATCAATTAGACATACCAAGTAACACACATAGGCGTACATCTTGAATTAATGGTAGAATCAATGGATCAAAAGTTCACATGTAGAAGGGTTGATTAAATTCATAAAACTCAATAATAAAAAAATTCTCTTTAAACTTTACATAAATTCTATTCACAACAACACTATCAACCCTTGAATAACCGTGACATAAATAAGCTACGCCCCTACAAGATTTAGTTAAATAAAAACATAAACTTTACTAATACTAACAGGTCAAAAATTACAATTCAATGGCTTGCTAGATTCAAAATTCTCCAAATCATACATGACAATCCAATTCTTATCCATGCCATAACTTTGCAACCATTCATATGCCTACACTTTAGGAATTAAGCCCCACTATCTTGTTAGAAATTAAGCCTCACTGTAAACCTCATTTTGAATATGAAATTTAGAACAAATAATACAAAATCTATTTGGATGATAAACAATATCAAGAACTTAATAGAAATAGGAAAAATAGAAAGACAGGAATTTTAACATGCAAACCCAAGTCAGGAAAAAAAAAACCACGAACGGTATAAGAACAAATATTTCACTATTATGAGATATTACAAGAATGATCGCAAACCCGAGATCTTTCCAAACTCCGAGATATCTCAATCTCACAACTCTCCTCGAATAATACTCTTCAATTGGAATTCTCTTCAATAGGTTGTCCCCAAATTTACCAAAGTTATAACAATTGGATATTTGGGTTATTACAAAGATGGCCAACCCCCTCCCCCATAAATAGAGAAAGAACCCTAGATCTACAATAACTCTTGCTGGAATAAATTGCTAAAAACAGCTAGCAATTATCCCAAGAGTAAAGGTCAATTGAAAGCTTGAAACCGAGAGACATAACCGGCAAAAATTCATATGGCATGGTTGTGCCATAACTAGGCACGACCATGCCAAGTGTGGCATACCTATTTCATGTGGCATAACCTTGCCGTGCCATTCCTCTGTCTTCTTTGCTTGCTTTGTGGCCCGATCGGGCACGCTTATGCCATACGTAACTTGGTCGTGTCATCTTTCGCTAGCATTATTAGATGTTTTAAGGCACACCGAACAATCTCCACCTTAGATCAAAATCCGAAAATATGCTTGTCACCTTCAACATACATCTCCTTCCCGAAAACTAGCATCTCGGAGGGCTCAACCCCGAAGGGCAATCACAAGTTACAACCACCCACTAAATCCAAGCTCCCCTCGAACTTAGCTAAAAGGAATCATCTCCATCAATCCCTTCTTCTTTAGGAGATCCAACCACATATCAAACAAACGAATTAACCCATCATTTGTAATTTTACTCGAAACTACCGAACATCCAGTTGATCTTTGAAGGATGTAGAGAACTCTGCGCCTCGAACCCTTTAACAAAACCTTGGAGTCCTTGAACACCTTCGAGACTTCATCTTCACCTAAATATCTTAGCCCTTTAGCTTCAAGGGTACCCAATGAGATCAGATTGCATTTTAGATCAAGAACATGCTAAACCTTAGTTAAAGTCTTCACGACACCTATATGAGATTTAATATGAACTTCACCAATTTCAGCAATAGAGCATTGGGCAGCATTGCCTAAATTAACAATACCATAATCAACGAGTATCATATGTGGAAAACAAATGTTTATTAGAACACACATGAAAAATACATCCACAATCTAAAACCTATTCAAAATCACTTCTATTTTCATGAGAAATAAGCAAAACATCACCATCCGACTCAATTAGCAATAGCAAAACTGGCCTCACCCGTATTATGAGAATCTTCATCCTTTCCTTTTGCCTTTAAAGCCTTAAGTTTCGGCACTCAGATTTCTTATGTCCCTATTTCTTACAAAAATAACAATCTCCCTTAGACTTTTACTTAGAATCCTTCTTAATACTACCCCTTATTGACAAGCCTTCGACTCTTTTATTACAACTCATTTACAATTCAAATTTTTCATTGGATAGCAAGTTACTCTTGAACAGGATCTTATTGACAAGAATATTTGTAATGTAGATTTGCTCCAAATTTGTCCACATCTCCATGGTAGTCTTGCAATAAACGACTTCACGAAGTACTTAACTCGTGATGCACAACTCAATCGCGAGTAAGCGCCTTCTCATCCAACTCTTCCCAATCCTCCTCGGACATAGAGTAATACAAAGAGTACTCTTCTTTCATTATTTATGTGAAATATATTACAATGATGTGAAATATAATACAAAGAGTACTCTTCTTTCGGTATTTATGTGAAAAAGTTCATCTCTCGTCCCGAAACTTTGTGGTATAAACCGATTTCAATGTTTTTGCCTCAAGGAAAATTTCGATTTACCCAAAGTGATGCTTTTGTAGTAGATTTAGTTATGTGATTGTCTTTATGACAATATTGTTTACTTGGAGTTGTTACGGAGGTAGTATAGACAACATATATACATTACATTTGTTGTCTACACTACCTCTACACGAACTCCAAGTAAGCAATATAGTTATAAAGACAAGTATATAACTCAATCTACTAAAAAGCATCACTTTAGGAAAATAGAGATAAACCATTTGACATAAATATTGAAATCATGTAAACCACAAAGTTTCAAGAGAAAGAGATGGACTTTTTGACATAAGTACTAAAAAGGAATACACAAAGAGGTTATCTCACCAGTAATATCTATTTCTTTTGTCATTATCCCAAAGTGATGCTCCTCTTATACATACCTTGCTTCAAGTTCATACAGGGATAGAGGTGGACAACATATAAACCGAGGAAAACATTAAGCGGGAGCCGAGATTAGAAACCAAAACCGAGAAAAGCATTAAGCAATAATTATCCACAAGAAATATGCACAAGAAACATTACTCGAAAAAGCTTAGTCCTTTTGATTCTTATCGAATGATGATCTTCTACCTTTTCATTGGAGAGCTTAGTCCTTATTTCGCTTACTTGGAGTTCGTGTAGGGGTAGAGGTAGACAACGTAAAAATTGAGGAAAACATTAAGTGGGAACTGAGATTAGCAACCAAAACCGAGAAAAGTGTTGAGCAATAATTATCCACAAGAGATATTACCCGATGATGGCCCTCATCGAATAATGATCTTTTACCCTTCCATTGGACAGACTTAGTCCTTATTTTGATCTCATCGAATAATGATCTGTTACATGAATACTACAAGTCAAAAATAATGAAAAGAAAGCTACGGTTTCTAAAACAAACAACAATATCGGATATCTTCCTTAATAAAATTAATGTTCTTACCGAGTTGATATAATTATATGGTTTATGCTTTTTTCCCCATCCTTTGGACTTATCTTCAATATATATGCCCTCTTGATGGTCAACCCTTAAATACAAATCTTAAAATGGGATCCTCATTTTCCACGAGCATTCCCAAAGAGAAGGATGAGGTCTCCTCAACAAACTCATACACATCTTCACCATCCTCACCAGACAACGTGCCTCTTCCCTTGAAGAACAATAGACCACTTATCATTGGTCGGGTCCTCAACGTAGAACACTTGTCTTGCTTGGGATGTCATAACGAATTGATACCCTTTAGGCCCTTCTCTTGCGAGATCGACCATCATGAATCCCATCTCATCAACTCGGACACTCGTTATTGTCAACCCATTTGCATTGGAAAACGAGGCTCACGGAAGTCAACATAGTCTAGCTCTCATATCTCCTCCATGACTCAGTAATATGACATTTAGTTACAATGGGATTTTTGCCCTTGGAGCTGGAAACATGAAGCGCATAAGCCTTTAATGTGACGCCACTATTTTTCCGAGGTGTTCTTATTGTCCCGGCTCTTTGTGTAGAAAGAGTATCCATTAATGTCATATACACGGTAAGATATGACTTCCAACTACGACCCTCTAGCCAAGCTTACTAATGTTTGTGAGATATCTTCTCGTGATTCTTTTAATTGGCTAGTGATCACTCTATCTCTAAACAAGTTGACAAATGTGCGATTATGGTGGGTCAGCACCCACGTGTCATTTTTTCCTCGCATCTGTCTCCTTATGAGGGATTTGTGCTCATACATGAACGGTTGCACTTCATCGTTGTTTTATAGAATATAAAGATGTGCTTCATCCCTCATATCCCGACTGATTGTTAGAAGCATCGGCCCCAGTTTCCCTACAAACCGATCTTCCTCATAAATCGATGTTTTAGAATACCAACAACTTCCATTTGGGGGTAGTACTCACAGCAAAACTTGACACACTCCTAAGTTATGTATGCCTCAACAATGCACGCTTCCGGTCGGTATCGATTTCTAACAAACCCTTTGAGAATTTTCATAAAACGTTCAAAAGGGTACATCCATCGGTAAAAGACCGGGCCATAGAATCGTACTTCTCTCACCAAATGGACAACTAGGTGCACCATGACATCAAAAAGAAGGTGGGAAGTACATCTCAAGTTGGCACAATGTAACGATCACTCCGCACTGGAGATCATCCAATTTCTCCAAATCAACGACTTTGCTACATATGGTGTTGAAGAAGAAGCAAAGTCTTGTGATCACCTGTTTGACATGTTTTGGCATCATGACTCGGATGGTAACCGACAGTATTTGTTGCATCAAAGCATGACAACCGTGAGATTTAAGATCGATTAGTCTATGATCATACATCGAAACGAGTCTACTCATGTTTGAAGAATATCCCTGTGGCACTTTGAGTTTCTTCAAGGTCTCACACAAACATTGTTTTCCCTTCTACTCAATGTGTAAGACGCCGGATGCAAATATGTCTTCTTCCTCTTTGGCTATGGTGCTAATTCCTCCCGTATTCCCATTTCACACATATCGAGTTATGCTTTCTCTTCGTCCTTAGTCTTCCCGGTATGTTTAGAAGAGTGCCAATGAGACTTTGACATATGTTTTTCTCTATATGCATTACCTCAAGACTATGTCTCACATACAACTCTTTCCAATATGGAAGATAAAAAATGTTGATCTCTTTTTCCACACACCGTTTCAGATTGGCGTCGGTATGGCTTGTCAAACTCCACATCAAGATCCTTCACTTGCTCATATATTTGATGTCTTGTTAATAGAGTTGGAGCATAATCCATCTTGGTTTTACCATTGAAAGCCTTCTTTTTCTTACAATATTGATGGGAAAAGGGAAGAAACTTTTCGTGTATGAGATATGAAGGTTTGCTCGGGAGAGTCCGAGTCACCCTAGAGGGGGTGAATAGGGTGATAGAAGTTTTCGTGGAAACTTTAGCTCTTCTATCAAAAACAGGACAGAGACAGATTCCGAGTCTATCAACAGGGTCGAAAAGATTGGACTCGGAAGGCTATTAGCGAGAATGGGCAAGAGTCGTAAAAATGTCCGAGTCTAGAATGAACTCGAGAAAGATAACACTCGAGTTTACGTGTAAACCTTCCCGGGGCAGAAAACCACGGACCGTGCCAATCTAGACACGAAGTCAAATTCACTATTTTGAGTCCACAAAATACCGTGAATCGGATCGAACCCGAGTTGTTCCCTTAGACAACTCTATACAAGTTTTCCTAGACTCGAAATTCCCTTATCTAATCTAGTACTTCCTAGCTGAGATAACCCTTACAGCTAGGGACAACTAAGCTGAGTTAACCCTTACAGCTTAGTCAAGGGACCTTACAAAGAATGTAAGAAAGAGTTTGTAATCGAGTATAAGACCTTACAACTCGTAAAGTAATGAATTACGAGTGGGAGTTGTAAGTTGAAGATTGAAAGTAAATACAATAACTTTGATCAAGTATGTGTATTAGCAATATGTTCGGCAACTTTCAAGTCTTGTGAGATGGCTTCTATTTATAGATGACCAGGCAGAGTAGCCGTTATCTTCATCTCGCTGACAGAGAGTCCTCTGTGACCGTTGATAGAAGCTTTCCGAGTCACTCGGAAAGTATCCGTTGTAATGTGAACGTTGGAAACCGGTTTAACTCTCTTGGAAGTCCCAAAACCATTAGCGGTGTCTTGAAAAATAAGGTGGAAACCACCGTTAAGCTTAGCGTTCCAGTTTTCCAGATTTGGAAACAGCACGGCTCGACACAATCTATCGGGACTGGAGCGAGAGAAGGTGAAGACCCATGTCTGCTGGTGATTTGACGTTCGAAGCCGATTACTTTTGTAGTTTGAAAAGTGTATCCTCGATTGAATAACCTACAAAAGTAAATCAATTTTGGTTCTCAAAGTATAAAATACTTTGGCCCAAGATTAGACACGAGATAATAAAATAATTACGATAAATAAACCAACCGATTATCCGAGTCGAAACGAAATGGAATTTTCCGAGTCCAATATCCATGATACTCGAATTCCATCCGACTTAGTCTAAGCAAAGAATCAAGTTCAGTAAAGAATATCGAGAGAGGATTAACTTGATATAGACTAAGCATGAAACAAGTTAAGAAAACCGACTATAACAAAATAGGACTTATAACCACAAATCGGATTCCGAGTGAGAAAAGACGAAATAATAGTGTATTCAATCTGCGATAAATCGAGTGAAGTCTGGACTCATAACAAAGAGCCGGTTTTCGAATCGCTACGGATAAGCAAGAAATATAATACGTAAGAGCTGTATCACTCAAAAAGATACTATTTTACTTGAAAGAAATTTCGAGATACGAGAGAATGCCTTGGAATCAAAACTCCGTAGGTATGAGATTGTTATACCGATTCCTTTTATACAACTCAAAAAAGTATTGAGCGAGTGTCCGAGTCTTCAAGATAAACCGTCTTTTTCCGTGCTTAAGTTGATAAGAGCAAGTACAATCTACATAAATGGGGCAGGCCTTGTAGCCTTTGACGGTGTATCCGGACAAGTTTCCGTATGCGGGAAGTCATTGATTGTGGTGAAGATCATAACTCGCAATGTAAATTTCTCTTGATGGTATGCATCGTAAACCGAAACACCTTCTTCCCATAAAAGCTTGAAATCTTCAATAAAAGGCACCAAGTACACATCTATATTCCGTCCGTATAAAGACCCGGATATAGATTTCATGCTTCCCTACAAAATTACAGGAACAATGAATCGATCTTCATCTATTGAGGAGAATCGACATGGTGACGTAGCATGTTATCATAGACTCTTTCGTCGGCATGCCATGTTAAGTTCTTGGCATCGGTTGCACTTCAAAACAAGCGCTTAAACCTCGGTATTAGCGGCAACAACACCTTTGTAGGAGGTCCCTTAACACTCTCTCCATCGATGTTTTTTGTATCGAGGTACACCATATTTAGGACATTCGTGTTTATGTGAATGTTCTTTTCAGTACAATATGCAATCGTTGGGGCAAGCATGTATCTTCTTATACCCCATGCCCATAGGACACAACATCTTCTTCACCTCATATGTACGATTGGGAAGGATGTCGCGTTCGGGAGTATATCTTTGACCACACTCAAGCAACTTCATGAAACTTTTGTCGCTCCGAGCCATTAGCTATTTTGAAGTTCATCAACCTCAACACAGCTGATAAACGGGTATATTTATCACACCCGGGTAAAGAGGCTTCTTTGAATCGGCTAACAATTGCTCCAATCCGTGTGATTGATTGACTAAATCACGTTCTACTCTATGAACTAGATCTTCGAGTCGGTCTTCTAATTCCATGCTCGCTAGATTCATTTTCATCATACCCTTCATCTTCCTCTTGTACGCCATTATTCACAAACTTCTCTTCCTCATGCCATACTCATACCTTATAAGTTGTGTCAAACCCAAGCCGGTATAGGTGTCCTTTTACAACCTTAGCAGGCAATCTTGAGGAGTTAAAACACCTTAAACACGGAAAAATATGGACTGTTCTCCGAATTTGGTTTCATATTCGATTGTAATCTTTAGAAAGTTGTTAACACCATCACGATATTCTACACTCCTTCTATCGCTATAAACTCACGCTCGATCCGTACCTTACCCATAAACACTAGAAGTAATTCACCACATATAGTTCGAAAAATGTATGTACTTTCATCATTTAATTACGCATAAATAATATGACATGAGTCTAAGATCCTTCTACAGGGATAGATAGTCCTAAACCCATTCAAGAATAGTATGACCCTAGACCGTGTAGCAAAATCTTATCATACATTTGACAAAATTCGGGCAACATTTCCCTTAGTCCCTCAAGTACAACATATGAAATCAAAGTGGTTAATGTGTATATCCTTACTTAATTGTATGGTAACATAAGTAAAGATATACACATCAAACACATCGTCATCATAATTGTACCCGAAGAATGAGAGGGGAAATGAGCACCGTGATATATTGTCAAATTTATGATAAGATTATAGTAGCCACACAACTTATTATCATATTATTCTCAAATTGTCCAACACGGACAATTCAAAAACCATTACATACCAAGCTAATATCCTAAGCGCTATATGCACATTTATGCACGTACCGCGACCTAGGATAACTTGTTATATACAGATTTTTGAAAGGGTTCTCTAAGCTTATTAAATGCATATGATAATTTTACGAAAAACATAGATTAGTAACCAAAATAAGCACAATTATACACAATTATGCATGTCATTTATCAAATTACATGAAAACAAAATAGATGGTGTTACTTAGTATATATTCCGACACGAACCATTCACTACTATAAAAACCACTTTTAACTACGGTTAAAAATGACCTTTAACGACAGTTAACAAGCGTCGTGTATGTAGGCGTCGTTGTATGTACCACCTTTCACAACGGTTTTGAACCGTAGTCACCGGTCCCTATACGACGACGGCTCGGATGGAAAAAGTGCGGTAAAAGGCTATCTATGACGACGGTTCCTTCTTACGAACTGTCTATCATATGTCATCCTATGTAGTTGAGAATAATATTATAAAGAACCTATGATGACGGTTCAGGAGAAAGAACCATTGTCATAGATAAGCCTTTTACTTCGGTTTTGCGTAAAGTTTCGTAGCAATAAGTCTAATTTTTTTAATAATCTTTCTTGTGTTTGCTTGCCTTCTGTACAATATAAAAATTATATACAAACACATATACAAATCACATGTAATACACTCTTTCCCAGAATATATACAAAACAACATACTCATCACATTTTGTATATATATGGTACAAGTTAGTGTAAAAATATATAAGTATAATATATATACATATAACCGTATGGCCACTAAAATCACTAACTTCACCATCAAATAATGAAGAATGTTGTAAATATATACCTATTTCTTTATACGAGTTATGTACAAACTATGCCCAACCTTGTTTTAACTTGTTGAGCACTTCATCCGTATAGGGAGTGGGTGGCTTCTTTCCCAAGAAATATCGTAACCAATACTGTAAAAGACATATTAATTAGGTCAAGTAGTGCAAGAGTGTTAATCAAGCTGAAAAAGAATATAATCAATTACAAGTGCAAGTATACCTCTTTGGGACTAGCATTTAAATCGAGTTCGATCACAATCTCTTTCATGTACTCGAAGAGTGTAGAAGCCGTACTCCACGTTCCTTGGTTATTTATGGCACTACAATAATAAAAATGCATTCCCAACACAGAGAATTAATGAGTGCTTTATGTAGCTAGTAAGTAATATGAAATGAAAAACAATTAAAGTAGATTCTAATAAACTAGAGAACCTCACCTGACGGGGACAATTAGTGGTTGTGCTTTCTTCACTCATTTGTCTTTGATGCCTCCGCCATAATAATAACGGAGTAGAGCACTATTTTTTAATCAAAAAATAAAATTCAAGTTAGACATACCATTGAACAGATTTCTAATTAAACAACATAAAATTATTAAAAGTATGAACTCACGTCTCGACCACGTCCTTGATATCTTCCTTGACGTCACAACCTAGAGAATCAAGCTAGTAGGCCATATTAGCCCTTGGATATAAGGCAACAAGCATCCAATGGTGGCTACATAACCACAAATAATACATTTTCATATAAGTATGTATAACACCATATAAAACTTCGATTAATTAGTTCATTATTTTGTACACTTACCTCTCATTGAACGACACCAAGTATCATGGTTTATCCTTCGCGAGTATCTTTCATAATGTCAAAGATATAGTTGACTTGGTCGTCACGAGTCCAGTCCAACTCCTTGAATAATGGAAGGGTTCGAAACCGAGCGAAATCCTTCCCAATCTCGTGCAGCCACCTTACATATTAATTATATGTAGTTAGAAATTAAAAGTAATAGTAAAAAAAGAACTGACTATGAACATATTAACTCACATAATGCCAAGCGTAATAGTGGATATGCTGATATCCTCCATGTGCAAAAATAGCAATATGTCATCCGGGAAGACATAAACCATCATATCCCCTTCACGTCGCCCAAACACGTGGGACTCCTCAATGAATTTGAGAGGAGAGTTCTTCGGATGACGAACGGGCACCACTGAATGTTTGCTTGTGCCACTGGCGCCCTTCATCCCATTCTCGGATCGGTCCACGATATCTTATTAAATATCAATAAAAAATGAGAAATATATATATGTGGTATTAACAACGGTTAAATCTAATATTTTTAATAAAAATGAATTACCATAGTGAGGATGACCAAGATCTTGAGGCAGCAAAGAAAAGCGTTGATCTGCGTCGTTAATAGTGTGGAGGTCTGGTCCCCGGATCGGTAACTCACACTCGTCTTTCACACACATGACCTCTTTGACACTCACCGTCACCTCATCGGCTGCAAGGGTGTCCCGTGAACGACAATATCTCGCTCTCCACGGGAAAACAACACCGATGCCCCAACATGCTCTAGGGGAGGGTGATGAGAAGCTAGCTTGCAATTCGACTCATCGCATAAGAATAAGTATAACAATTACACATAAGATAACCTTTGACATAGAAGTTAAATAACCTAAAAACTCTGCAAATAAACGGACGAGTTTCCCTTAAAAGTAAACATTTTCCAGGAAAACGACCCCCATCCGAAACAATAAAAACATATTAATAAGTAATTACTCAACGGCCATGCACCAAAGTTATGCAACAACCACACAATATACACCATTCATTCAACAAGATTATACACCAATTAGTAAAAATGTAAACATGCATGTCAATAACGACACTCATCCGAAACAACAAATACATCCACTATAAGTAATTATTCAATAATATTATACATCCACTATAAGTAAATATAAACATGCATGTAAATATAATTAGGTTACAAAATCTAAATTACCTCCGCCGGAACTTCAAATTGGTCGATGAGTGAGCTCGCCCTCACGCTGGCCGGTGTGTGGGGTGATAATGGCATACCCGTGTTGGTGATGAAGTACGAACTCATTTAGGCCTCCATCTCTACCAGCTTTGCAACCACTTGGGACATTTGGGTATATTAGAACTCAATTATGGAGTGTTGACACTCCATTTGGGACTTCATTTGGGCCATTTCAGCCTTTATAAATGCTTGGATGGAAGTGACCGGTCTCATCTTCCTAACCCCAAAGTGCTCAACTATCCCAACCCAGCCAACACGACTCAAACACAACTGGGATACTCATCTCCTTGTAGGGCCAACGCTAATTTGTCCCTCCTCCTGGTGGTGTCAACGACTTTTGAAGTCGATGTTTGTAATAAAGATTCTGTAAGAAGAAAAAAATATTATCATTTGACAATTCATAAATATTAAAACCGATAAGTAGTTCTCAGAATAAATAAAGAAAATAGTAAAAAAACTAACGAGTTGGCGAGAAATAGCTTCTACATTGGGCGTAGTGAAGGTTCTATCTTTCTTCTTTCTTCCTTTGACCCATAGCTCGTCCCTATCAACAACAAGCTGCGAAGTATCTATGCTGCAACCTTCAATAGATGTTGTTTGAAGTTGTTGAAGGTTTTGCTTGTACAACCTCTCCTCCAACATCGTGTATCCCCCATGGGACAGCACATTGAGGGTACGCATTACTCTTAATCCTCTTCTGGTTGGCTTCACCTATCGCTCGCGCAAGTAATTAAGACAACGAAAATATCGATGCATAACACTTAAATAAAAAAAAAGTTGTATATATCACTGAAAATTTCTTCTATTTTATATTAATTCGACAACGAAAATATAAGTGCATAAGACAACTCTCCTCTCATTGTCCTCTACATCTCGCCTTTCTCAAGTATAGCTCACCACTTACATTTATAGAAAACCAACATCTTACTATTTTTATATGACATTGAAATATTGAATGAAGTTACATACTATTCAAACCCTCTATTTTCTCCTTAGAGCTATCCATTAACTTTTTATACAATCATTGATGATGTAGTATCAAAAAAAGGTATCAAAGTAATGAAATTACCATGTATTCCGGAGAGGTGACATATGCTTCAAATGATCTCCAGTCTTCCTTGGTAATACTATGGTAGACCTCCCAAGGTCTAACTTCTTGTTTTATCTGCCTTGTTTTGTAGACCCATATAGCGGCTATGCAATATTTGAACTCTCTAAACTTTTCTACCGCTGACATGAGTGTCTTGTGTTTGACGGAGGGGATATGCATTAATATATATTAACCATTTACAATATAAGTTGCAATACTAAGTTAAGATGTAGTTTATTTACCTAAATATCGTTCCAAAGTTTGTCCTTAATTGAATCGGGGACGTCAGCCCATTTTCCGTAATTGATGTTTACGTGGGAGTAGGTTGCCGCACCAACAAAGCTAAAAAGGGAGCTTTATGCTCACTTACAGCATTTCCGTGGCTATCAAAATCAACCCGTGTAAGGAGAGTTGGATCATCTCTACTCCGGACAAACATTTCCTTGTTCATCATTGTTCGCCCCATTGATTTTTAGTACTTTTGGAAGAATCCTTTTTATACTCGCAAGCAATTATACAACTCTTGATAAACAAACATGTACAGACAAATTTCGGACGAAAACACATAACGGAATTATACAACTCTCTGCTCATTGTCACTTATACTTTCGAGTTTAGATCTAAAATTGGAAAACACTATCTACACTTTCGAGTTTCATGAAAATACCGAAAATACCGAGGCAAACCATAATAGAATTCAGGAGAAAATGCTAAAGATGAAGCAAAAGAGACTAACCTGGTGGTGCCTAGAAAGAGAAGTCGACAAGAGAGGTGCAGCCACAACCGGAAACACGGAGAGAATGAGCGGGGGAAGTGCAAGCACGACCAAAAACCACAGAGAAAATGAGTGGGAAACCACCAGAAACCACCACCAACCGCGAAAAGAAGAGCAACCGAAGAGAGAGAGAGTGTGTGTGTGTACGATCGAGAGTGAAAAAAGTGAGACTCGGCATTGGTCGAGGGTTTTCTTTTCGCAAAACTTTAGACTACGATTCTCTACTAAGAATCGTCGTCTAAAGTTCTTAGACTACTGGTTCTTTAACCGAGTTGCTTGTCATAGATATATTAAAACCGCATTTTTTACGAAAATGTCACCAGTCCATTTTTCATGACGATTTGTCCTTTTAACCGTCGTTAAAGATCCGTCGTTAAAAGTGGTTTGTTTAGTAGTGATTGTTGTAACTTTTTATTTTTTTTTTGTAGTGCTTAAATTAATTTTTTTAAATACAAAAAGGTATGTATATATATAATAATATATGGTTTCCTTTTTTCTTCCAATTTTAATGTATTCTATATTTATCATAAACTAGACATGATTTTTTTGAAGTTTTACATAATGCATAGGACAATTAAATATGAATAAAATGTTGAGGTCATCACTTTAATTTCCTTTAACAACCCAAGACATAACAGGAACCGAGAATTCCCTTGTTGTGATTAACAATGAGGTCGGGTTTACAAGACAAAACGTGGAGTGTGCATGCAATGTAGGCCGATCCACAAAAATAGGAAAAGGGGTAAGGGAGTTAAATGGAAACAAGAGTGATAAAAAATAGTGAATTATTACTAGTTTCTCATTGTTTATCACCTTTGTTTCCATTTGGCTCCTCTACCCCCTTCTCCCCTTCTTCGTGGAATGGCCTACGTTGCATGTACACCCCATATTTTGTTTTGTGAACCCGGGCTCATTGTTAAACAAAACAAGAGAACTCCAGTTCTGTTATGTCTTCGATTGTTAAAGCAAATTAAATGGTGACCTCAACATTTCATTCATATTTCATTATTGTTTTATGAATTACGTAAATTTCAAAAAAATCAAGCCTCTAATTTACGATCATGTATAATACAACAAACTTGTAACTAAAAGGAAACCAAAAATTTAGATGATTGGATAAATTTCACTACTACAAGAACCACTTTTAACTACGGTTAAAAATGACATTTAACTACGGTTAACCAGGCGTCGTGTATATGGTCGTTGTTGTATATAACATCTTTTACTACGGTTCAAAAGCTGAAGACATAACCTATAACAACGGTTCTTTTTGAAAAAGCTGTCGTCATAGGTGACTTACAATGACGGTTCTTCAAGAGAACCGCCATCATAGGTCTAAATTTTTTAAAAAATATAGACCCCTTTCGAATCTGAAAATTTGGGATCTAAAACTGAAAGCTAAAATAGAGAGCGAAAAAGAAACCAATGAACAAAAACAAGTCGGATCTAAATACGGATGAAATTGTTGAAAGGGGATTTTGACAAATTTCCTAGCTTTAGTTAACGAATTCATTATAATGGAAAATTACACATCTAACAATGAACCATGAGGATATAAGAGATATTCAACTCTTCAATTACACATCTAACAACGAAGATCCAATAGATTTCAACTCTTCAATTACGGATCTCACAACGAACCATGGAAAATTATCGTAATGTAAAAAGGAAAAATGAAAAATGAGACGAAGAAAAGCAAACGCTACTAGCAATATGATGGTGAAAGTCTTGCACAAGCCCTTTCTCTCTCTCTCTCTCTCTCTCTCTCGCCCATCCTCACACAATAACATTCCACGCTGAATCTAATCTAATCTCGAAAAGAGTTGGTAGAAACAAAATTCATCGAATTCAATATATCATACTTTTGCTCCAACTCGTAAGAAGTGGAAGGGGGAGAGAGAGAGAGGATTACGAACCCGAACGTCACCTGATTCCGAAGAAGAGAGGGCTTGGCGAGAAGGCGTCCCTGCTCCTCCTCCCGGCGACGACGATAGATCTTAGGCACGGATGGCGATGCGTAGACCATGGAGGGCGAGGCTGGTGAATCCTAGGGTTTGGAGCTTCCAAACTATGGCGGATCCAATGAGGTCTCGGTGGCCGGCGGAGTCAACCAATCGGTGAGGAAGGTGAAACGAGAGAGAGTGGGAGGGGAGGGGAGGGGAAGATGAAGAGTGAGGAAGGAGAGAGAGAGGGGTGGGCGGTTTCAAATCCGAGAAATAAGGGGGATGAGAGAAAGGGGGATTAATTCGGATATGAGGACTCTTTTGACTACGGTTCAATCAAAGAACCGTGGTCAAAAGTACCTCTAAAAAGGTTTAATTAAATTCATATGTCTGCTCTAGACTTTTAACTACGGTTCAATTAAAGAACCTGTAGTAAAAGGTCTCTTTTTATTATCTATGACTATGGTTCTTTCATAAAATCGTAGTCAAAAGTTGACAGCTTTACCTATGACGACGGTTCATTAAAAGAACCGTAGTCATAGATGTTAAACAACGCCGCTTATTTACAAAAATGCCACCGATCCATTTTTCATGACGGTTTGTCCTTTTCACCGTCGTTAAAAGTGGTTCTTGTAGTAGTGTTTGTCCACCCCCAACATCATCTGGTCAAAATAAACAAATTTGACAATAAATTTATCTTTATGACAAGTTTTTGGAGAGATCCCTATATCCAAAAACCTTTCCAAGTTTTTTCCATTTTCACCTTTATATTTTCTCCCTTTTGATCTTTAAAATCTAAACCATAAATATTTTTATTTTCCTAAACCCTAAACCACAAATTTTTCTATTTCACCGAACCCTTAACCATAAACATTTCTATTTCTCTAAACTCTAACTAAATTTGGATATCAATTTTGATAATTGGATAAATGAGTCCACCCCAACATCACCTCATCAAAATAAAAAAATTTGGATACAAATTTGTCTTTATGACAAGTTTTGGGGATAACCCTACATCCAAATTATCTTTCTATTTCTCTAAACCCTAAACAAATTTGGATACACTATTTCGATTTACCATCCTTAACTATAATTCTATTTCCGTATAATAATTAAATCCTAAACTCCTAAACCCTTTTCTCAAAATCTCAAACATTTCATGAATTTCCAACTTAACAAACTAAACAAATGTTACCCATATTCTCAATAAACGATTCAACATTTCCACAATCTCAAACATTACCCACATTCTCAACATTCACATAACTATTGCAAATACATTTAACATTCAACTATCTAAATTTTGTAAATAACTTAAAGCAAAAAATAACAGAGGATAGAGATTCATACCGGAAAAACGACAACACTAGCGAGAGTGAGTAAGAGGCTTGACGACGAAACACAACGACAACGACCGACGATAGATACAAAGCAAGAGAGGACACCTACACCTAAAAGAAACGAGAGGAATGAGTGAACGAAAGGAAAGAGGCAAGAAGAGGTACAACAACGAGGGTAACTTACCGGCGACAAGTATAAGACCGAGTAGATCTAGATCCGAGGTAATAGTGGACGAGAGGAACTATGGAGAGCGATAAGACCGAGTGTGGAAAGCGAGATGAAGTGGGCGTGGAAATGTTATTTTTTATTGGGATCATATTTAATACTATCTAGTTAGGGATAATTGGTAAAGGGTGATTGGGGGCATTAAAGTTGTGCCATCGGTGCGAGTTTAAGAATCATAGTGAGCATCGGGGTGCTAAGGTGTCATGGTTTGAAACTTAGGAGAATTGCGTGGTTTATTAATTTTATTTTCGTTTTAAGCTCAAACATAAGTGCGACTTAGTCCTTTTTTTTTTTTTCCTTCTTTAGATGAATCATCCATCAGCTTCATTCGATCCCCACGCTATGCATATGCTACATGGAACGTATGTGGCTACACATATATATAAGATCCATGCTAGTATGCTAGAACATGTGCGGGATTCTTACCATGAGTTCCATAACCCGCTCGTTCGTGCATGTCGGCTTCTATAGTCCCCGCCACCGGTAGCCCCATGGGATGAGTTCATAATTTGATATCATGATTTCATGGTGACATGATACCCTGGTATCAACGCAGCTAGATTTCAAATACTAGGAACTTGGACCCCAATTACCAATGATTTGTTGGTTAGGGAGGACTTGGAGATAAGGGGAATTACTCATGGAACACTTTAATTCTATTTTCCAATGTTGTATGTCCCCCACCTCCTCCTTCACCTAAACCAGCCATAAGCTACTGTTGCCCCTACTTGCACTTGGTCTCCAACAACCATTACCTACTCCTCTGCAATTAGATTCCGAGGATAGTATGGGGTTTGATTCTATGTATGACTCATCAAACAATTCTAGGGGTTACGGGGATGTACATGTCATTATAGATATACCAGATTCCCCGAGCTTGTCATATTGGGTTCATACGAGGAGGGTGATAAACGGACATGGAGGAGGACCTTGAGATATAGAAGTATGAGATTAGATGGAGGAGCAGCGTGATATAAGAGTGGTTGACATTAGTTCTCACTTAGAGGCCGACAATGGCATTTGAGACCCATATTATTATGACCATTCCTAAGATTGTTAGAGTTGAGTGGCTATTATCTCCACAACATGTCATATATATATATATATATATATATATATATATATATATATATATATATATATATATATATATATATATATATGTAAGAAAGAAGGTTAGGAAACTTAACACATGATTATTTGTAGGGCTCAAGAATAAAATAAAATGTAATTTTCGTGCTTCTTGTTTATATAAACGCAATAAAGTGAGTATTTAACTAAATTTTTTGTCATTTTGGTCGTTAACATTTTGTTTTTGCAAGGGAATAAAACTAAGAAAAATTTGTTTCTATGATTCAGCATGTCCGAGCCGAAAGTAACAATATAACTCGGGACGAAGCCGAGGATTTCGGTAATGGTGGAGGACATGCTGAACAGGCATTAGAGACCCCTCTGAAGTCACAGACAAATCCTTGGTGGGACCCAATCTATAATCTTAGAGGTTTCTTTTTTGACACCATGGACCCAAATTATTGAAGAAACATAGTGATAGAGCTAATGAAAAAGTTTTCCCTAACACCTACTAAATCCAATCCTAAGCCCGACAAGTTAGTAGATCAAGTTGCTCGACGTAATCCTAAGACTTATGATGGAAAATATCGATATCGTGGAATTAGAAGACCGGATTACGAAGTGGAAAAGATATTTGCGATTTTCGAAGACTCGAAGAAAAAAAGAGTTAATATAGGGACATATTACTTTACTAGAGAAGCACACATATGGTGGAGCCCTATGAAGAATAGATTTTGAGGGCATGAGCTAAGATGTTTTAAATTTCCGGAAGAGCTTAGAGCCAAATTTTACCAAATCACGGTTCGTCGACAAAAGGAAAAAGAGTTCCTAAAGTTAAAATGAACAACAATATGTGAGTAATGCGGTATGCTAGCAAATTCATGATTTTCCCTAGACTTTGTTGATATTGATAGGATGAAAATGATAAGATTTGAAGGTTTGGCCTTTTACATTCGGCATCAACTAGTTGGTCAACTGTTGAGAAAACACCACAAGCGCATGGTATAGCTATAGCTAGAAACCAGCGAGTACGGGTCGAACTCGCTTTCAAGTACTAAATCTGCCTAAAAACTCTAATCTAGGTGAAACTCGGTTCGACAACGATTTGGTTTGTGGATTCAACTAATAGCAAAATAACTACGAGAAATCAATGAATAACAAGCCTTAGATTGGGATTAATCACACTACTATGCCCGAAATCAAAATCGAATACTTGTTTAAGATTTTCCTATGCTAGCGAGTTTAGAAGGGGAGACACCAATTAAACCTATCTTCGCCTACTTTCGAAGGTCAAAGACTAATCTTGCACAGTCTAATCCCCTATTTTCATGAGATTAATAAAGAGAAAAATCACAAAGAATGCATCTCACAGCCCCGATTGGAACCTTAATTATTTTCATATTGAAGTTCAAATCGTTCACAACGTCATTCTAGGTGAGTTTTCATCTTTCGATGTTTACAAAACCCGAATAAAAGCATATGAGTCCTCTCTCGAGGCAATCAATGAAAAAGTGATGAACAAAGTGAATTCTAATATATCAAGCATAGAACAATTCAATTGGTACTCAATTCATGTTTATTAAGGAATAATAGGGATCAATCCCAACCTAAGTAGAGAAATTAGCCCCTAAATATGATACTAAATAATTGACAAGATTCAAAGGAAATAAACATGAAGACTATAGAGAAATCACAAAGAGCAAACATAAAGAGAGAGAATTAAGAATTGCCGAATAGAAATCCGAATACTTGAATTCAAATTAGTCTTCAAAATTCAAAATCTTAAACTTCAATCTAAAGGGATTTGACTGCTGGAAACTACCCTAGAAACCCTAAAAACTAATGGAGAAAAAAACTGCCAAAAAACTAAACGAAAATCGCTTATAAAGTCATCGAAATTGCGTCCCCAGCCATGCAGGATTCTCATATGGCCGTGCAACTTCGGCACGGTAGGCCATGCGGAATTCCTGAACTTTCGCCTCTTACTGCATAGGCTGTGCAACAGCTGCAAGGTAGGCCTTGCATGACTTCAACTTTCCTAACTTCTTGCACGACCGTGCAAGGTGTACACTGGTGGCCGTGCGGCCTTCCTTGACTTCGAGCCCTTCGCCCGATGATCCGCATGTTTGTGTAGCTTTGCGAGTTGGCTCGTGTAACTTCACTTGGATGAGTTCTAGGCTTCTTTCTTGCCTCCTTTTAGGCCCGAACCTTTCTCTTCATCATTTTTCATCAAATTTGTCTTGAATCTCTCTAATTTAAGCCTAGAAAACCTATAATTAAGAGATTTACGATCTTAGGTGGCGATAAAGAGGAAATGAACATAATCTAACCCAAAACCAAACAAATATTATTAAAACCACCACATAATTGGGTTAAATAATGCCTTAAAAACTGATAAATACGAGGTTTAACAACTCCCCTATGCTTAGCTCTTGCTCGTCCCCAAGCAAGACTTTCAATTAACGATCCCGGGTAAAACCTCGCATTCACCCTCCTCGGGTGACTAGTTAATAGTTCAAACAATGGGAAATAACCATGCACACAAACAACCCATTCAAAGTTTCATACTTTCCATGAAAACTTGCCTGAAAATTCAATGACTACAATGCTTAGTTACAATACACAACTCTCTCATATTGAACTACAATAACACTCATGACGCACTCAAACAAATGGCGAACTAGCTTGACCGATGGAACCTCACTTTAGGAAATGTGGATCACTCCATCTCATTTGAAATTTTTGAGGGTTCTCTCAATGTCTCTCTCCAAAAACACAACCTACCATAAGCTTGATCATATTCTCATTCTCCACCACTATAGAGGCAAAAATGCAAGTACAATCAAGAGGTCTTTCAAAGCTTGTAATGTGCCCAAGGTTCATTGGTAGAAAGGGAATCAATTTGGGAGATGTGGAGCTGAATAGCCGAGGCATAACAGCAAAGGACCAAAAAAAACACTTCCAATCATGACTAAAAACTTTCTCTCAAGTCACCTCTTTAAACACAACATGCTTTAAGATAACTTATGGAATGAGCATACAACGTCTTTGAACCTTCTACATGCCAATCACTTATTTCTTCACTTCTTTTCTTTTTTCAAAATTTTTTTCTTCTCCTTTTTTTCATTATTTTTTTTTTTTTTTCAAGTATTCAAAACTTTCAGGAAAGACTTTCAAGAGAGGATACAATTAGCATGAGAATCATAAACACTACCCAATTCCAAAAGAGTCTAAAAGAGGGACTTTCCTTTTTTTTTTTTTCAACACGGGTCCCCAAACTACAAACTAAATGCAACACTCCATCATTCAACCCAAAACTACCCAATAAGTATTGCTCCACTAGACCCGACTTTGGTATAGGAAATGTATAAAGGCCAAAGGTAAAGTGAATGCAGGTGTATCAAGAAACCGGTTAAAGCTCAAAGGGGTAGCAAAATGGTATAAATGAATGGGATGACTTTTTGGCTTATGTAGCTTGAAAACAAACGAATGCCCTTATCATATTACATAATGCATATGCCAAGAGTGGTATCAAAGAGAAACAAAGCAAGTTCTAGAGGTATGCATCAAGGAAGAGTCACACAAATAATGAAACATGAGACTAAAAACTAATGAATTAGTTTATAAAGCTCAAAGTCTCATGGGCTTATCCACCACAGATCAACAACTAGCTCAAAAGGTTTACCACTTGCTAAAGTTTAACCAATCATACAATGAAATTCTCAAAGACACCGACAAGCAACTCAAGACATTACAATCAAATTCATTTGCAAGTTCATTTCCACACAAAGTTTCTACCAAGAATGGGCAATCAAATTATGCACAATTACGCTCATAGATCAACTATCACATTTTACATCATCATCACAAGAGGGGTTCTCAAAACTATTTTTGGGATTTTTTAAAATTTTTGTTCTTTAAAAAAATTTTTTAAAGCAATAAAAGCTAACTAACAAAGATACCACACATAGAAGAAAATGAAAGAAGGGATGGAGCGTATTTAATGAATTTCCCTCCTCCATAATTCCTCAAATAGGCTAAGATCAAAAAGAAAAACAAAAAAGTAATGCAAAGATTCTAACATATAAGCTTAGGACTATATGATAAACGAAAAGGTAAAAAATGAAAAAGTAATCCTAAGAAACTACATGAATGCAACCTAAGTGAATGCAAATCCATCTCTACCATCCTTAAAACATCATCTAAACGTTGTAAGCTACTCCTCTATGCTTAACTCTTTCATTGTCCTCAATGAAAAAAGGCAAGAAAAGAGAGGAAAGGGAAGAAATCCGACAAACAATGGTAAATTGTAATAAGGGTGGGAGGGAGGGAATTTTTTTAGAAAGCAATAAAATACTTGGGTTGTCTCCCAAGAAGCACTTGTTTAAGGTCCCTAAGCTTGACCCTTACCTCAAATGGTAGACGAGTAAGGACTAGGGAGGAGGATAAACCGAAGACTGGAGTTGTGACATGACATCCACTACCTCCTCTTCATAATCAACACTATGAGCAAACCGAATATCGGCTTCGGTGGGCATGTTTGGTGGAGCGAGTCGGCGTGGGTGGCTCATCCAATGTGTGGATATCAAATCAACTACAGCGCTGGGAACAGGAGCCAAGGGTACAGGTGGTGGTGGGAGGAAGAAATCAACACTTTCACCACGGATGTCAAAGGAGATCTTCCCTGCATGTACATCAATCACAGACTGCTACGGTTGCGAGAAATGGTCTCCCTAAAATAATAGGGACTAGGATGCTCTCATCCATATCCATCACCACAAAATCGCGAGGAACAACAAACTTCCCTACTTGAACGGGTACATCCTCCAAAATACCCACGGGGCACCGAACGGACTGATTTGCGAGCTGAATGGAGATATTGGTGGGTTGCGAGATCACCTAGATGAAGCTTCCGTACGAGTGGAAGTGGCATCGCGCTCACATTTGCTCCGAGATCACAAAGGGCTCTATCAATCTACACTCCCTTGATTGAGCAAGGAATAGAAAACTTCCCGGGTCATGTAGCTTAGAAGGTGACTTGCTCTACGAACTGCACTACACACCTCCCACATGCTTATTATAGAGACATCCTCCAACCTAGTCTTCTTAGAAAGTATCTCCCTTAAAAACTTTAGATAGAAGGGTGTTTCCTTAATAGCTTCTAGGAATGTCATGTTAACGTAGACTTGCTTCAACATATCAACAAATTTCAAAAACCTAGGCTCTAGCAATCTCTCGAGAATATGGTACAGGTGGCCGATATGGGCATACAAGAGGTGTTTTTAGGCATGCTCCTCTGAAATTTGAACTGGACTTTGTTGCTCAACCTTAGTAGTATTGTGCTTATCTTTCTGCAACACCACGAGTGGGACTATCTACTAACTTTGCACTATAGGTTTGAATGACATTGACATGAGCCCTAGGGTTGGTCTCGAGTTCACTTGGAAGTTGCCCTTGAGGTCTATACAAATGACTCACCTGCTGAGCTATCTTGGCAATTTGGGCGTCTATCATCTTTCGGTGAGTAGACATGCTATCTAGTTGGGTTGTGATGATCTTGATGGACTGGGCCACGTCGTCGTTGTCCTTACTTTGAGTCCGGATAAATGCTCTTATGAGGGCATCTGTTTTTGGTTCTTGAAGGAAAGAAGGTGGACAAGTATCCTTCGATGAGAACCAGGAGGTTGGGTGCTCATTGGTGGCTGAAGGTTGGGGTTACGATGCGATAGGTTCCGATAGTTCTAACCCCTTGGGTTATAGCTTTGGGGGTATGGCCTGCTTTGGGCTCCTTGGTTGAAGTTGTGGAGAGCATTGACTTGCTCGGGGATAAGAGTTTGACATTCAACTCTTATGTGCCCATGTGTACCACATACCTCACATCAAACTGTAGTCCAAAATGATGAACTAGAAGAACCTCGCTTGGGAGGAGACTGTGGCCATCTTCTCCATCTTAGACACTAGTGCATGTAGCTTGCTTGATAATAAGGCCACAACATCAACTTCATACTTCCCTTCTATCTTGGGTACTGTCCTTTTACTACCCCAATGGTAACTGTTATGCACCATACTCTCAATAAGAGCTTTTGCCACACCTTCTCCCCTAGCCATAAGAGCACCTCCTACAGCTGCATATATGGAAATCTGAATTTGGGGAGGTAAACCATTATAGAAGGTTTGTAGGAGCATCCACTCTAGAATACTATTGTCGGGACATTTCTTCCGGAGGTCCTCGTACCTTTCCAAAGCCTCATAAAGTGACTCTCCATCCTCTAAGCGGAAAGTGGAGATGGCGTTTTGCGATATAGCGAGTCTTGCTTGAGGGAAAGAATTTTGCCATGAATGCCTTTGACAAAGCTTGCCAAGTGGCGTACTTGTTGGGATCCTTATTTAGCAACCAACCCTTGGCTCTATTCTTTAGTGAGAAGGGAAAAATCTTTAATCGAATGGCTTCGTCGATAAGATTGTTAATCTTCACGGTCCCACACTTCTCCAAAAGGAATTGATGTGTCGGATGGTGTTTTTGTTGGGAAGCCCTCCAAATGCATCTTGCCGCACAAAGTGAATGAGCGACATCTTTACCTCAAAATCCTCAGCAACCACATTCGGCCCAACGATGGCCGATCACGCCCGGACGCATTAGGGATGGAATAGTCCCCTAGTGGTCTCGGTTATGGTCCCCGCTCTGCCATCCTTTCCTCTGTTCTCCGCCTTCTCACAGCTGTGCTGATTGCTCTTGCTTGTTGCTTCGATTTCAGTGGTCAAATGAGATAATTTCTCTCCCTCTTCGACTCCTCCTACGCATGCAAAAACAAGAACTATACCAAGCGTAAATGGGTTTAAGCAAAAATTAAGAAGAGATTGGTGTTGGAACAAGAACACAAGACCTAGTTTCAAGTCTTAAAGCAAATTTTGTACTCAAAAGAACAGAGTTCCCCGGAAACGACGTGAAAAAACTTGTTGAGAAAACACCGCAAGCTCACGATATAGCTATAGCTAGGAACCGGCGAGTATGGGTCGTGTCCACGAGGAACTCACTTTCAAGTACTAAATCCGCCTAAAAACTTTAATCTAGGTGAAACTCGGTTCGACAACGATTTGGTTTGTGGATTCAACTAATAACAAAATAACTACGAGAAATCAATGAATAACAAGCCTTAGATTGGGATTAATCACACTACTATGCCCGAAATCAAAATCAAATACCACTTGAGATTTGCCTATGCTAGCGAGTTTAGAAGGGGAGACACCAATTAAACCTATCTTCGCCTACTTTTGAAAGTCAAAGACTAATCTTGCACAGCCTAATGGCCTATTTTCATGGGATTAATAAAGAGAAAAATCACAAAGAATGCATCTCACAACCCCCAATTGGAACCTTAATTATTTTCATATTGAAGTTATAATCGTTCACAACGTCATTCTAGGTGAGTTTTCTTATTTCAATGTTCACAAAACTCGAATAAAAGCTTATGAATCCTTTCTCGAGGCAATCAATGAAAAAGTGATGAACAAAGTGAATTCTAACCTAACAAGCATAGAACAATTCAATTCGTACTCAATTTATGATTATTAAGGCATAATATTGATCAATCCCAACCTAAGTAGAGAAATTAGCCCCTAAACATGATACTAAACAATTGACAAGATTCAAAATAAATAAACATGAAGACTATAGAGAAATCGCAAAGAGAAAACATAAAGAGAGAGAATTAAGAATTACCGAATAGAAATCCAAATACTTGAATTCAAATTAATCTTCAAAATTCAAAATCTTAAACTTCAATCTAAAGGGATTTGACTGCTGGAAACTACCCTAGAAACCCTAAAAACTAATGGAGAAAAGAAGCTGCAAAAAAAACTAAACAAAAATCGCTTATAAAGTCGCCAAAAAGCACTCGCATGGCCGTGCGGGATTCTCTCACGGTAGGGATGGCAGTGGGTCTTCGACCCGACCCGGACCCGCCAGACCCGACCCATTTGATCGGGTCCGGGTCCAAAAATTTGGACCCGATGGGTCCGGGTCGAGTCCGGGTCTAACTACTCCGAGTCCGGGTCTCAAAAATAAGACCCGGACCCGACCCGAGACCCATTTAAGACCCGTTTAAGACCCGAACACTAATTTTATTTTTTTAAAAAATTCTAACAGCGAGTATTCATGCAAATTTGGACCCGAGTGCAATTTGGAAACCCTTCCCACAATTTGTTGTTAAGCTTTGATGGACTTTGAACTTTGTGGTGTCAAACTTTGATGAACTTTGTGTTTAATATATTGGTGTATTTGGTTTGTATAAACTAAGTTTTTGGTTTGTACAATAGGTTCGTTGATAGATAAGTTAGTATAATGCTAAAGAGGTTATATGTAATAAAATTGCTTGTAAATTTACAATAATATTAAAATAGGGCACAAAATACCGATTTTTAAACTCATTTATGATAAAAATATACTAGACCCGTTTAAGACCCGTGGACCCGCCGGGTCCGGGTTCGAGTTCGGGTCCAAATTTTACAGACCCGCCGGGTTCGTGTCGGGTCCGGGTTCAAGTTTAAAAAGTTCAATGGGTTTGGGTCCGGTCGGACCCGACCCATTGCCATTTCTACTCACGGCCGTGTAATACAGACACGAGTAGGTTGTGCGGAATTCCTGAACTTTCGCCTCTTACGCACGGGCTGTGCAACATCTACGGCGTAGGCCGTGCACGACTTCAACTTTCCTAACTTCTCACACTGCCATGCACAACTTCAACTTTCCTAACTTCCTTGACTTCGAGCCCTTCACTCGATGATCCGCACGGCCGTGCGGCTTTGCACTGATTGGTCGTGAAACTTCACTTAATGAGTTCTAGGCTTCTTTCTTGCCTCTTTTTAGGACCGAACCTTCCTCTTCATCGTTTTTCATCAAATTTGTCTCGAATCTTTCTAAATTAAGCCCAAAAAACCTATAATTAAAAGATTTACAATCTTAGGTGGCGATAAAGAGGAAATGAGCATAATCTAACAAAACAAATATCATTAAAACCACCACATAATTGGGTTAAATAATGCCTTAAAAACTGATAAATACCAGATTTAACATCAATCTATAATAAATATCAACAATTGTATGAGAGAGCATTAGAACTTGAGCGAGTAAAGATTGAACGAAGAACCTTAAACCCAATAAATCCAAAAAGAAAGTGGAATAATACACGTGAAAGTGTAATTCAAAAGAAACTTAATCCTGGTTATAACAAGGGTTGCCCATTAGCTACTTCGAACCCCGTGGAAAATGGTCAAGCAAATCATACCATAACGGAATATCAAGTAGATAGTAATAAATATACATGGTATGGTAGCCCTGAACATTTAGTGTATTCTTGGCCAAGGAGGCAGAAAGTTGTAGAGAAGGGAGTTGCCAAGCCCCTCATGCTATCACGTCAAGGACCCGTACCACTTTCCAAACCTGCAACCTTAGGGTAAGCCTATATGATGAACAAGAAAGAAGCCACCATTTAGGGTACGGTTGTCACTGGTACTCTCTTTTTAAACTCAAAGTCTTTTTATGTTTTATATTTGTACATGCTACCTTTTAATTAAATTTAGATGATCATAAGGTCGGGACTCGAAGCCCAAACTAGTTTGCCAAATGAAAAAGTGGTATAATGCCCAATCCTTTACAAGCATATGCCCATAGGTATTTGTGGGGAGTTGTTCCTAGTTGATTTAATCCAATTTGATCCGTCGAATTTGATGTAATTTTAGGAATAGATTGGTTGGCAACTCATGAAACAAATATATAATGTAAAATTTGTAAGATTATTCTAAAAAACCAAAAACGGCATTAAGTGTGCTTTTATGGTGAAAGAAATACAAAGGAGTATCTCATAATTTTTGTCATGGAAGTTAATAAGTTACTAAGGAAAGGTTGCACAACGTGTTAATGTTATGTTACATAAGATAGGAAAAAGAAATCAAATATAATGAGCCTTGCTTTTATATCAAGTGTAAAGCCTTAAGGCCTTTAGACTAGATGCTTAAACCTAGAACTCAAGCACTATATATATGTTGAGTCTTGCTTTTGTAAAGCACTTTTTCTGAATTTATGAAATAATTGAGTTATGCTCCTTACATCCAAAATCTCTTTTCCTTATCCGAGTTTGATTAATTAAGTGGTTATCAAAGAGTCTTAAGCTTGTAGGGTGATGTTGTCTTATCCTAACTTGTTTAAGGGCCCTAATCAATCTAGGTGATGGGTCTTATCCTAGAGTGATTAGTCTATTCAATTACTAATACCTTGAGTTTTTCACTTCCCCTCTTTTTTCAACTGGTCTATTATTACTTATCTCTTACCCTCTTCAACCATCATCAATCTTATGTCCTATTTGATTTCAGTCCCAAATTCCATCCCCTCTTTTCCCCTCCTCAAAACTCCCAGACATTGCACAACTGAGTTGTATTTGGAGTAAGGGTGAACTTTGGGACTCTCCCACTTTTCCCCTCAACTTCGATTCTTCCCCACTTTTACCTTCACCAACTACAACCTCTCTACTACCTCTCCATCAGATTTCAACACCCCTACTTTCCCCCTCTTTTTCCCACTTCAAATTCCCTAAGATTGTTTATCTTGGGTAATCTCTTCTTTTCGATTTTAGGTCTTTTTGTCCCCCTCTTTTGTTTACATGAAGAAATATCAAAGAGATTCATTTGAATAAAATAAGGTGAGTAATTCTAATATTTTCTTTTTAATTAAAAATGGTTAGGGAAGATGATTAAAAACAAATAAGTCATGAATTTGATAATCTAGAGTTAACCAAAGAAGTAGGAACTTAATTTCACTAAATTAGGAAGTCACCTTGATTTTATCTTGTGATTTGTTTGATTATTTGAAAATTATAATTAAATTATGGATAAGCATGATTGATAATCTTAAGATGTATTCTAATCTTGTATGTATAGTTTATAAAAAATCAATATATACTTGTTATAAGAAAAATGATTGTTGAATGTAGCTATTAATTTCATATTGTTGCCTATTTTTCTGTATTATTTGAATTTCTGCAAATTATTAGATGTATAAAGAAAATCTGAAATTTTTACTGCAACTTCTGCATATTATTTGACAATTTCTTTAAAATGTCGATGAATTTTAGATGTGTAGATTCTGAGTTATTAATTTCCATGTAAAATTGCTCACTTCATGGTAAATATAAACTAACTATATGTTTCTAATTGTTAGAGGATTTGTTGATTAATTATGACACATAAAATTAGTAGAATAAACTAGAAATGGACTACATGGACTTATAGAAATTATTTTAAAAGTATTAAATCTGATTTCATACATGTTTATGACTAAAAACATCATGATGAACTTGTTAATCTAATATGTGAATCTGTGTTTTCTTGAAAGAAATATGACTATAATATGAATTTAAGATGTGCAAAGATTATGTTTAAAAAGGGAATGAAATTCATGTTTGCATAGGACTATTGCTTATGTGTTACATTCTAGAGTTATGGTCGTAGAAGTAGTTTGTCTTTGTGTGTAACACATTGCCTAGTTGGAAAGGTTTAATCAATTCACTAGGATGTGATTTTCGATGTGTTATGTGATATGTGTGAATATCTAGTTTTACCTTGTGATGGCTTTGGTCGATTCACTAGGGTGTGAATTCTGCCTCCACAGTTTGTGAGTTTAGGGAACTATGTTCTCTAAAGCGAGAGGTCCCTAGTCGGTATTTTGTAGTGGCTTATGTCAATCCACCAAGTTGTGTTTCGACCTGTGTGTTTTCCGATAGTTCGTTATGGTGATAATGAGTAGATCTTCCTAAAATTAAGAAACTTAACGACATAATTAGAATTCTAATCCATGTGTTGAACTATTACAAAGTATGACATGATATTTGTGTTTTCTAAAGTTATAAATGTTTGTCATATCCATAATGATAGGAAATCTATGTGAAAGTTTTTTTTTTTTTTTTGGCATATGAGATGGTTACGATCAAGTTATTAGGCCAATATTTCATCTCCCAATAAATGTCCACATTACTTTTGGCTACTGGCCGACTTTGTACAACTAATAGATCCTTTTCCACTTCCTTAATTCTTCTCCCAAAATCCCCAAATGTTCTTGAACTACATGCAGCCAAACAAGATGTACACTACATCATTTTCCGAGATACCGCATCCGGATGTTGGTCATATATTTCTTTAATCACTTGTTTACACTCAGCATCATCAAACCATATTTTTCAAATCTAAAACTCTTTTACTCTTTCCAGTTTATATGGTTAGGTTGATCCGTACATACGGAATGAACACATGATTACACTTATAACATACCAAATTCTCAACACGAGCATTTAGATAAAGGCTACTCTAGCCATAATTTGTTGTAAATCAATCTAAATATTCCGGAATATATCGTCTTTTATCGTTCCCTATTTTCCAAGTATACCAAGGGCCTCGTAAAGCTAAATCCCCGAGGTTACATTCCAAGAGGGAATCCCATAAGTTGCCCATCAACCACTATTCTCGATCCATCCCACCACTTTTCTCATCCAACGACAATATTTCATTAAAATCTCTTACCACAAGGCTACGTATAAATCTGTCCCCTTTCTTTTCCCTAAGTAATTCCTAAGTGCGCCATTTGTTTTGACCCTCTGGTCATACATAAATGCATAAAAACCTCATAGTTACCCGTTCATCCTCCATAATGTCCCCAATAATATAATTTTGAGTACTAGAGTTCAAAATTGAAGCTCACATTTTCCCACCAGTATATCGTCAAACCACTCAACGCTTTCTACTATTCACCCCAAAACCGTTAACCAAACCAAATTTAAAATCCAACTTCTCTGTTTTGTATATGGTTGACATTGTCTTAGGGAGAAAGATAATATCAAGGTTATGCTTTTTGCTCTAAGATTGGTGCACTTGATCTGCTAGAGGGTTCTCATACCCTCTAAAGGTTCGACGTAATATTTTTATGACAAGCTGCGAGGTTAAGTTACACCAACCTTCACGTTTGCATTCAATTTGGGCATGTCTTCTTACAGCGAGTCGAACCTTCCTCTCCCTCTTCCTCCCTTCCCCTTCACATGTTAAATCTTCCTCTTGGTTGGTGTAACACCCCAAATCTTAATCGTATTTAATTACTCTAAATTTGTATTTTATCGTCTTAATATTGTTTGAGAGAGCACTCGACTCACATGATATTGTGAACATGACTGATGTATACAATTATATAATTTATTTTGTTACAAATTAATAAATACCTCTAAACACGGATAGTTATTTAAATATTTTATAAATTCATAGATATGTACATATTTTGGAACAACACAGTTTTAATTTGAAAAGTTAATCGATCCGCTTAACAAGTAAATAATAATAATAATAATAATAATAATAATAATAATAATAATAATAATAATAAAATATGTGGTTTAAAATGAGCCATTTGTATGGCTAAAAAGAGAAAATAAATTAATTACCCATAAAATTAATACCTATATGAGATAAGTATTAATTAGAAAAAAAACAAAAAAAAAGGGTGTTGGAGACTTGGTGTCGTGCAGCAACAAAAAGGGGGTATAGGCATCAAAAATTAAAAACGGGGTGATATTAGCTTTCAAAAATCAAAGGGCCAAAAACTCAAAACTCCATTCTCTCTCCTTTCCTCTTCGCACCTCTCTCTCGCACCTCTCCTTCCCTGCTGGCTGTCACTAACCCAGCCACGATCGCCGCCGACCATCACCAGTCGCCGCCTCCACTTTCCTTTCCCTCACTCGCTTGCATCTACTCTATTTTTTAAAGGAAACCCTCTTCTACTCCTCTTTTAATTAAATCTAAACTTTATAGTTTTGTTTTCAAATAAATTAGTAAGCAATTATGTTAAAAAATAGTCCAAAATGTGGAAATTAATTAGATTATTACGTGATTTGCTAAAATTGATTGAGGAGTGTGTGGTTATAGTTGTGAGTTAGATAAGTAATGTTTGAAATTGACAGGAAGAGTAATTGAATAATTAGACAACTAAATGTGAGGTTTGAATTGGTTGTAGTGGAATTGCAAGAATTTTGGAAAGTAATTAAAATATGGTTATATGTGAATTTAGGGTTGAGTATATGTTCATGTCGTATTGGAAATTAAATTGGGTTTACTTGTAATTGTGAAGATGCTTGTGTAACTTCTATATAAGTATGAAAGCATTATTGTGATTGTGTATTGTCATGGAGAAATTGTTGTAGAGTAAGTATTCTTGAAATAGAGAGGAAGAGGTCCTTGATATCGAATCACAAACTAGGCTAGTTAATCGACACAAACGGCATATTTTAGGTTATTTTACTAAGGTTTAGTAGTGCTAATATTTGTCTAAATTATATATTACTAAAAGTGTTTTAATTTTTAATCAATTAGGACGACAAGATGCTCATCTGTGAGATAGGAAAAAATAAATAAATAATACCTAATTTGATTGTATTAATAGGACAAATAAAAGTGTTTTATTCGATTCAATCATAGATGTATAGTGTGGGATGTCGAAAGAACTATTTAAATAGTAGGGTGACCTACGTTAGTTATTAAGTGAAGAGCAACGTCTTGAATTGAATCTTTATCCGGATGACTACTGAAAGATCATTCACAAGTTGAAATATGTAAATTAGGGACTCTATGCGTGGAAGTTTGCAAGTTGAATAGATATGAAATGGTTAAATGCAAGGTTAAGATATGATTTTAAATTTTAAATAATGCAAGTCATTTATATTAAGTTAAAGGAGCTTATTAATAACTAAATGAATAATAATAAGTTATTAAATATTCAAGATAATTAGAGATTAAATCAATTAATTAATTAATGTACATTGCAAGAAATTCACAAGTTGGATTATTGTGAGCACGAGATACCAAACCGAAATAATACAAAAAGAATGGGTTGCACGTGGGATCTGTACAAAGGAGAATAAATAATGTCTAAGGTACGTTATTTCTTATACCTTTTTCCAAAATGTTCATCTTTATTAATGAGATTACAGTTTTGATTATAGAAACAATTTGGACCCACTTCACAGTTCACGATCACGAGATACGGTTATAATTCACGATCACGGTTTACATTCACGGTTACATTATGATGATCTCACGGAATCGTCATGGTATCCACATGAATAGAAATGGGTCCTAAACTTTTCCAATGATTAATGCATAGTGAAATTATTTCAATTTTACATATAAATAGCTTTTGAAACTGATCTTAATTATCTACACGCGCTCACTTACTTTTATAATATATAATTTTTACAGTACAAGGGTAGCGTACTAGGCCCATGGCTCATTCTTATTTTTATGTTTTCTTAAATATTTTTAGGGAAAGAAAAGCATGTTAATGTTGGGTAAGAAGTGACAAGAGCAAAGGAATCAAAAAGTGTTGACTAAGATCGGTGATCGGACTTTGGTTTTTATTCTTGAAGTATTTTATGGTTTGCTTTTGATGTTCCTTTTTTTTTTGTTGGTTAAGAAGTCCTTGTGGATTTAATTTGCTTGCGGAGTTTATTTCTATTGATGGTAAAATTGTTAAATGCCATAATGTATTTTGGGGAGAACGAACTCGTGTTTGGTGGTTTAAATTATGTACATATTGGGTTTGATGTGACGAGACTTTAAATGTAAGTGTTTGGGTAAATTGAAAAGATTTTCGTGTGTCTTGTTGTAATTTTTAGCCTAATCTCTCAAGGAGGGACGGCAGTAACGCCCTAATATGACATTGTTTTCCGCTGCCTTATTATATTATATTTATTCAATAAGTGTGTTTTATATATTGATTATATTGGGGCGTTACAAAAGTGGTATCGAGCTAAATCGTGACTTTGGGATATAAGTATAGAAAGACCATGTAGTTACTTGGGAGCAATGAAGTTCGCATAGGTATGATGGATGTTAATGATTTTAGTAGGGATCCCTAGTGAACTATTAATTAGGAGAATTGGGCTAATATGGTACTATTATATATAGGCGTATGAGTGAGTAGTTCATGTTGTGATTATTCGGGATTAGTGAGGTTGTAAACATATGATGAAGTATACAAGGTTCGATAACGAGGAAATAGGAGGAATATAAAATACATGATTACAAAGCAATAATAAGAGTAAAGATGCGTAGAACCCATGAAAGTTTAGGGAGGAGGACACAGATGGAGTTGGAAAAAAAAAACCCAAACGTGATTAATATTTGGGAACCCTTGAAAATTATTCAAATGAGTTCGGATGAAAGCATTGAAGAAAATAATGTAGTGGAGAAAGAGTTTGGGGCGTGAGAATAGTAATAGGAGTCATTTTGATTTTATATTGAGAAAGTTTATTGGGAGTACAAAGTTTGAAGGTTTAAAGCACCAGCTAACCTAATCCTTTCAACAACCTATGGTGGTGTTGAAGGAAAACTAACGAAAATATATTCTGTAATGACTAATAAGTACCCTCATAGAACCATAAAGACTCGGTATACTAATGAAAGTTATTTTGTCTTCGAGTGATAAATAAGTTATACATATCGGCATGTGTCGCATGCCTAGTTAGCATTAAGTATCAAACGATTCATATCTTGGTAATAGTTATGGGGATTGAAAAGGAAAATTAGAACTAATTATCTTCTCTAATTTCATATTAAACAAAATGTTGAACCGAGAATGAAAGCGTTCCAAGGAATGAACCACAAGAAAACAACAAGAAATCTATATATTCTCAATCGAGTTAACCATAGCCCTCCAACCCCTCATCAAGAAATAGAGAGTAATATGCGTAAGAAGGAGGACGAAAAAAGGAATACTTCAAGATATAAACCCCGAGTTATCGGGGACAATTATAGCTATGGTGACAAAGAAACTTAAAGAATCGGAATCCAATAATTCGGATAAGGAGGGAAAATTTTTCGAAAGGGTTGCCAAACTTATGATGGGAGAATGGATCCACTGATATTAGAAGAATGGATTAGATATATGGAAAAGATACTCGATGTGGTCGAGGTACCAAACACTAAGCATGTAAACATTGGAGCTTTTTACCTCACCGGACAAGCCGATATCTCGGTGAGGAACTGTAAGGGTTAGGTTCCAACATCTTAAGGGCACATGGGACAAGTTCTTGGATTAACTAAGAGAAAAATTTTACCCAGCTCCCTTACAAAGGCAAAAATAAAAAGAATTCTTGGAGTTAAGGCGGGGTAATTTGTCGGTGATGGAATATGCTAGCAAGTTTGCGGAACTTTCAAGATTTGCCTCAGATTATGTGGCCACCGACCATATGAGAACGATAAGATTTGAAGAAGGGTTAGCCCCATATATCAGAGATCATTTGGCAGGACACCCAGTACAAACAACCAAGAATTATATGGACATGCGGCTGAAATAGAGCGGGTGAAAACCGAATTAAGGAAGACAAATTTGGGTATTTTAAATAAAAGATGGAATGAAAAGAGAGAAGCAATGGATGAAACACCTATCAAGAAACCTATGGTCATTAAAGTTGAAGCTCAAGGCCTAACCGCTAACAGAAAATAGTGTTCTAAATGTGGTCGGATGAACCACAACATTTCGGAATGCAGAGTAGGAACCGAGTCCGTTATTGGTGTAGAGATTCAAGCTATATAATTGTAAATTGTCCTATAAAGCCTCCTCAAACGGGCAAAGGCCCAATTCAAATGTCTAGAAGCAACAAGTCACATGTATTTATCAGTAACAACCAAGTAGGAAGAGCCTATGTGATGAAGAGGAAGGTAATTGTTGATTCGGAGACAATAGGAATTGCTACGTTCATATTTCATTTGAGGTCATCTTCGTTTTAATTGATTGAGTGCTATTCATTCTTCTATGTTACTGAAAGTTAGATCTCAACTAAATATATAGCCCATACATATCCCATAGAATTGTATATAAGATTACCCACAAAACAAGTAGTAAGGTGTGAAATTATGCACAAGTACTATTCAAGTCATTTGAATTTGGAAGAATACATATGATATTTGAGATTATGATATGGACTTGAGAGAGTCATAAGTTTTGTGTGAAGCTAGTTAAATATAAATATACTATTAACAGTAATTTTGCTAAGCACGAGTAAATTCTAAAGAACGAATCAAATCAAAGCAAATCCAATACGAGTTTTGAAACTATACGAAGCACAACACACGAAATAGAAACTTAATTTTCGTAACTACTCCAAATGTATGTTACGAGACATCACAGTTTCAAGGACGAAACTTATTTTAAGGGGGGAGGAGAATGTAACACCCCAAATCTTAATCGTATTTAATTACTCTAAATTTGTATTTTATCGTCTTAATATTGTTTGAGAGAGCACTAAGCTGCGTGAAATTGTGAACATGACTTATATATATAATTATATAATTTATTTTGTTACAAATAAATAAATACCCCTAAATACATATAGTTATTTAAATATTTTATAAATTCATAGATATGTACATATTTTGGAACAACACAGTTTTAATCTAAAAAGTTAATTGATTTGCTTAACAAGTAAAAAAAATAATAATAAAATAAAATATGTGGTTTAAAATGAGCCATTTGTATGGTTAACAAAGAGAAAAAAAAATTTTAATTACCCATTAAATTAATACCTATATGAGATAGGTATTAATTAGGAAAAAAAAAGAGGAAAAAAAAGTGCTGGAGATTTGGTGTCATGCAACAACAAAAAGGGGGTATAGGTATCAAAAATTAAAAAGGGGTGATATTAGCTTCCAAAAATCAAAGGGCCAAAAACTCAAAACTCCATTCTTTCTCCTCTCCTCTTCCCACCTCCCTCACTGCCTCTCCTCCCCTACTAGTTGTCACCAACCCAGCCACAATCGCCGCCGACCATCACCGGCCGCCTCCACTTTCCTTCCCTCACTCGCTTGCATCTACTCTATTCTTTAAAGGTAACCCTCTTCTACTCCTCTTTTAATTAAATTTAAACTTTATAATTTTATTTTCAAACAAATTAGTGAGCAATTATATTAAAAAAATAGATCAAGATGTGGACATTAATTAGATTATTACGTGATTTGCTAAAATTGATTGAGGAGTATGTGGTTGTAGTTGTGAGTTAGACAAGTAATGTTTGAAATTGAGAGGAAAAGTAATTGAATAATTAGACAACTAAATGTGAGGTTTGAATTGGTTGTGGTGGAATTGGAAGAATTTTAAAAAGTAATTGAAATATGGTTATATGTGAAATTATGGTTGAGTATATGTTCATATCGTATTGGAAATTAAATTGGGTTTACTTGTAATTGTGAAGATGCTTGTGTAACTTCTATATAACTATGAAAGGATTATTGTGATTGTGTATTGTCATGGAGTAATTGTTTTAGAGTAAGTATTCTTGAAATGGAGAGGAAGAGGTCCTTGATATCGAATCACAAACTAGGCTAGTTAATCGACACAAAAGGCATACTTTAGGTTATTTTACTAAGGTTTAGTAGTGCTAATATTTGTCTAAATTATATATTACTAAAAGTGTTTTAATTTTTGAGTCAATTAGGATGACAAGGTGTTCATATGTGATACAGGAAAAAATAAATAAATAATACCTAATTTGATTGTATTGATAGGAAAAATAAAAGTGTTTTGTTCGATTCAATCACGGATGTATAATGTGGGATGTCGAAAGAAGTATTTAAATAGTAGGGTGACCTAAGTTAGTTATTAAGTGAAAAGCAACGTCTTGAATTGAATCTCTGTCCGGATAACTACTAGAAGATTATTCACAAGTTGAAATATGTAAACTAGGGACTCTATGGGTTGAAGTTTGCAAGTTGAATAGATATGGATGGTTAAATGCAAGGTCAAGATATGATTTCAAATTTTAAATGATGGAATTCATTTATATTAAGTTAAAGGAGATTATTAATAACTAAATAAATAATAATAAGTTATTAAAGATTCAAGATAATTAGAGTTTTTAAATCAATTAATTAATTAATGTATATTGCAAGAAATTCACAGGATTCTTGTGAGCATAGATACCAAACCGAAATAACACAAGAAGAATGGGTTGCATGTGGACTTGTAAAACGAGAATAAATAATATCTAAGGTACGTTATTGCTTGTACCTTTTCCAAAATGTTCATCTTTATTAATGAGATTACAGTTTTGATTATAAAAATAATTTGGACCCACTTCAGAATTCACGATCACGAGATACGATTATAGTTCACGATCACGGTTTACATTCACGATTACGATTCATGAGTTCACGAGGCCCTCCACGATCAATCGAGATAAATGAATGAATTGTTTATATAGTCACGATTAGATATATGATAATCTCACATAATCGCCATGGCATCCACATGAACGAAATGGGTCCTAAACTATTCCAATGATTAATGCATAGTGAAATTATTTCAGTTTTACATATAAATAGCTTTTGAAACCGATCTTAATTATCTACGTGCGCTCACTTACTTTTATAATATATATTTTTACAGTATAAGGGTAGCATACTGGGTCTATGGCTCATTCTTATTTTTATGTTTTCTTAAATGTTTTTAGGGAAAGAAAAGCCTGTTAATATTAGGCAAGAAGTGACAAGAACAAAGGAATCAAGAAGTGTTGACTCGGATCGGTGATCCGACTTTGGTTTTTATTCTTGAAGTGTTTTATGGTTTGCTTTTGATGGTTCTGGTTTTTTTGTTTTTTTTTTGGTTAAGAAGTCCTTGTGGATTTAATTTGCTTGCAGAGTTTATTCCTGTTGATGGTAAAATTGTTAAATGCCATAATGTATTTTAGGGAGAACGAACTCATATTTGGTAGTTTAAATTATGTACATATTGGGTTTGATGTTACGAGACTTTAAATGTAAGTGTTTGGATAAATTGAAAAGATTTTCGTGTGTCTTGTTGTAATATTTAGTCTAGTCTCTCGAGGAGGGACGACAATAAAGCCCTAATATGATGTTGTTTTCCGCTGCCTTGTTATACTATATTTATTCAATAAATGTGTTTTATATAGTGATTATATTGGGGCATTACAGTTACATCACCTCCCTAACTATCAATAACCATTTCCACTAGGTTTTGCTTCAAGTCCCCACCATGCTTCGCCTAACCTTATTCCCCTCTCGCATCCTTAAGACTAAGTTTTTTCTTCACCATAATCACACTTGTCCTCCTCTCGTTGACTCTAGCAATTTATTCCGCTACTCTTTCCACTTCTCGTCAATCCCCCTATACTTCCTTTTAAGAGGAGAAGCACATATTTTTTGGTAACATGGACCAAAGTCATCCTCTAGCATATCGTCATCATATAGGCTATGGCCCCTTTGAATATGCCCCATAAGTCCACATGCATAACAAAAAACACTTCAATTTCACACATTTCAAGTCCACCATTTAGGTTTTCCATCCCCGATTATTCTTATTCCTCTTCTCGGAGGCTTTGTGATATCAACATCCACTATAATTTTCAAACACTTAAGGGAGTCGAATGTCGTATTCATTAACGTCAACATAACCGCCTAATTTAGAGCCTAAGAATTCCGCAAAAGTGAAGGCTTTTTTCTTCATGGGCAAATCGCAAATCTTTATCCAAAATGAGCATTGTTAAGCGTTATCTCTTATGGTTGCTCATCTCCTTTTAACTGCTTTATCAAAAGTGAATACCCATCAAAGGACCCGTTAAGCGTTATCTCTTATGGTTGCTCATCTCCTTTCAACTGCTTTAGCAAGAGTGAATACCCATCAAAGGCCTAAGGTCCTTCACTGAGGACCATGTTCTTGTCGGCATATGAAAAAAATTTGAAGCAAAATAGGTTTTTATCCAAGTCCTTAATAATAACCCTCTTGGAGGTTTCCAAATGTTCTTAAAAGTTGCTTTCATCGCCTATGGGTTAAAACTATTCTTGGTGTGAAGTTTTTCCACCAAACATAATGCAATCTACTCATTGATCATATCCTACACTAGTTCGTCAATATTTGTTATTTCTTATTCTTCTTGAATGAACTTCAGTCTAGGTAATACGACTTCAAGTAATGTGTCCATCGCCATGGAAACCCTAAGAAAATGTCCCCTTCATGGATTTATTCTTGAACTATTTGATTTGCTTTGTGTTATTGCATATGATATTTTTTTTTGATAAATTTGTCTTATATATGATGAATATGTTGTGTTTTTTAAAAGTCTAATATGTTTTGTATTGTTGAATATAATATTTTCTTTAATAAATTTGTCTTCTATATCGATAAATCCGTAGCTTTGTTTCTACGTTTGATATGCTTTGTGTTTATGAATATCTTATTGAATTTGTCTTTTATATTGATGAATCTTTGTATTTTTAAGGTCTAATCTACTGTATTAATGAATATGAATTTTTTTATGAATTTGTCTTTTATATTGATGAATATGTTGCTTTCTAATTTAATGAACTTTTCTATTATATTGATGAATTTGTGCTTTTTTTTTTTAGGTCCGATGTGCTATGTCTAGAAAAACAGTAATGAATATGAGAGAAACATGTTGAAGATTGACAAGCAGAGACATGTTTTTAGAAATTCCTCAATATTGTTGTAAAATTTATTAATACTGTTCTAAAATAGATTAGTTTGTACAAATTCATCTTTAAATTATTCAAGATACTTGATTTTTATTTGTGTACTCTTATATGAATGCATTAATATTTACATTCATAAGATTTTTAGAAAAATTGGAGTATTCATAACAATTATACTAAATTCATTAGTGTGAATTGATAATTACAGTCATGTGCACGCAAATATAAAGGTGTAATTAAGAAATTAAAATTTAATTAATAATATTTCCGTAAAGGAAAAGCACATATATATGCACATAATTTGTCAAAAATATTGTAAATTTCTTCAAAACACAAAAATTCATTAATATATTATAAAAGTTGTTAAGTTTGAAAATATTCATTGCCTTATTGTGAAAATTTATCAAATTTTAAAAATGGACCTAAAAATACAAGAGTGGTATTGTGCTTAACTACCGCGCTCTGCTGTTGTGAAATCATGGTATAATTTTCGCTTGTTATTAGGAAAATTACAATAAATTTAAACTTTTCAAAACCTAATTAATTAGAATTAGAGATGGCAATGGGTTGGGTCCGGGTCGGGTTGGTTTCGGGTCGGATCCGGCTTGACTCACATCCATTTAACTTTTTTGGACCTGGACCCAAAACTCGATCCGGACCCGGTAAGACCACGGGTTCACGGGTCTTAAACGGCGCTAGTGTATTATTATCATAAATGAGTTTTAAAAATCAGTATTTTGTGCGTTGTTTAATATTATTGTAAATTTGTAACCAAACTTGTTGCATATAACTTCTTTAGCATTATATTAACCTATCTTTCAACCAACCTATTTAACCAATAATACACCAAATCCTTTCATACTTTTCACAACTGAAACACACTAACTAGAAAAAAAAAAATTTAATCAAGGGGGCTGCGTGAATGAGGGAGAAGAAAGTGAGAGAGTGACTTTAGGTACGGTTTCCAAATTCCAAATTACAATATGTTATTACTACCTACTACTGGTGGGATTTTTTTAAAAAAAAAATGTGTTTGGGTCTTATACGGGTCTCGAGTCGGGTATAAATCTTAGTTTTTGAGACCCGGACCCGAACCTAGGACAGATTAGACCCGGACCCATCAGGTTTAAATTTATTGGACCCATACCGATTAAATGGGTAAGATGTAAGTCGGATCCAGGATCCATTACCATCCTAACTAGAATAAGGATAGGAATTGCATAAAACGTTCGATAAAAAAAATAGTTGCATTTAATCTATTCAAAAAGAAAAAAATTTTGTTTGAAAGAATTATTGTCAGCAATTTTTTATTCTTTTCATTTTATTCATTTTTTTATAATAAAGGATGAATTTTATTCATTCAAGGCCATGTGGTAATAACGATAAGAATCAAATTCAAACAAATTCATAAATAAAATAAAAAAAGCCATGTGGTAATAACGATAAGAATCAAATTCAAACAAATTTATAAATAAAATTTAAAAAAATTCTTTTGATGGAAAGCACTAATTGAAATTTTTCTGAAGGCTCATTTTTCATTAAAACGTTGTTTAATCATACAAACTCTAACGATGAGATTTAAAAAATTTATATAACCTTCCTATTAAATAAATTTATTTGCTATAGTCATTCGAATTTGAAAAATTGATACTCATTATAAACCAATCTGATAATCAACAAATAATTCAACCATATATAAGTATAACACTATGAAAGAAAAAAGCTGATAGTATCGCTCCGAAAGTAAGAGAAAATACAATTCATTAAGGACGATATGGAAAAACTCTCACAAATAAATAGAGAATTATTTATAGATAAAATACTAGATAAAACATAAAAGAGAGAGAGAGAGAGATTAGGGATTACTCTTGGCAAAAAGCTAATGAAAGCCCTATAAAAAAAGGGAGGTATAATTTTCTAGAGAGAAAAGGAGAGAGACGGAGGAGGACGAGGCTTGGTTATAATTGTATTCATTCTTAAAATTTTTGTATAATTCTTTTGATAAACTTCAATTAAGTAACAACTAAATATAGCATCTATAGTTAAACTCCAAGTATTTAGAAGGTGACATCTTTTTAATTATATATTCATTCATAAAGAAAACATTTAATATAGTATTTAAAATAGAATTTAAATCATACTTACACAATAACTTAACTATAAATCACGTCTAGCAAACATATGTTGAGACTACAACAATTGCACTTATTATTATTATTATTATTATTATTATTATTATTATTATTATTATTATTATTATATACACATAGGCACACACATAGAGAGAGAGCAAGTATTGTGGAAGCGAATTTAGGATAACAAAACAATATCGGGAATGAGATGGACATCGATAAACACAAGTGAGACAAGGATTTAACGTAGAAAATCCAACTCGGAAAAAACCACGAAAGATACAAGAACAAACAAACCCACTATTATCGGAGAGTATAAGAACGATCTCAAACCTCGAGATCTTCCAAAACCCGACATATCCTAATTTCACAACACTCCTCACAATAGCACTCTTCGGTTAGATTCTCTCCAATTAACTCTCCCTAATTAGAAGCCCCTCTTATTAGAACTCACTCTTTGATGAGATTTATCATCCACCAAGGCTAATGATAAGATTCCTATCATCTAGCTAGGTTTACAAAGAGATGCCCGTAAGGGCTCTTACCGAATGATCCTTTCACACCGGTTTTGTTTGCTCCCTCTTTAAATTTATAGATAAGTATAAAGATGAACTAAAACCCCTATAAATAGAAAAGGCAACACCCCTAGGCCCATAATGACTCCTGCTACAATTACAAGACATAAAACCGAGCAATAAAAGCATAAAACAGGATGAAAAAACATATGAAACGGGGCGGCGGTCGAAGCTGACACTGCTGCTGGGCGTGTCGAGTGTTGAATGACCATCGTATTTTTCTATCCGGTCGAAGCGATCGTGCTCCTTGATCCTTGGGTCGTGCTAGTTGTTTTAAGACTTGAACTTTATTTTGAGCCGTCATCTAACAATCTGCACCTTGGACCGAAATCACGAAAACATGCTTGTCACCTTCAACCTACCTTTCCTTCACGATAAGTAGCACCCAGAAGGGCACTCATAGGTTGCAACCACCCATGAAATCCAAGCACTCCTTGGATTTAGCTGAAGGAATCATCTCCATCAATTCCTTCTTGTTTATATGATCCAACGACATATCAAACAAACGAATTAATCGATCATCCGTAAACTTACCTAAAACTATTGAACCTGTAGTTGAATCTTGAAGGATATAGAGATCTCAGAGCCTCAAACCTTTCAACATAACCTTGGATCCCTTGGACACCTACAAGAATCCACCTTTAGTTGAATACCTTAGCCTTTTAGCTTCAAGGGCACCCAACGACATCATATTGAATTTTAAACAGCGCTACATGCTGAACATTAGACAAAATCTTCACGGCACCACCATGAGTTTTTTAATCTAAACTTCACCAATTCTAGAAATAGAGCATTGGGTAGCATTGCCAAATTAACAACACTAAAATTAACAGTATCATATGTAGAAAATAAACATTGTTAAAACACATAAGAAAAGTGCATCCACAATCTAAAACCCATTCGGAATCACTTCTCGTATTGTGAGAAGCACACAAAACATCACCATGTGACTCAACATTAGCAATAGCAAAATCGACTCCATATCGTTAGAGTCTTCATCTTTCCCTTTTCCCTTTAAAACTTTAAGCTTCCGACACTCAGATTTCTTATATCCAGATTTCTTACAAAAGTAACAATCTCACTCAAACTTGTACTTAGTATCTTTCTTAGTAGTAGCCCTTACAAACAAGCCTTAAACTTTTTATTAGAACACATTTCAAAGTTCAATTTTTTTTGGATAACAAGTTACTCTTGACATCCTCATAACTCTATACTTCACTGCTACTATAGAGTATGATTTCTTTAAAATTCTTAAAAGAATAAGGGGTAGAGAGACAATCAAAAGAATATCTTTGTCCTCATTAGTCTGTTTTAACCTCCAAATTCTCTAAGTCTAAGAGAATGGAATTAAACTCGTCAAGATAATTTTGGATAGATGTACGTTCACCCTTGTGGATCGTGAACAAGCTCTCTTTAAGCTGGATCTTGTTGACAAGACTTTTTGCCATGTAACCTTACTCCAACATTGTTCACAACTCCACTCTGTAGTCGTGCAATGAACAACTTCACGAAATACCGATTCGTGATGCACAAGCTGAATCGTTATAAGTGCCTGTTCATCCAAATTCTCTAGTCCTCCTGAGGTCATAGGTCCAGCTTCTTCCCCGAGTGCCTTATTCATTCCAGTCTACGTTAGAACAACCCTCATCTTGACTCTCCATAAACTGAAACCGATTTTTCCATCAAACTTCTCTTTATCAAACATGGTGAATAAGGTCATCCCGAATCCGGGCTCCGATACCACTTGTTATTAGGAAATAAGCCCCCACTCTAAACTTCACTTTGTTGATGATATTAGAGTAAATATTGTGAAAGAAAATTTAGAATAACAAAACAACATCAAGAATGAGATGGAAATCGATAAACGAAGTGAGACAAGGATTTAACTTGGAGAACCCAACGCGAGAAAAACCACGAACGACACAAGCACAAACTAGTCCACTATTGTCGGATAGTACATGAACGATCTCAAACCTTGAGACCTTCCAAAACCCGAGATATGCTAATCTTACAACACTCTCCTCACAATAGCCCTTTTCAATTGGATTCTCCCCAATTGACTCTACTTAATTAGAATCCCCTCTAATTAAAATTTACTCTTTGATGAGATTTATTATCTACCTAGACTTACAATGAGATGTCTATCATCTAGCTAGGCTTACAAAGAATTGCCCCAAAATGCTCTCTCTCGGGTGATCATCGCACCCCACTTTTGGTTGCTCCCTTTTACATTTTTGGATGATTACAAAGATTAACTAAACCCCTTTAAATAGAAAAGGCAACACCCCTAGGCATATAATAATTCCCCTGCAATTACAAGCGATAAAATTGAGCAATTAAAGCAAAAAACGGACAAAAAATAGATGAAACTGCGCAGCAGATCAAAGCGGCACGACCAATACAATTGTGCCTACAGACATGGGCCATGTCACCCGACACGAGCTGACCATGTCAAGTTACTGGATGCCCATCGTCTTTTCTGCCTAGCACAAACGACCGTGCTCCTTGATTCTTGTGTCATGCTAGTTGTTTTAAGCCTCAAACTTGATTTTGGGTCATCATCTAACACGTGTGTATGTCATCATATATATATAATTTAATATATGTTACATTAAATTAGCTTAGACTAGATATTAGATCATTCTCAATTACGAATTGAACAAAATGAATAACGTGAAAGAGTTATAAACCACTATGTACCTCTTAATTTTGTCTTTGGCTTTTGTTTTAAATCCTCTATTTAACTATAATTGAACAATCGTTAGAGCATAGTTAGTGCAAGATCGAAAGTTTAGAGCATAATTCACTTCCTATGTGTCATCATAAAGTTTAGATCATAAAGGAGAGATGAAATAATGTTTTTCATTATAAATATGACATAGACTATTAGGTATATAATCCTTCAGTTTAAAATATATGTCACTTAAATTAACTTTTTTGTTTTATAATACTTAGCGCTTTACAATTCTAATGACGTATCAACGATTAGTTTATCAATTTTGTCCTTATTAATTGCTTTGTTTCTCTCCTTTCTCATTGGTTTCTTCATTTCCAATGAAATTTTAGGGACAATTTGATCTTTTAACATAAATTTTATCGTCATAAATTTAGTGTTTCTTTTGGATTTCCTCATAATAACTTAAACGACAAGTATTTTTTGAAACGGAAGGATTCTCCCTCATAACTTTGAAACGAAAAGTATACACTCCTAAGAGCGGATGCTCTAAGAAATCATATCAGCAAATTCTATATCAAAATTTTTAATATACTAGGGTGATACCCCTTGCTATGCAACTATGTAAGGGTATTAATTAATTTTATTTTTATTATTAGTTATTTTTTAATTTTTAATTAATTTATAACAATAAAAACTAATAATAAGTTAAAAGAATGTAAATGGATATATTTTTTTTAAATAGTTAATATAAAAATATTTGTTTTAATTTTTTATAAATTCTTCTGATAACATTAATTATATATTTAACTCATTATTTATCTTTTCTCCTTTTTGAAACTTTAAACTTTAAAATCTCAATTTCTCTCAATTTCTTTTGAAAAAAGAATGTCCATGGGTAAAGACAATATTTTATCCAAATTCTTCTATCAAAAAAATATATATTTTATCCAAATTCATAATATTATACGATATTATTCATAAAATTAATGAATTAGTTTGAAAAATATATACGTCCAACATAATAAACATATGATATCCAATTTTTTAAAAAAACAAACGTTAATCTTTAACGTAATCGTCTAAACATCCTAAAAGTTAGGTAGACTCCTGTAAGCTTAACATGTAGGATACTTATGTGACATTGCAATAAAAGTTTTTGAAAAAATAGAATAACCACATAGTATTTATGTAGTGTAGGGCCCAATTAAGATAACAATAATAATAATAATAATAATAATAATAATAATAATAATAATAATAATAATAATAATAATAATTATTGGTGGTGCCAAATTCCTAATCTAACTATCCATTCTGGACCCTTAATCTAACTTATTACTATACTAATTATAATTGCTTGAATAACCAATTTGGTGTAACTAACGTTTTGTTTATAGAATTTAACCCAACAAAAGAAAATAAACTAATTATAATAAATTATATATTACTATACTAATTATAAATAAATACATATAGGTGCTTGATTTATGACATTAGAGAAACTTATATCTTTTAGCCTTCCTCAATAATTGCATTCATTAGTATTAATTTACTAATTATGTAATAATGTAAAAATATTTAATATTTACTAATTTTCTCTCCTTCTGTTTTAGTGTGTGGACAATTTTTCAAGTTTGATTTTTTTATTTTTTCCTTTTACTTGTTAATTTGAAATAAGAAGATTGAGAATTTTCAAAATAACTAATATGAATATAATGAGTAATCAAAATATAATGAGTAATCAAAATAAAATTAATGAATTACATTCACCTAAATTAGATCTTATAAAATATTAAATAAATAAAATGTATACAACAATTAAATTAAATTGAAAACCTAATAACATATACCCTCGACATAAAACAAATAAAATAAAACTAATATTTAAAAAATAGGTAACTAACTATTGAGATCCATAGTATTTTTAAGATCGAAATGAGGGCTCTCTAATTTCAAAATTATATAATCAAAATAATGCGTAAAATAGAATAACATAATAATAAAATATAACAAATTTATGTTTCTTCATTGTATTGTTTATTTAAATTTAATTATTTTTATTTCATTACTTATAAATAGATATTTTTATTTTACAAATTTATGTTCCTGCATTATATTTTTAAAGAATTTAAATCAATATAATTTTTTAAATATAATTACTTATTAATAGATATTTTATATTTTTGAACTTTATTTCACGTTAAAGAGTTTATTTTTTTACAATTATACTTAATTATATGATTATTGTTTTTCAATTATTTGAGTTTGAGCAAAGTTAAATATAGTTATCAATCTTATTCAATTACTAAAGTTGGTAAAATAAAGAATAAAAATAATTAATTTTACATATAAATTTTCTGATATTCTTTTTTAACTAACTTTTGTCTCATAAAATAGCTTAATATTGATTAAATGACATTTTCTAATAAGCATAGTAACTTTGTAACTTTCACATATTCATTTTTTCCTTTAACATACTATTTTTCAAACTTTTTTTCTTTACTTTTGATGTTTCAAATTTTTTATAAATTAGAAACCAAAGTAAAAATAATTGGATTTAATTCCATAAAAAAAAATCAAAACAGTTGTAAAGCATTTGGATCTAATGTTAGACTACCGTATCATTACAAAACTAAATTAGCAATATATTATAATTAAAAATATATTTTTATACCACCAATGTATTATTGTAGACCCTAGTAAATATTGTTACAAACTAAAACAATATTACTAATTAATATATTCTTATTGAAAAAAAATTATATGGCCGATATATTATTTGGAACCTAAACATTATTGTAGCAAAAATACAATTCAATTGGCTAGCATAGTTATCTAATTTTAGTTTTTAAAATAAATAAAATAATTGTATTTAATGCTATTATCACATAAACGTTTTATGTGTTACTCATGCATAACTTATACTCAACTTTTAATATATATATATATATATATATATGATAATAAATATAAACTTAAAAAACATATACTGGGAGCTCGGGGCAGCTAAGAAATTGCCGAAGATGGATGTGAACAAAAGAGTAGGGAGTGATTTAAAGCAAGGCATGGTGCCTTGAAGTGGAGAAGCCCAACGAACTTGACCGGGGCGGGCGGCTTCAGAAATCAAAACCGTAGGTGGTCGTTTATATAATAAATGCAATAACATGGAGATTTTCGAAATTTAGGTGGTCGTTTAACTCGTTTTTGTATTCTAAGACATGATTTAATTACGCCATCTCGTTTTTCCTGTTTCCTTACGGCTGTGGTGTGGATGGGTAGTTGGAGTTGCCAATCCATTCATCGAATGGAAATTAAGGCACTTCACTTTCATGGTATTCATTGCCAAAATGCACGTCATCTTCTGCTTTTTATTACACAATTGAATGACTTCATTTCTCTTAGGGGAGGGGATAACAGCCAACCGTTACATGCTTACTTTCAGATTAAGCTTTCTCCACCAATTTTTTTTCCTTTTTGGTTTTTCAGAATCAATAATGGAACTACATGTATGAACCAACTCATAATGAGTATCTCTTTGCCTTATGCCCTTTTATTTCTCCCCTGTATCATGCATGTTGACTGGAGAAATAATGGGTTTGTTTGTGATTTGGGGGACTTCATCTTTCTCATAATGTAATTAGTTTAATTCGTCTATTCATAGTGATATGAGGAATATTACATTCAAACTTTAAATTTGTTTCTAATAATAAGTTTTCCCCTGAGATTTTGATATCATGAAACTAGTACTCTTGGTAAGATTCATTTGAAAGAAGAATTGGTCAATCCGTAGTGATATTGAATGGATTTGTTGCAACCGATCCACCATAAAGAATTGGTCAATCAGTCTTAGTATTCCCAATTTTCATCAGTCTTAGCATTTTGTTGGGTTGAGAAATCCATAATGAATCTAACTTCATCTTTTTTATCAGCTTGTTGGGTTGAGGCATTTTGTTATATTGGGGCATGCTAGATTTTGGTCACATGTGCTCTGGCAAACCAAAACTAAAACCAACCCAAAATCAATTGCATGCTTTATTTTAGTTACGTGTGTTCTGGCAACACAAAGCTTATTGATCTCATTCTATTTAAATGTTCAGTCATGAAAAAAACTTATTGGATGTGCACCAGTAGCTAACACAAATGTACTTGGAATCAATTGAATAAATTGTGTGCCTTACAGTATTTAAATTGTATGTCTTACAATATTAGTATTTGAATTGCCTGCCTTATTTCTGTATTTCAGTATAACCTATATTTCTGACAAAGCTTATTGAATCAAATGTGTGCATTATTTGAATTATTTGTGTTGCTGCATGTGTTTCTTCCATAATTAAGTTTCACTCTTTTCCAATTTGAATTACTTTTGTTGCTGCCTGGGTATGTTGGTATGTTAATTTGTGTGTGTGCTTTTTTTTGTTTTAATAGATAAATATGTATATACTAAAAATTACAAATGACTAACCTTCAAGACGAGGGGGTAATTCAACAAATGTTAAATAACAATGAACATAGAGCAATTTATGACACTCTACTCCAGAGAAGTTCAAATGGTAAACCGAAAAAAGGAGTTACTAAAATTCTTGGACACCCCAATTTTCTATTTTTATGCGAATCGCATATCACATTTGGAAAAAATCTGAGAATGGCGATGGTTCTCATAAAAAGACAAAAAGTAATGGGCATAAAAAGGTTGAAGTTGATTTCAATCAAATATGTCGAGATCTCTTACCATCAACGAACAACTCTTGAGTCACTATATTGTTCCCTGAAAGTTGGCAAGTCTACCTTGTGTAGATGTTTAAAGGCCGGAGAAATATGTTGACATTCAAATGCTTTAAAGTCTTGTTTGATATAGGAAAATAAAATATCTCGACTGAATTTTTGTTTATCAATGCTTGTTGTTGAAAGTATACCATATGATCCAATTTTCATTGCAATGTACAATGTTATTCATATTGATGAGAAATGGTTTTATATAACGAAAAACTCCCAGAATTACTACTTGTTGCCTAATGAAGAAGATCCATACATGTAACACCCCAAACCCCACCCTAGGGGTATTATATCGCCGGGGTTCCTCACAAGGAACTCCCAAGGCTCATTCGAGTGTCGGCTTGACTTTCTAACTCCAACTTAAAGGCAATCGAGATAATTTTTCCAAAAGAGTTCGGAGTTTTCTAAATATTTCGACAAAGCTTCTTTTGTAATATGGTCTATCTCCAAGGCTTAAAACCTTAAAAACCTGCATAAAAATCATAATACAACTCAGCGAGCCACACGCTCGGAGTATACAACTCAACGGCCACACACCACAGTCCAACCAATCATGCATTAAAACTTAAAACATTCTAAATGGTTCATGATACATACTGTTACAAACTATATGAACTTAAGTACAAGCTATAATACTTAGAACATATGGGATGCACGTCGAGCAACTTGAATCATTCAGCAATTGGCAATCTGCAAACAACAAGCAATCAATAAGATTCTATAATATGCTAAGTACATATCACACCTTACGAGAGTGTACCGCAACACTTGGGAGGGGAAAAGGGGAAATTTGTGGGGGTGAGCAAACCACAAGCTCACCGAGAAAGTCTTACACTCTTAAAACGGAAATTATTTACACATACTACTCATAAAAATGAAATCGGTGAAAGTATAATAACGTAATACAAATCTAGATACTTTTCAATGAAATCCCTTGAAATCGTTTGCAACTGAAGGATCATAACACTTCAATCAATGTAAAGGTACCGTTTCGCAATCATCAACTCTTTTTGGAACTCGAATCAACTTTAAAACAAGGTGGTGTAACCACCTACATTTCCTTTCAAATATTCTTAGTTCGAAGATGAATATCCTTTCGGGGCTTTGGACGATTGAACTAGCGCCGGACATATTTCTCGGGCGTGACCCCTTGACTCGAGTTCCCGAGACCTATCTTTAGTCAAACTCTTGGAAGGCTCCACTTTCTTCGTCAGGAAAGAATCAACCTCACCGGTTGATGGGCATCTTGATACGCAGGGACCCAATAGCCTGATATGCACGACCACCTCCTTCCTCTGGTCTAAACAATCCTTAGCCCAAAATCCTTTTAAAACCGAAGTGATCACAATCACTTATCAAACTTGGTTTCTAAACCAAAATCTCAAATCAATTTATCATCATAGAAGGCATGACACCACGTGTCACCCTTCTAAATTCACTTTCTTGAATCGGTTTCGCTTTTTTTTAGAATACATTTCAAGTTTGGAAAGCGAGTTATGAAGAATCATACACAAGTATCATTTTGCACAAACATTTGAACTCTTTTTCAAAACTAACTTTCGAGCGTTATTTAGAATCGAATCACTTCGCGCGTCAAGCATCTCTACACTAAGACTTAGCATTCCAAACTAGCACATTAACTTAAGGATTCACCCAAGTACTTAGCATTCACTCATACTCATCCATATTCTATTCAAGAAAGAATCTCCTATTCTCATATACATAATTCTCATCTCACTCTATTTTCAAAGCCACACTCAATCAATATAAACACATACTCCCTTGATACTCCAAGTTCCTACTCCTTCTCTATGCTCCAACGTCCATTTTACCTTAACTTAATTCCCTTTTAAGCACAATGAATTCGGATACTAAAACTCCTCCGAGTCGCAATAACCACAAGTCGTAAAATCCTCCATAATTACAAACACTCATAATTTAGCCCAAACTGTCACAACTCGTCACCAACTATTATCTTTGCCTTAAACTCTCATATTATGTCTCCATATCATTAGCTAACTCTCTAACGCCCATACTCAGCCATCTAACTCTTAAGTCTCACCTCATTACTCAAATTCTTCTAGCTCCGCTTATCTTCAATTCTAATCCGGTCTCAAGGACTTAGATATATTCTAAACTCAGTTTGACCTAACAATCACCTGCTCTCCACTTTCCTCCCTCAATTGTGCATTACTCAAGATGAACTTGCTCTCCTCCTTTATATTCAAATCGTTGTTTCCCAATATGAACTGTTACCTTCCAACGTAGAGAACTTAGGAAATCTCTAAGGGTCCGATCGAAGCATCAATTCACAATTTATAACCAAATCACCACTTCTTCATCCTTAGTGCTAGTTGAGATCTCCACATCACTCCTTAGACCTATGCAATCTAACTCCTTCTAAATTTTCAGCATTCGAACTCAGCCCTAAACAACTACTAAATTCTTTCAAGTTTCTAATTCAGCCCTAACTGACTCAATCCAATTTTCTCATATCCTAATTCCGCCCTAACCGCTTTCTAAATTCCTTCTATAGCATAAACATTCAATAATCATAACAAAATTACAATTGGGTTTCGAAATTATTATAAATCTAGAGTATAAGACTACCCATCTCGAATTCTAGGGTTTGGAATCTGATTTGAATTGAGTTGATTTGGGTTCCTTGCCAATCCGATTTCCCCTCTTTTTTGTTACGTTTACGTGGGTCTGTCTTTGTGTTTCTCACCCCAACTCTCGTTCAGTCTCCTGTTCCCTATTGTGGTTCCATCTCTCGATCCCGTTTTTGCTCTCCTTTCGGCCTCTTGTCCCCTCTGTTCGGCTTGGTCTCGCCGGTTCTTCTTCCTCGGTCGTCGTTCCCCTTCCTGGTAGCCTCTCCGGCTTTTCGACTTCTCACCCTCTTGCCCTCTTGTTTTTGTTCCAATCTCTTACTCTCGCTCGCTCGCTCTTTACTTCCTTCGCTTGTTGCTTGCTTTCGCTCACCGGCCGCTGTCCTCGGGTCTGCCGGTTTCCGTGCTTGCTGGCCTCTTTTCTCTCTCTTTTTGGCTGTCGCCCTCGCTCCCTCTCTCTCTCTCTGTTCTCCCTCTCCTCTTTCTTCTTCTCGCTTTCCCCTTTCCTTTTGCTCTATTCAGCCTCCCGATCCCTTTTTCTCCCTCTTGTTTCTCTTTCTCGAGTCTTCTTCCTTCTTTTGCCCTTATCTCTTTTCTTTCCACTTTTTTTTTTGGCTAAGATAATCTCAAGGTAAAGGTAGAAATAGCTAGCGTAACTTATCCCGGGTTTTACTTACTCGATCCGGATAGGGAGTTGGGAGGAAATAATATAATTCGTTAATTTATTTATAAAAGCACGTAAGACTAAGAAGTCATACCAAATAAAATAATTTACGCATCAATTACTTAATTTAATTCAATTATATAATTGACCTACTTAAAATTTCAGGTCTCACAATACCATATTTGCGAGAAGAAAAAATTTTATAGGCAAGGTTATATTTCTAGTTGCCATGACTTGACCAAGGTTTGATGCATCGGGAATGAAATTCTTTTTGGGAAAAGTGGGGTTTTCCTTTCATTACTCAAGAACCTACAAAAAGTAGTACTAATAGGGTTGTAGGGACTTTAGAGATAAAGTATATGACTTAAGTGAATAAGGAAGTTATGAAATCGTATATAATAGAAAAGGTCATACCTGCCATCAAAGAAAAACAACAAGGAGATGATGCATAACGTCCTATATACATTCAATAAGGTAATGTTACAACACATAATACTGTTGATGATCCTGAACTTTGTTGAGTAGTCTGTAGGGATGGACTTGATATTCGCTTAATTAACCAACCTTAAAACTCTCCAAATTTAAATGTGTTATACCTTAGATTTTTTAATTGTATACAATCATTATAGTGCAAGGAGTCCCTTAAAAGTGTTCATGAGCTTCTTAATGTCATTATGAGGTTTTTGAAACTTTCTGCATATCTAAATCAACCCATATATTTGTAACCTTACAACTATGCATGATTGAGATAATGCAAAATAAGGGTACCCTCAAATATAAGATTCCTAATGTTAATAAAGCAGCTACCTAATCAAGTTAAATGTGAGGTTAACTTAGTGGAAGAAATGCATAATTTTCTAAGTTATATTATTTTTGTAAACGTACATACTTGTTCTATAATTGTTTTATTCCCTTTATGTTTTCCAAATTGTCTTTGATTAATTGTTAACATTTTTAATACTCCTTGATAACATGGTTTTCAGAAGACTTCATTGATTCGAAACATTTTATGGTTGTTAATGACTCGTTCAAGAATGAATGGAAAGTTGAATATTCAGTGGAAGATGCAAGCTCAATAGCTGTCAAAAACTCTACGGATGATCCGAACATTCAAGGAGAAATACTTGTGGGAAAAAATATTTCAACAAATAATTACATTTATGTTAATATTTATCTCCCTAAATTTTGTTGGAATGTTTCTTTTCTTTATTTTTTGGGTTATGACGACAATTTTTACCTTTCATTTTCTGTGGGATTTATTTTTTAAAAAATGGATAACTATGGATCAATGAATATAATGTGTAGGATGATTTTACTAGGCAATGCAAAATTTCAGGCAAGGCAAAAATGAAAAAGAAACAAAGTCATTAAGTGGTAAAAGAAATGTGAAAGAGGGGAACAAAAATTAGGAATGATGGTAATAAAAAAATTAAATGTTATAGGAGTTAATGAGAAATGAAAAATGAGAAAAAAAAAGGAAAAAAAGAGAAAAAATAATCAAGATGGGTAAAATTGGTAATTTAGTATTAATATATTATTGGGATTGTAAAAAGACAAGTATTATGAAATAAAAAAAGTTAGTTAAAATAACATGTATTATGCAATTGAGGGAGTAATATCATTAGTGGAGGGTAGACTATATATGAACCAAAGGATAGTTTTTTCCTTATAAAAAAGCGATTCATTAATGAAAAGTCAAACGACATTTAAAATGAATATCTCATAACAAATATAAATCTAAACTAAATTCTTATCTCCATAGAGTTAATGGTAGATATGTCGTCGACTGGTTCTAAACCATTGGGTAGTTAGTATTTAAATCGATAATGTTTCCTTTACTTTGGATTATTTTTTGTCAAAAGAATTGATAATAATAATAATAATCTATACTATATATAATAGCAACCCTTTTAAAAAGATGACATGGCGGTCCGAGAGGAGTTTCGTCCAATAAAAAAATAATTTATCACCAAAAAAAATAGGTTTCCACTCATATATGGATTCTTTTTTACTCCATGCCAAAATAATAATAATAATAATAATAATAATAATAATAATAATAATAATAATAATAATAATAATAATAATAATAATAATAATAATAATATGTATAATTTTTCAGAAAAATTAAAAAAATTAAAAATAATAAAAAGAAAACATAATCTTAAACAAAAAGTTAAACAAATAATCAAATGTACTAAATAAATAGGAAAATAAATAATTAAATTATCCAAATATTAAAACTATTTTATGGATCTAATAGCCTAAAAACCTAAAATAAAAATGAAAAAACTAAATTTATAAATTTATTAAATTAAAAAAATGCTTTAATCTAAATTAGTAAATAAGTCTGAAAAAATTATCAAATCAGTTATATATTGTAAAACTATCTAATCTTAATATAAAAATTAAATAATAATTAATCATCCTAATTAATTCATAAAAATATAAACCAAAAAATAAAAACAAAACTCGGTAGAAAATTAATAAATAACAAATAGAAAAAATTAAATTAAAAATCTAAAAAAATATAAAAGTAACCTAAAACCCAAAAATATTTTTTTATATTTTTTCAGAAAAATTAAAAAAATAAATATAATAAAATAAAAAATATAATCTTAAACAGAAAGTAAAATAAATAATAAACTGCACTAAATAAATGAGAAAATAAATAATTAAATTATCAAAATATTAAAATTATTTTTTGGACCTGAATATATCCTAAACACCTAAAATCAAAATAAAAAAACTAAATTTATAAATTTATTAAATTAAAGACCTGCTTTAACCTAAATTAGAAATAAATCTAAAAAATTATCAAATCGGTTATAAATGAAGACTCGGACATCTGCTCTATATCTTTCCGAGTCATGCAAAAGGAATCAGGTATAACGATGTCATTCATATAGAGTTTTGATTCCAAGGCATTCTCTCGTGTCTTAGAAACATACTTGAATTAAATAGTATCCTTCCTATGCGATTCGGCCTTCACATATCTCTTTAATCGTTTTTTAGTTAGCGACTCGTAAAAGTTGTTCTTTATTCTGAGTCCTTTCTCACTCGGAATCCGACTTGTGATTATTTACTCTATCGTTTGCATAGTCAGCATTCATAGTTCAGTTCATGCTTAGTCTATATCAAGTTCTTTCTCACTTTGATATTTGTCTGTAGAACGTGTTTCTTTTCTTAAGACTAAGTCATATGGAATTCTGAGTATCATGGATATTAGACTCGAATATTCCATTTCCTTTCCGACTCGTATAATCAATTGCGTAATTTCTCAAGATTATTTTGTTATCTCGTGTCTAACCTTGGACCAAAGTATTTTATACTTTGAGAACCAAAGTTGTTTTACTTTTGTAGGTTATTCAATCGAGGATATCTTTTCAAAACTACAAAAGTAGCCGGCTTCGTAACGTCAAATCACCAAGCAGATATGGCTTTTCACCTTCCCTCGCTTTAGTCTCGTAAGATTGTGTCGAAGTCGCTCGCTTCAATATCCGGAAAACTGAACGCCAAGCCTAACAAGTGGTTTTCACCTCGGTTTTCAAGACACAACCAATGGTTTTGGGACTTCCAAGAGAGTTAAACCGTTGGCCAACGTTCATATTTCAACGGATACTTTCGAGTGACTCGAAAGCCTTTCTCAACGGTCACAGAGGACTCTCGGTAAGCATATGGAAATAACGGCTACTCGCCCGGTCTTATCTATAAGAAGAAGCCACTTCACAAGACTTGAAGGTTGCAGAACATATTGTCTATACACTTACTTGTTCAAAGTTATTGTATTTTTACTCTCAATCTTCAACTTACAACTCCCACTCGTAATTCATTACTTTCGAGTTGTAAGGTCTTGTACTTCGTTACAAACACTTCTTACATTCTTTGTAAGGTCCCTTGACTAAGCCGTAAAGGTTAACTCAGCTTAGTTGTCCCTACCGTAAGGGTTATCTCAGCTAGGAAGTACTAGATCGGATAAGGTAACTTCGAGTCTAGGAAAATCTGTATAGAGTTGTCTAAGGGAGCAACTCGGGTTCCGTCAAGTTCACGGTATTTTGTGGACTCAAAATAGTGGATTTGACTTCGTGTCTGGATTGACACGGGCCGTGGTTTTCTGCCCCGGGAGGGTTTCCACGTAAATATTTCTGTGTTCTCTTTCGAGTTCATTCTAGACTCGGACAAGCATTAGTGCTCCCGCTTCTTCGATTCATCGCTTTCGAGTCCAATCTTTTCGACCCCGTGTTTAGACTCGGATTCTGTCTTGGTCACTTTTGTGCACAAAAGTGTGTGTTTTCGCAAAGATTTTTCCATCACCCTATTCACCCCCTCTAGGGTGACTCGGACTCTCCCGAGCAAACCTTCAATAAAAACTAACAAAATTAATACTAACAGATTAAAAACATTCTAACTAAACCCATAATAATATAAAAATAAAAATAGCCAAAGAAGACTAATTTTATTCTAACTTCTAACAAACTGACGAAAAAATTACAAAATCGAACGGAAAAGTAATCTGAAAATTAAAATATATTAAGACATAAAATAAAATTGATATATATAGTTATGTATTTATTTATTTAGGGTTTGGATTGTATATTAGTTCTCATTTATTTTTATGTGCATTGATATGCAATATTATTTTGGACCTGAAATATAATAATTTTGTCTAGCATTGTTAATTTTTCATTGTTAATGATGTTTTTTGACTTTGTGCCATAAAATTGTATTATTTCAAAACATATTTATTATAAGAATTTTTAAATTTAAAATCAACAGGAACATGTTACAAAAATAATATTTAAATGTTTAACTATCCGATGAAGCAATTTGGTTATTACCCTCATGCTATGTATGATTTAATAAACCTTAAGAAATCATAAATTAATATAATAAAAATATAAAAACTAAATATATACTTGATATTAATAATTAAAAATGTCTACAAGATAGAAAGTTATGATTCAAATATGTTGTGGAATAAAACGTAATGAATAAAAAGTTAGGAATTATATTGCTTCAGTTCATAACTTATGAAATTTAAGTTCGTAATTTATGTTACGTTTAAAGGATTATAAACTTAATATGCCAACTTCTATTAAGCCCATAGGACTTCGAATAAATTTATTTGTCTCAAAATTTTTGCACAACATACGAGATCATTTTTTTGTTATAAATATAATTTATTTTAGTTTATTCCTAACATGTCTATCTGTGTCTTATTATTGACAAACATATTTAAATCATATCTTTTACTATTGTAAGTTTTCTAAATTATTAAAAGATGAGTATTTGCATCAAACCTCCCGCCATCTTGAAATAGAACTTCATGTTACTCTTATTATGTTAATTAATTGAGAGGAAGAGTTGTGTCTCGAGAAAAGTAATTGGTTGTTAATCGAGTAAAACATGTATTTGTAAAATCTCAATTGTATCAATATTTTTGAGCTATTGATTCAATACTAAAATCACGATTAATTTTCAATATAAGTATAAAACACGAGATAATTTTATTACCCTACGCCGCGAGTTGACCTATCATGCCCTTTATTATAATACAAAAATATATTTAGATCACTTCTATCATTATAATATTTTTCACTATTAATCTCAATATAAGTAGTTATTATATGTTTAATTATCTTTATGTGTAGAGGTAAGTAAGAATGGATAAATCATTGTATTCACCTTATAATTTTAAAAAAATGAGATCCCATTATGGGTTTATATACTAGGATTATACCCCTTGCTATGCAAGGGTATTAATTAATTTTATTTTTATAATTATTTATTATTTATTATTTATTATTTTTAATTAATTTATACCAATAAAATTAATAATAAGTTAAAAGACCATAAGTGGATATACTTATCTTTAAATAGTTAATATAAAAATATTTCTTTTAATTTTTTATAACTTACTTTATTGTGTGGGAATAGGGATAGCCATTGCTAGTATGAGTAAATCGATTACGGTGCATGAATTATATTGTAAACAAGTATTATTATTAATAAATTACACAATAAATTGAATGTAAAAACATTTAACTCATTAAAAACATGTAACTTATACATCCATTGAAGTATAGAAATTCAACAGTTCAAGAGAGGAAATATTAATAATAATCTTAAAAGTAATAATTTATATTAATCATGTTTGAGTATAATATTGATGTATAAGTATTAGTGTAATATAATTTATTATTATCAAATTTCATCACTAAATTAGTATATCACAATTGAAACATTTTAATATTTTTGGATTATGTAGGTGGTTACATAAATTTCAAACCAAAACAAATTTGAAAAAATTACATTATACACTCTAATTTTATTATTAAATTATATTATTTTTAAGTTAGTTAAATTATTTTAAAATAATTTAATTTTACAAATATTGAAGTATAGTATCCATGTATTTTTTATCATCAAATTTCATGTCTAAATTAATATATCATAATTAAAATCTATGACCTTTTTTTATTATGTAGTCGGTTACATAAATTACATATTAAAATAATTTTTAAAAAATTAGATTGTATACTCTATTTTAATTATTAAAATAGTATAATATTAATGTAATTTTTATCGTAAAATTTCATTACTAAATTAATATATCATTATTGAAAAAGTATAATATTAATGTTATTTTTACTAAATTAGTAAATTTGTTTAAAGATAATCTAATTTTACAATTAATGATATCGCCAAATAAGCATCCTACGTGTTGCTCCTACATTGCTTAGATCCAACTTTTAATATTATATATATGATACTTTTTAAGAGTTCGTGTAATATTTAAGTCAATGATGTTTTAGTAGGTTGGTTGCATATAAATATTTATGTAAGCGTCTATTAAGTTAAATTAGTATTGACTTTGTATAGAGTTATGAGTTATAAGTTTGATATTCTTTTATTGATTTGATGTACTTTATGTTGTAATATTAATTTGTAACGTAATTATATTTATTGTCATCTATAATTCTTCTAACTCAATAGGTACAAATCATATATTATTCATTTTCCTACTAAAATTTACCTTTTGATACCCAAACATATTGTCACACTATTAATATAACTGTATGAGTTAGGATTTTAAATTGTTTGATTCTTAGAGTGGCTTGACTTCTTAATATTCCAAATGATGAGTGTAATCTTAAAACCTTGATGATATTTTTTTAACATTCTTTTTTATTTATTATTTTAAATTATTTATTTATTCTTTTGAAATTTAGAATGATTGGAAAATGAATGTGTGATGGGCTCTAATGATTTTTATGTATTGGGTTCGATAAATTTGATAAGTCACGAAAGCGTTTTCGTTATGAGGGGATAACATGTACAAGAATGTTATTGAAAGTGAAACCATCCAATAAAATCAAATGATCGAGAAAAAAAAACTCACAAGTACAATATCGCTCCGTAATTCAATAATTTCTTAAGTTATGCATTGTACAAAATTGCTCTGTACATAACACGAGTCCAGATTAGTAATAATAATAATAATCTATGTTATATATAAAGCAGAGTGCTTTCATGTTGTATAATTTTTGAGTAAAAAACACTTACTTTAAATTTTATTTTCTTTAAAATTCACATATAAAAAGTTCATTATCACTAATAATTACGGAAAAAGTTGCCAAATAAAAATTAGATGGAATTTCCACGTCCTCTTCACCTCCTTATCTCCTGCTTTCCCTCCAGTCCACGTTTGCAATTACCCGATGCATCTAACTTTTATAACGCTTTTTGTCAATACTAATCTGGACCCGTACTATGCAAAATGTTGTACAATGCATAACTTAAGAAATTATTGAATTACGGAGCGACGTTGTACTTGTGAGTTTCTTTTTTGATAATTTGATTTTATTGAATGGTTTCACTTTCAATAATATTCTTTTACATGTTATCCCCTCATAACGAAAACGCTTTCGTGACTCACCAAAGTTATCGGAATCTACATATGAGTAAAAGAGAGTCCATATATCAGAAATTATTATTATTATTATTATTATTATTATTATTATTATTATTATTATTATTATTATTTTGGCAAGGAGTAAAAGAGAGTCCATATATGAGTAAAAACCAATTTTTTTATCAAGAATAAATCATCATTTTTTTTATTGGACGAAACTCCTAAATTCACTCTTAGGCCGCCACATCATACTTTTGAAAAGATTGCTATTATATAGTATCTAGATATAGATTATTATTATTATTATTATTATTATTATTATTATTATTATTATTATTATTATTATTATTATTATTATTATTATTATTTTGGCAAGGAGTAAAAGAGAGTCCATATATGAGTAAAAACCTATTTTTTTCAAGAATAAATTATCATTTTTTTATTGGACGAAACTCCTGAATTCACTCTTAGGTAGCCACATCATACTTTTGAAAAGATTGCTGTTACATAGTATATAGATATGGATTCTCCAATCTCTCTCTCCACCTTTACCTTTCCATTTTTAGAATAAACTGAAGAAATTCCAAAGTTTAATCTCTCCCTTTCATCACCCATTCCTAGCTTTTGTCTCTCTCCCAATAGTGTACATGATTCATAGTTTTCTTTTATGTTTGTATTACTATTTTGCAAATTATAAATTCAATTCTAATCATCTATGACAACAAATTTGATTCTAATGACATATGACACTGAATTTCGGTTAATGTATGCTTTTATTTTGTAGGTTTGGAATACCCCTTTTATCTTATTTGTATAATCCTACAACTTACTACAAGAATTTATTTTCGGTGTAGTTATTTTGAATTTTATTATATTTCAGTTTCAACCTTGACAATAATTATATAAGGTGATCTCTCAATATTGCTCTCGACCCACTCTCTCCAGTGGAACCATAGCGGTTTTCCTGTGAGTTTTTGCCCTCTCTTGGTAGGGTGGTTTCCGGCTTTTATGTTGACGGTGTGGTTGTACCTTCTCCGTAGGTTGTGGTTCTGAAAATTCTTTTTGCCCTCGTACGCCCTTGGCTTCATTTGGGTGAGTCGTTCAGGTCTCCTTTCCCTCTATTCTCAAATCGATCCCTAATCCAACTATGGCGGACAATATTGAGGCTGGTATACAACACCTTAATCTAACTGTTGATAAAGCTAATGTGGCATATTTCGATGAGGAAACACCGGTGGAAAAGGCAGAGGAAATCGCTCTTAGCCTCGTGGGTAAACCGATGGTAGAAGGTAACTTTAACGCCCGAGTTACGAAAAATGTTCTCAAGAATATTTGAAAGCCTTCCAAAGGGCTGGTGGTACGGGACTTGGACAACAACCTATTCGTGTTTCAATTTTTTCCCAAGCGGTAGACGTTTTGTACTCGAATGAAGGGCCGTGGGCTTTTGACGGCAATCTTCTACTCATCCGAGAATGGACTGGGCTGAACAACCAGCAGATTTAGTCTTTACATACGCTCCATTTTGGGTTAATGCATATGATGTTTCAGGAGTGAGACAAACTAAGACCTTTGCTGAATTTCTAGGTAACCAAATTGGAGGCTCCGTCGATTGTGAGGATGTCAATATGTTCAGTGCTTGACATATCACTCGTGTTTCTTAGTGGTTGTAGATGTTACAAAACCTCTTTGCCTGGGAGTGAACATGAAGGTGCGTGATAAAATCATATGGATCGGACTCAAGTGTGTTAAACTTCTCGATTTTTTGTTATGGATGTGGTACTTTCGGACACATTCTAAAGAATTGTACTTCGGGTTTGTGAATACGGATGAAACCGATCTCCAATATAGGGCATGTCTTCGCGCATCACCTTTAAAATCTCGTAGACATAATGCGGATGTTGAACTCAACAAAGAACGAAAGTTGTTCCTCGCACTACATAATCAGTGTGGAGCTCCGGCTTTAAAAAAAATTGCTGTTTGAAATGCCACTGGTCTAGGGAAGTGGGGTTCTCGAGAAAATACTTAATACTCGATTCAATACCTATTCACATGAATGTTGACGATGCTATACCTATCCAATCGGGTAATGAGGCTCTCAAACATAAACATGATGAGGGAAAAAAAGCGTTGGGACTTGAGAAGATATGAGTTATTGATGACAAGGTCCATTCCAGTGAAGTAATGCTACTAATGCGGAGGCTGCAGAGTAGCTCCACTGGTCACTATGAGTATTTTATGTCACAACCGCCGGGGCTCGGTGATCCCAAGCCGGTTAAAAACCTTTATAGCATGCTACGAAGGCGTTCACCGAAGCTGGTCTTTCTCTTCGAGACCAAACGAAATGGACAAGAAATACAAGAAATAATGAAGAGATTACGTGATTACCAAGGAGTTTGTGAAGATAGTGTGGGTCGCTCGGGCGGGCTTGCTTTGCTTTGGCATAAATCCATTAAGGTGACCTGGATGTCTAAATCTGTAACACCCCAAAACCCACCCTAGGAGTATTACATTGCCGAGTTCCTCGGAAGGAACTCCCAACGCTCATTCAGGTGTCGGTTTAGCTTTCTAATTCCAACTTAAAGGTAATCGAGGAAATTTTTCAAAAGAGTTTGGAATTTTCCAAGAAATTTGTCGAGTTTCGTTTGTAATATGGTCTATCCCATGGGCTTAAAGCCCTAAAACCCTGCATAAAAACCATAACATAACTCAACGAGTCACATGCTCGGAGTACACAACTCATCGGCCACATGCCGGAGTGCAACCGATATACCTTCAAATTTAAAACGATCTAAATGGTTCGTGATACATTTGATACAAACTATATGAACTTAATTACAAGCTACAACACTTAGAAGCATATGAAATGCATGTCGAGCAACTTGGGTCATTCAGCAATCAGCAAATAGCAAATGGCATGCGAAGTCTAGAATATGCTAAATCATAAGGCACACTTTCCGACGGAATACCTGCAGCCGGGAAAGGGGAAATTTATAGGGGTGAGCACCAATCCTCTCATCGGAGGGTCTTACCCTCTTAAAATGGAAATCCTATACACATACTACCAATAATAATAAATGAGAAAATAAGAATAGGGGTAATATAACATAAATACTCATTAATGAAATTCTTTGGAGTAGTAAATGGTTTAATCAACTTTTGGACTTTTAAGGTTGCATTGTCACCAATGTAATTCAATCAAACTCACTTTTCGCAAACCATTTATTCAATTCTCTAATTGAATAAAGGTAATTTCAAACATCAAACAGTCATTCAATTCTCCAAGTGAATAAAATTATTTTCAAACATTAAACCATTATTTAATTCCCTAATTGAATAAAGGTTATACTTAGAGCATCATATCACTTGTCTAGACACTAGTACCCTCTTCGCTTGGGTGACTGCAACCTAAGTTTGACCTTTTTGAATCACAAGACCTACTAAAGTTAAGGAGGAACTCTTTTCAAAAATATTGGACCGCACGAGTATCCTAAGGTCGGATCGACAGCCGCAAGCGCACGGTGTATAAATTGTAGCTAGTCAAGGTCGATCCCACAAGGACTCGATCTAGCAATGCATTAAACTATCCCTCTACTCAATTGCTAAGCAAATCAGATTTTTGAAGTTGGTTCTTTCTAAACTAGTTCTGATTACTAAAATTAATAAAATTAATCTACACTTAAATCAATGGGTAAAAACATATAAGGATTTGTTTTCCTAACAATGTGTTTGATTATTTAAACATAATTTATGCAATCATTCATTCAAATAAATCAAGGATCGATAATCAGAAAATTCTACCGCTCTTTCGATACTTAATAGAATTGCTCTAATTAACCTATCAAACAACTTTCGTATGCCTTCTAAGTTAATCAAAGTTAAAGATTTCAAATTATCAAAGTGATCCCCTAATTTACTATTCTTTTCTCAAATTTCATAAATTAGGCAGAAAGGTTGGTTGTCGGATTATTCTATATCACTTTTCAGTACATGATAGATTAATCTCTAAACACAAGTATCCTAGGCCTTTAAAACACTCATGAACATGATAAACACAACCTTCTATTGAATCAAAATCAGAATTCAAGCACAAATCATAGAAAACTAATCAAACTACATTGTTTCGGATTACAAATCCCTAGAAAAAACTAAACTACTCACACATGTTTATTGAAAGCTTAACTAAAATCCAATACATTGAAATCAAACCTTAAACAGCAAGAAATGAACAAGTAGATGATAGGCTTGAAGTGCTCCACTTGAATCTCTCGACTTCAAATGGAGCTCCGCAACTGCTTCAATCTTCTTCTTCGCTCTTCAAAGTTTTTTTGGTTTGATGTGAAGGAATGAAGGAAAAAAATGGAGGATAAACTATGGAGGATTCTAGACTAGATTCTTGTAGGAATTGCCGAAAAGCAGCTTAAATAAGCCATTAAGAAGCAATCAAGAGCCGAAACCGTCAAAACCGAATCGTCTCGGCATATTTTACCTCCAACATGGGCCGTGTCCTCCGACACGGGATGCCCGTGTTGGCTGCTGGCACATCAAAACTGGACGGAAACACTAAAACGGGTCGTGTCAACCGACACGGGCTGCCCGTTCTCGATGCAAGATCTCAAACACGGGACTTTTCCTCCGAAACGGGCTGCCCGTTTTGGTTGCTTGGAAGGCATGCGTCAAATTGATTCGAGTCATAACTTCCTCGTCCGATGTCCAAATGATGCGATTCTTGATTTTCCGGAAAGGTCATTGAGTCTAGTTTCTAATTCTTTCATCATTATGCTTGCTTCATAATTCATAGAGTAAGAATTGTCTGTTACCGCACCCTTCTTACCTTCTAGCTCATATCTTTTTGTTCCTCAACAAAATTGAGCTTATAATATGTAATTGGAAAGCTTTTTCAATAAGAAAGTTAGAAACATAGAGTCAAAATAGCTTTGGACTGAAAATATGACTAAAAATCAGGTCCAAATGATTAGGAAGTCTGCAGAAATAGACCAAAAACGCAAAACCCAAGTGTAAAGCATAAATGGGGCATAAAGTATATAAATATGCATATAAATCCCCAGAATTGACAAGCAACCTCTTATGAAATTTAATGCAAATATGGCACTTATCAAAGTCCGCATGGCCAAGCCCTCCGTTAGTACCGGACCATTAACCCGGACCGTACGGGTTAATCGGGAAGTACCGGACCGCATAGTATCCTATGGTGCTAGGCTTCTTGGCTCTCAAAGCCACTCAACACCAATACACTTACTTTAAAGAAGACATTTGGAAAGACTGCATTTCCAAATTCCATCACTTTTCTCAAAAATCATCTCAACTCAATCTCGTTTCAAGGCATAATCTTTCAAAGATTCAAAATCATCTCAATTTGCATTTCAAAACATTCAAATCACAACTAAACCACATAAACCATTGCAAACCCGTTTGTTTTCTAAAACCCGCAACTTGAACTCAATTCTCAATCATTTTCTAGAATCAAAAGCATTGGAAATGAGCTTTCACACAATCAGAACTTGTCTATTCAGGCGTGTAAATAGAGGTAAACATAACGCATGCAAGTCATATTCAAATCAACACATACTTCACAATTAGCACTTTTACACAACTTGCTTGGTTTGACAAACCTTTTATCAACACTTATACAGTTTGATTACTTTACTCTTCTCCCTTGTGCCTACGTTTCCTAGCCTTCTTAGCCACCATTCATGTTATTCACTTCTCTCGAGTCATCGCTAATTATCATTTATCACACTCAATCCTCACTTAAAACCAATGGCCACAATCAGCACCAATAGTTATTTTCAACTCTTTCCTGGCTATACCCTTCTAATATGTCCATTCAGTAACATTTATTCCTTTTCCGAGCCACAATAACCATAAATAATTACCACCGAATTCAAACGTCTCAACTCCTCACCAATTGTCATCTTTGCTTCAATTTCTCATATTACGTCTCCACATTACTAATTAAGCTCTTTCTTGCCTATACTTAGTCATATAGCTCTTAATCTTACTCCACTACTCAAATTCCCTTAGCTTCGCTCATCTTCAAGTTTAGTTTAACCTCAAGGATTAAATGTGTTTTGAACTCAATTAACCAAACAATCACCCAACGAAACCTTAGCAACTAATTCCATCAAAATTTCTAGGTTCCCAAACCCTCCTTAACAAACTCAATCCCATTTTCTCATGTCCTCATTCAGCTCTAACCACTTCCTAAATTCATTCTACAACACAACCAATCAATATTCACAACAAACATTCAATATTCACAACAAAATTCAATTGGGTTTTGAAATTACTATTAGTTTAGAGTATAAGACCACCCACCTTGAATTTTAGGGTTTGGTATCTCGATTTGGGTTTCTTTGTCCTTCTCCTCTTGATCTCGGTCTCTCTGTGCCCAGTTCTCGTTTCCCTCTTGCTTCGCCCTCTGTCTAAATTCCTCGCCCGGGGTCTCTTTCTTTCTTTGCTCTGCTCGGTGCAAACCCTTGCTGCTGGTTCTCTCTCTAGTCTTGCCGGTCGGTTTCGTCGCTTGGTCTCGCTGATCGCCGCTTTTTTCTTGACGGCTTCACCTCTCAGGCTTTCGATCCCTTGCCCTCTACTTCATTCCCGTTCTACCCTTCTCTTCCCTTTGTTCTTGTTCACCTTTTCTCTCTCCCTTCCGGCTCTTCCTCTCACTCGGCTCTCTCTTCCTTGGTGTTTACTCTTGCTCGCCTAGTCTTTCTCTCCTGCTCTGTTCGCTCTCTCCTTTTTCCTTTCCTCCGTTCCGCTTCTTCGTTTTCTTTTTGCTCCCTCTTCCCTCAAGCCTCATTTCCTTTTTTAACTTCAGTACTATGTTTCACCATCGTTAGACAAATAGGATCTCTTTCTCCCATTGGACCTTTAAGCGGTCCTTTTATCCCTCAATAGCCTAGCCAAATTAAACCTCTTTCTATATCAAACAACTTCTACCTCTCCCCTTTCTTGTCCTCTTATGCTTTCACTTTCTAATAGCATGACATGTTGATAACGACAACACCTAACCACACATAGGTTTTGTTCGGGAAAGAATTAGGAAGGTGGGAAAATCCCTTGATTTATTTTATTAGCATTAGTATTCAAAGGAACGCTAAATACAATACACCTTAGATATAAATAAAATTAGTCGATCATCCAATAGGTTCACGGGATGCTACTCAATAAATTTTATCCCCTATAACTACCTTAATTAAAGTCACGGGTATTACAAAATATCTCCATCACATTGATGTGCATATTGCACAACTTGGAGTTTCGATACTTGGAGGTTTACTTGGAATTTATGGATGGTGTGAAACGGGCCATAAGCTACGTACTTTTGATATGATACGGGACCTAGCTACTCACTCTTCCCTTCCTTTGTTGATTAGTGGGGATCCTAATGAAATATTTTATAACTATGAGAAGCGTGGTGGTATGATCCGAAGTCAAAATATTCTCGATTCTTTCTGTGAGACTTTCCAAGTTTGTGGTCTTTTTGATTTAGGATATGTGGAGTATGATTTCACTTGGGAAAATAGACGGGCTAATGGAGAAGTTGTAGAAGAAAGATTGGATAGGTTTTGTGCTACAACGGAATAGTCATTGCTATTTCATGAAGCTAAGGTTCATCATCTAAACGAAAATATTTCATATCATCTACTTATCCATCTCATATTGCTATCTTCTTGGCAAAAAGGAAAAATGATCCGAAACAGTTTCACTTTTAGAATATGTGGGTTTCCGATCCCTCGTGTAAGGATGTAGTTAAGCTGGCTTGGGAGATCATTCTGATATAGATGCTTGGACTAATCTTAAAGGAAAAATTTCTTCTTATACTCGAGGCTTTGAGGCGTTGGAATACAAAGGTGTTTGGAGATGTTCAATCAAAAATTAAGAAGCTTGAAGTACAACTTCACCTTGAAAAATCTCTTGAAACTAGAAGGAAGTGTCTCAAGGAATTAGGGGAATGGCGAAGGAAGGAGGAGATCATGTGGGCTCAACGGGCAAAAACGAATTTTTGAAATATGGGGACTCTAATTCTCGTTGGTTCCATGCTCGAGCACGCATGAGACGAGCTGTAAACTCAATTACACAACTTGAAAAGGAAGACGGGTCCATAGCTAGGGAAGAGACCGAGATTGAGCATGTTACCACCAAAATTTTTTCAAGTCTCTTTTCTTCCTCGAGTACCGAAGATATGCAACAAATGCTCGAGATGATACCCACTATAGTGACTAAGGAGATTAACCACACACTTTGCCTACCGTATAGTGAGTTAGAGGTCTTCGAGGCCCTAAAGATGATGCATCCTAATAAAGCCCCAAACCCCGATGGGCTCAATCCTTTATTTTTCCAGCAGTTTTGGGATATCGTAGGAGTAGATGTCACTACGGTTGTGTTGAATATTCTAAATGGCCAGCCAATGCTTGAAAAACTTAACCATACACATATTGTATTGATTCCTAAGGTACCTCATCCTTCCAATCTTGCTAATTTCAAACCTATAAGTTTGTGCAATGTCATTTACAAGATGGTTACCAAAGTGATTAGCAATAGATTAAAGAAATTCCTCCCTCTTATTGTTTCGAGAATCAAAGTGCGTTCACTCCCTGGTCGACTCATCATTGACAATATTTTGGTGTCCTATGAAATTTTTCATTCTCTCGACTAACCAACGGAGGTGTAACGGTTCCATGGCTATTAAGCTTGATATGAGTAAAGCCTACGATAGGGTTGAATGGCCGTTTCTATGGAATGTGATGTTAGAGATGGGATTTTGTCATCAATGGGTCGGTTTAGTGATGAATTGTGTCAAGTGAGCAACCTTTTCTTTTATGATTAATGGGTCTCCTAAAGGGCTGGTTGTCTCATAACGAGGTCTTCGACAAGGTGATCCACTCTCAACCTATCTCTTCCTCTTTGTGACTGAGGACTAATGGGCTTGCTACTGGGTTGCCGAAAGCAAAGGGATTCTTCGGGGCCATCAAATCTGCTCGGAGGCACCAATGATGTCACATCTTTTGTTTGCAGACAATTCCATTCTCTTTTGTGGGGCAACCATTGATCAAGCGGAAGTAGGGATGGCATCGGGGTGGGTTTTCCCCGACCTGCAGGGTCCCCGCCCTGTCGGGGCTGGGCAGGGATGGGGGAAGAAGTAGTCCTCGGGCAGGGAAGGGAATTTTCCCGCCCCGTCCCCGTTTCCCCATTTATATCCATAATTTTTAGGGCTAATTATGAATTTTTGAGGACAGAAAGGTAATTCAATAAATAAACCCTAGAGTATTTAAACTCTCTAACTCTCAACCTCCCTTTTAATTTCTCACTCGTGGCTTTCTCTCTCCTCTCGGGTATGCTCTCTCTCTCTCTCCTCTCCTCTCGCCATCTCCCTCTCCCTCTCAGCCCCCTCTCGCATGCTCTCTCGCTGTGCTCTCTCGTCGTCTCCCTCTCGCTGTCTCCCTCTCACCGTGGTCTCTCTCTCTCGGCCCCCTCTCGTGTGCTCTCTCGCCGTCTCTCTCTCGCTGTGCTCTCTCACCATGCTATCTCGCCATCTTCCTCTCGCTGTCTCCCTCTCACCGTGGTCTCTCTCTCCTCCCTCTCGTCGTGGTCTCTCTCTCCTCGGTGGAGGCGAGGAAGCGAGGCTTCGGTGGAGATTGGGTACCCGGTGGGGGCGGGGCTGGGGCCGGAGGGAGGAGCGGGGACGGGGCTGGGGTGTCCCCGGCCCCGACCCTCCCCATTGCCATCCCTAAGCGAAAGTTATCAAAACAATCTTGGAGACTTACGAGAAAGCTTCAGGGCAAGTTGTTAACTTTCACAAATCTAGCGTGGTGTTTGAAAAGGGCATCCAGGTGACTAAGAGAAAGGCAATTTTAACCATGCTTGATATTGGGAAGTTCTTTCTCATGATAAATATCTAGGTGTCCCTTCATATGTGGGTCGATTTAAAAAGAAACCTTTCTTGTTTTCAAAAGATCAGATTGGGAAGAGACTTTCAAGGTAGATGGACAGATTAGTTTCTTGGGCAGGTCGGGAAGTGCTAATAAAGGTTGCAGCCCAAGTAATTCCAACTTATACGATGAGTGTGTTCGAGTCTTCTAAGGAACTGAACAAGTCTATTCAATCTATTATCAATCGCTTTTGGTGGAGCAACGATCCTAAAAAAAGAAAGGTTCATTGGGTTAATAGCTCTCGTTTGTGTAATAGCAAAGAAGATGGAGGATTGGGCTTTCGAGACTTGACGGCTTTTAATGCTGCCATGCTTGCCAAACAAATGTGGAGACTGGTTAAAAATGATCAATCTTTGTGTCTCGACTACTTAAGGCGTGTTACTTTCACAATTGTGACGTTTTGGAGGCACCTTTGGGTAACAAACCGAGCTTTACTTGGAGGAGTATTTGGGGAGCTAAACATCTTATATGTACAGGCTCAAGATAGATAATAGGAAACGGAGAAGCTATTTATGCATGGTCCTCTCGATGGCACCCTAGACCCCATTCATTCAAGCCTATTTATACCCCAAATGGAGCTAATATAGATTTGCTTGTGGATGATTTAATTGATATCAATTAGGTATTTGGAGGGAAGGTTTTATTAGGGACAACTTCCTAGCTTGTGATGCTCGAGATAATACTACAATTGCTCTTATGCTTGTCATGGCCAAATGACAAGCTCATTTGGGACTTTACTTCAAATGGGGAATTTTCCGTTAAATCTGCCTATTACCTCGCAAGAAATGGGATGATTGATAAAGCATCTTCGAGTGGTGTGGGTAATCGTCCAAACTGGAAGATGCTATGGAAACTCGACGTGCCCCCTCATATCAAACTTTTCGGATGAAAGGTTGGTAACGGAGCTTTAGCAACCCGGACAAGCCTGGCCAAGCGTATCTCAAGTATTAATATGACTTGTGAAATATGTGGAAAGGTGGAGGAGTCCGATATTCACTCACTATTTTTGTGTCCCCTTGCATTGGAAATTTGGATGAGTAGTGAGTTCGATGATGAGTCGTGGAGTGGCTCGCTATCCATTCGCTTTTGAGGCACTTGCTTAAGGGTTACGTGGGAGTGTTGGAACTCGCGGAATCGTTTCATTTTTGGGAAGAGGGAGGGGAATTAGACTACTTTGGCCAGACGAGTTGAGTTGTTTGTGCTTAAGTTTAAAGCTATGCGAGGATGTTATGGGGACAGTGACAAGAGCTCGCTGAAGTGGGCTGCTGGCAACCATCGAAGCTGGGTCGTTCAAAGTAAATTTTGATGTCGGTAAAGTCGATGAGGGGCCGGGGATTGGGCTTTGTAATTAGGGACAACACATCCGAAGCGGTGATGGCGGGTGTTGAACAACACCTAGATTTCCAAGGAGCTGAACTAGAAGAGGCACGGGCCTATACCTTCGCTCTCAAACAAGCAAGCACTCAATCGTATTGTTGTTGAGGGAGACTCCCAGGCACTCATCTTGAAGATCAAGAGGAAAGATTGTCCTAGTAATGTATTTGATTTTTTTATTTCTAAAATCCTTTCTTTAAGTTCTTCTTTTGAGTTTATTTCTTGGAATTATGTTCGAAGGGGTTGTAATTCGGTGGCTCATGCTATTGCTCACTTCCAACCTATCACTTTCAATGAAAGGATATGGGAGGAAAGAGTGTCGAATCTTATATGTGATTTGGCAACGACGTATATGTGTACTTTTGTTGACACTCAGTTAATGTAACACCCCTATCCCGTTTAATGATAAAAAAATATTTTTCCATTTTCTTATTCCTTTTTATGTTTTTTTAACAAAGACCCATTGTCTTTAAAAAGTTATACTAATATCTTTTTTTTTTTCTTTGCAGGTATATTATATCTCATTTCGTGGATAGTAAACATTAAACATTGATCCAAAATTTATAATTTTCTGGGTCAGCTAATCATCATATAATTAATTTTTTAATTTTTTTAATTTTATTTTATTCACTTTTTGTGGTGCAGTTTATTTAATTCACTTTACATATATGTAACCATGTTTACCATGTTTATCTTCTTCTTGGGCTTTATTTTCTTCTATGTTTTCACTCAATTTATTTCTTCTATGAATACTATCTGTTTCTCTTAAGCAAATTGATATCTCATCCTTTATTTTATACATCTTTATTTTATACACATGATGCAATTTTGTAAGATGTTCAAATACATGAAGGATCTATTTAAATTTCAAATTTTTTTGAATAATGGATGATTTTTATTAATTAAAAGTCATATAGTATCTACAATAAAAATTAAAATCAAATAAATTTATAACAAAATAACAAAATAAATTTTTCGATTGAAGGAACTAATTGAAACTCTTGTGAATGCACCTCTTCCACTCAAACGTTGTTTTATCATACAGCCTCTAATGAGGAGATCCACAAATCTTGTATAACCTTCTTGTCGAATAGATTTATTTGTTGTAATAGTCTAAATTTAAAGAATCGATACTCGTTGCGGACCAATATGACAATCAATCAACAATTTAACCACATACGACTAGAATACTATGAAATATTTTGATAGAATTGCTTCAAAAGCGAGAAACAATACCACTCACTCAAAGAGGATATGAAAAAACTCTCACAAATGTAGAGAGTACAATTATTTATAGAGAAAATACTAAATAAAACATAAAGGAAAGATAGATTAACGTTTACCATTTACAAAAAGTCAATGACACACCCTAAAAAAATAAGTAAGGTTTTTTTAAAGAGAAAGAAAATTTCATTTAGATAACATGTACTATGTTTTTACAATATGATTTTAAATCATTTCATTTAGATAACATGTACTATGCTTTTACAATATGGTTTAAAATTTTCCTTTTATATACATGTAAAAATCATCTCTCACTAAAATTTGACTTAATCATTAATTATTTTGTTCTAATTTATTTAATTACTTATCATACTTGCATGTCTTACATGGATATAAATTTTTTGGTAAAAGTTAATAGTCTTTCACAATTGGCTAAATCATTTTTAGACATTACTTTGAACATACCCAAAGGGAAACATTAATTTACAATCTCTTCACCCATTCCTAGTACACCCCTTTTCTATTGGCCAAATAAGTTCTAAATTCACATCTAATTTGATCCACTATTTGAGCAATTGTTCTGTACTTGTTTTGGAAGCAACGTAGATTCCTCTCTCTCCAAATGTGGTATATAATTGCAGCAATTAAAGGTGCAATGAAAATAAGCTTAGCCTGTGATATTGTAGTCCCCATTAGTAAGCCATTTCAAGTTTGTCTCTAATAAATCCCTTCAACTAGGCTTATAAAGTTGTTTAGTATCCCCTGGGAGAACTCACATTGCAGAAAAGGTGGTCAATACTCTCCTCCCGAGAGCAAAAAGTAGATGTAATATTAGTAATGTGTATCCATTCTTTGAGTGTGTCTCTTGTTGGTAATTTCCTTTTTAATGTCATCCACAAGCATATGGAATGTTTTGGTATGATTACTTTGTGCCAAGCAAATCTCCACCATGGTTGTTCTTGTCTAGGTTGTTGTATTATTCATTTATACATGGATATAAATTTAAACCTAATAGTTTTTTTTTTTTTTTGTGTGTGGATACATATTATGTAGTTGCATGAGTAATTATTTTTAAATTTTTATTCACACTATGTCAACAGATAATATGCGAGCCCTCAACTGTACAGTTTATATATAAAAATATACTCAAGTTAACAGCTATTTTTCATTTTATAGCTGGGAAATGAAGGAAAACAAGAAATTTAATAATATATAAGAATGTCAAGTTTATATTTAAAGAATAAGATTCAAATATATACCCTTTTTTTTCCATCAGATTATTTGCTTAGCTCCAATTATCTTTCTCATTTGACCATTTTCCTATGGCACTCCATCAGTACTCCTTTTCTTTAACAAATAAGTACATGACATGTAATATATTATTTGGATAATGAATTAGCTACGTCATTCAAAGATCTAAATTAATATTATTTTTTCAAATTGCCCAGCTTGATAGCTGAAATATTTGTGATGACTTATAAATAATTTACATTAATCGAAGTTTGTATTCAATTTTTATTTTTCTCTATGCGCATCATATTTAATTTATACTAATATATCTGAGCAAAGAAATTTACTAATATATCAATTTGATTATTTTTTCATTAATATAAGTTACTTGGTGATTTGATGGTAGTTGTTGTTTATCATGGGTTTTGACACATATGATAATATGCAATTACTCTATACTTATCCTCTGTTTTCCTTCTTTATAAAACGCTTCCTTCCTACCGCCCATTTGGTCAGTATATTGTTAAACCATTCTAGTTGATGGAATAGATGCTAAATTTACAATAATATAATGCAGTATATTTAGAAAAAAATTAATTATAAAAATAGGAAAATTTTAATTATAAAAATTTAAATAAACTAATAATCGCACTAATGTGTTTATCAAATTACTCATTTTAAGTGTGCTCCTTTATCAATTGAACAAGTTATGTATTGTCGTCTTAGTTATCATAGTACTCTATACAAGAAGCATTTGTAACATACTCTTATATTCAATAACGGAGGGAATAATATTCAAGACCATGTAAATTAATTCCCTTTTATTATAATCTTATAATTTCAAAAGTTAGTAGTATTTTCTCTCCCTTTCTAATATAATCGCAATACACTTATACGTTTGTCGAGTGTATTATAAGGCATTTTATACTTACAAATATGCTTATAAAAGCTCAAAGCGTATGATTGGAGATAATATTAAAATACAACGTATGTTTCATTGTGACAGTCCTACTTTGAATTTTTATGATAAACAAAAATAAACTTTTGATCATTATTTTTTCGCAACTATATAAAAAATTATGTCAGTAAAAAGTATTTTAGAAACTTTAGAAGTAATACCTTTGATCACATTTCATCAAAATGATAAATTAATTAGTATATTTTTCTTTAATTTATAATCAAAGTTTAATACTCAATATTCCACTTTAAAAAACTTGTTTACCGATCATTGAAAAAATCAAATTATAAAATAACAAATTATGTATAGATTCTGAAGCTTAAAATGTTCTTATTTTATCAACTTACAATAAACATTATCCATTCAAGTCCTTCTCAATACTAATCTAATTGAATCTTATTTCAATTCTAAAAATATCTAATAATATCATTAATAGCGATCCTATTAAATAGAGTGATATCTCTACTTTGAGAATTATGAACGAACGTTGACTAAATAGAAGTTTATGCAAAAATTTGAAAAAGTCATGATTGGGATATTTGAGACGTAGAAAAACTGAGGCTATTAAGTTGAAAATCCAAATTGTAGTTTGAAAGATTTCACATGTATTATTTATTCATACGCTCTGCATTATATTTTTACAAGTCACTTTATGTATATGCTACTGTAATGTCCAACATGTGCTATGATCCTAACATAAGGTGTAGTGGCAAGTTAATATTGAGTACAATTTGTCTCTCATATTAGGTTAAATTTGTTAATGTCCAACATGTGATATCATCTAATATAAGAGACAGTAACAAACCAAAATCGAGTATAACATATATCTCATATCATGTTGACTTTTATATGAACTATGCCAAACACAAACGAGCAATACGATAATTTCAAATGAAACTTCAACCTAAAATTAATTGATAATGGGTGGTAACTCAAGATCTTACCTACGTACTCAAGTCATTTATTTTTATCAATGTGAGATAGAGATGAGTAAAAAAAATTGGAATCGATAAACCAAACAATAAAAAAACTTAATTGATTTTTCTATTAATCAAACTAGTTTAAAATTTTCAGTTATCGATATCTGGTTAACCATTTTATCTCATTATAACTTTGATTTATGATTTTAAAAAAGGCAGTAAACTGAACTTAACAAATTAAATTTTGAATTTTTTGAGACTTTTAAGCCAATATTTAATAATGATTTTTAATTGACTCTTGCTAATTTGCTATTGCCTAATGCATGTAGGAAAAGTTAGCGATTTACCAATAGCAGGGAGGAGAAAAAGATAGGGAAAAGAGAGAATCATGAAGAGAGAAACGACTGACATAGAAATATCAAAACAAATAAAAATAAATTTTCCTCGAAAAGAATAAGGTACACCTTCCATAGTCCTACTTGGACAAGGCGAGCGGCGCATGTGTGTTCCTCAATTCATATTAAAAATATGGGATAAACTATCTAATAGACTAAAGGGAAGAATGGGGTATTTAACCCTAAACAAAAAACTTCAAACGATCAATGTGGGACGAAAAGGAGAGAAGAGATAAGCTTCTTTGCTTGCCATTACACTAACAATTCCTACTACCCGCAATCTACTCTTATTTTTGTCCCGTAGTCAAGCTAAGTAAAAGCAACTCAAGTGTATTATCCGTTTTTTAAAATTAAAAAAAAGATACTACCCAACTATAACTTATAAGAAAATATTTGCTCCACAATTATAAGGAAAAAAATACTGCCCAATTATAGCTATAACTTATAAGTGTATTTTAATCATGAAGGAAGATTTAAGAAGTTTTATCTAATAATTCCGGTGAACTCGAACTAAAAATTTATATCCGATTATTTGATTTATTATGTTACGATTTTTGTTTATTTTTCTTCAAAATAAAAAAATTAAGTTAAGTAAACTAAAAATGTTGGAACTGAATCAACCCAACCAATGCTTAAAGAAGGACATCACCCACCATACTTGTTCATATCCTAATGAATTTCAGAGACTAAAGAAATTGACGCAACACTAGTCTTGGGAAGGTATACCTTATTCTACCGATAAACTATCCAATTGGGCAACTAGTCTACCTAGACCTGGCAAAACCGACTCGAACCGAACGGGTCAATCCGAACGATCCGAAACCCAAACCGAACCGACATCCGAAAGCAGCTTGAACCGATTTTGACCCGAAAACCGAAATGAACCGACCCGAACCGAACCGAACCGAAACCGACCCGAATGCAAAATGACCCGAACCGAAACCAAACCGAACCCAAAATGACCCGAACCGAATCGGATCCAAATCGATTTAACCCCAATAAAAGTGACCCAACCCACATTTTTTTTGTTGGGTCTCTCAGGATGTACTTTTGTGCCTATAGTGATACAATTTTGAATCGATTTTGACCCAAAAAGTGATCCGATTACGACTAAATCCGAAATTAACCCGAATTGAACCCGAACGAGATTGACCCGAAGTTGAACCGAACCGAAGTTGACTCGAACCGAAACCGAACGAACCCAAACGAGATCGACCGAAGTTTACTCGAACCGAAGTTGACCGAACCCGAAACCGAACCGGACCCGAACAAAATCGACCCGAAGTTAACCCGAGCCGAACCTAAACCGAATGACCCGATTGCTGGGTATAAGTCTACCTATAGGCCTATCATAAACTTGACAATAGAGTCAGTCTTGGTGGGCCCAACATCAGTAAAATCTAGGAGTGCTTTGTGATTGGTACCAGCTAATTTATAAGCGATTTCAATTCATTGCTTGGGAAAGTAGGATCAGTATTTTCATTTTTTATGCGTATTATTTTAATTAATTTTTTTATAATATTTATTATTTTATAATTTTAATAATATATTATAGATATTTTTGAGTTAATTATTTTTTAAAAATTGATTAAATACATTTAATTTAGAAAAATTTTATATAATTCATATCAATTGAACTAAACAATTTCATGAGTCAATACAATTCATAGTTATCACGTATAGATCGAACTATTTAGGACATCTCCTTTAACAATTGACTCATTTTTCTTCTCCAAATCTTTTATTTCACTAATTTAAGCTTTAGTTTGAAGTTTGGCTTGATTTACAAGAGCCACTTTTTTAAAAAAATTAAAAAGTAAAAATAAAAATAATTGCACAGCAATTAGTTTAACAACACTCTTTATCCCTACCAAAAAAGAATCACTTTCTATGTGTTTTGCCTATGGGCTCAATGATTATTGGGTCACGTCTGCTTTATTATATGATAAAAAATAATCTTTTTTACAGTTAAAAAGATAAAAAGTTCAGACCTTACATCTATTTACATGTCATAAAAATTATCGAAAAGAACGATTTTGTCTTTTTTTTACCAATCATAACATTAATTATTGACTTGTAAACACATTAGGCAGCTATTTCGGTTCTTTCAGTTTTGCTTTTGTTGACGTTTAAAATAGAACGAAGTGTCTGAAAAACGAAAAAATGGAAATTATTTGGAGGGAAGCAGCTTCGCCCTTTGTTTTGAGTAAAACGCCTTATTTTCTTCAGTCAAAAGTGAAAAAGAAAAAAAAAGCAGAAAACCTACGGTAGTCAATCAATGTGGGCTCCAATAGGCAATAGCAGTTTTGAAAGACATCAACTGATTAATGGTTCAATTAGATTAAAAAAATTTGATTGACAAAATCACATTTTGTGAAAAGCTTAGTGGTATATAAGATTGAAAACTCTACGAAAGATCCACTCCTAATGTTTTAATTTCATGGTAGAAACCTTCTTTCAAATTTAGAATTTCTTAGGGTTAATGTTACGGGTTTTAGTGCCATAATGTACAAATTTATCTTATTTGAAAAAACTGGTGGAAAGTCAACAAACTTATTTGGTGCTTAGTTACCTTATAGGCTAGACAATGGGCCTTACTTTTTTTTTTTTTTGAAAAAAAGGGTAAATACATTAACTAATAGGTAACCATTCTTCCAAGGGTTCTACTTAAATTGTCCTCCATTAAAATGGAGAGGAAGGAAGAAGAAGAAGGAAGAAAATCTCAATACAAATAATGGAAGATAGAAAGACCTACTCTTACTACCCAATCCGCAACCCTATTGCCCTCCCGATATTGATGATTGATAAGAACATGACAACAATTCCTAAGATACGGATGAGTATCCTGGATAAGAGTGTGGATCTCCCATGATGGTTGGCATTCCTCGCGTAAAGCCTTAATAACCAATTATTTATTTCCCTCAATAACAATATAACGAAAACTTGATTGGATAGCTGCTCGTACTCCGTTCCTAATAACGAGTGGCTTCATCAACCAAGACCGAGGTCGGCCCGCATTTGATACTCATGTTTGGATGAATCTTATGTCCCAACTTCGATGACAAACCCCCAACTACCGTTGTATAAGATTTTGATCCATCAAAGTTAAATTTTATGAACCCCCGATGGTTTCTCATATCCGATATGATGAGTTGAGGTTGTAGGAATAAGAGATGATTGAGGTGAAGGAGAAGGTGAATACAAACCATCAAATGTTCCTCTTGCCCTCCATTCCGCCCATAATCTTTTAGCTTTGACAATTGTGGACACTGAATTATACCTTCCATTATTAAATACAATATCATTTTTACTTTTCAATATGCTCCATATCAAATAAACCAACCTAACTATTTGAATTGGTTTATTAAGATTCCTAAACTTTTGAAAAATATCCGAAAGTGACGGATTGTGAAGATGACTGATATTAATATCAAACCACTTGTGGAGAAAAGCTTTTTCCCAAGTATCTTTAACAAGAGGACATCTAGGAAAGAGATGGTCAATCGATTCTTCACTATGTTGGCATATCGGACAATGGTTATCTACACTAATCCCTCTTCTCAAAAGTGTATCACGTGTGGCTATGGAATTATGATGAAGTTGCCACGAGAAAAGTTTTCGTTTTAGGCATAGCATCCAAATTCCATATCCACCTGCCTTCCCAAACATGGTTTCGAACCTCAAAATTATGTGCATTCCAAGTTATTGATTTTGTAGTAAACTTCCATGTACTCGATAATCCCCAACATACTTGTGTCTTCCAAATCATAATATAGAATGTGTATACTTTTTATTTCCCTACAAATGTCCATTGGAAGAAATGAGGAAAGAAAATGAATGTTCCATTTGTTATCGGGAGTAATACATATACTCGACGGATGCATCAAGTGATGAAATGTCATTTCTAGTGTTATCATAATAGTGGAGTAATGTTACTTGCCTACACCAAATATCATGCCAAAATTTCGTAGACTTTACATTTGCAATTTTCCATTTCAATTCTCTTCTAAAGAGATCCCTCTCTTTCAGGAGACATCTCCAGGACCAAGAATCCGAAGTCTTAAGTTTTCGTAGGAAAAAGTCATCGGATAATGGGCATTTACATCGCATGATCCGAATCCAAAATTACTCGGTTCATACAGGTATTTCCATATAAGTTTACAGAGAAAGACTTAATTAACAACTTATATTTTCCCGAGACCCGGACCTCCCATATTTTTAGGCATACAGATTTTGTCCCAAGAAACAAAGGGAAGACCTTTTAGATCCTTTTCTTTACTCCAAAAGAAATCCTTATTAATTTTATCCAACGACAAGGAAGTGGTCTTTGGCAATTTAAAATATTGCATAGTATGTGAAGGAAGTGATTCCAAATTTGATTGAATCGGAACCAACCGTCCCGTTATAGATAGCGAATTAGCTTTCCAATTCTACAATTTCTTATCGCCTTTAGCTAGGATATCAAGCAAAGGTAACACGATTTGTCCTACCTTTAAACACTGGGTACCCAAGATATTTTCTCGAAAGAGTCTCTATGCAGAATATTAATATATGGATGTTACCACACCGCTATCGCCAGAGGTTGCGTTTTCGAAAAACTAAGAACTGATTTATGGAAGTTGATAAGTTGATCGGAAAGATTGCGTAACTCATTCAAAATATTACTAAGTTTAACGCACGTTTCATTATTAGACTTGCAAAAAAGTAAACTATCGTTAGCAAATAGTAAAGAAGGTATTTTTTGCGCTCTAGGTGAAATCTTAATCCTAATACCAGATTTTGGTTGCATCGCTTCCAAGTGTAATCTGTAAGCAAGAATGTCTATACAAATTATAAAAAGATACGGAGACAAGGGATCACCCTGTCAAAGACCTCTAGATGGTCTAAAGAAACCACATGACTCATCATTGATAATAAGAGAATATGTGATAGAAGAAATACATTCTCTAATCCAACTAATGCAGGTATCATGAAAGCCAATCTCCTTTAGACAGGCAAATATAAAATCTCATTCAAGTCTATCATAAGCCTTTTCCATGTCTAGTTTGAGTCCAATATACGCCTATTTACCTTTCATATTATCAAACTTGTTAATGATTTCATGTGTCAAAAGTATATTATCATGAATATCTTTATCTAGAATAAAGGCACTCTGATATGGACTAATAATTCTTCGTAGGACTGGTCGTAGCCTGTTGACAATAATTTTGGATATAATTTTATACAAACTATTACACAAACCGATTGGCCTAAAATGCGTTGTTAACGATGAATTTGCCACTTTTGGGATAAGATCAATAAAGGTGTGATTAAGCTCTTTAAGTAATTTACCATATTTAAAAAAATCCATAACGCATTGAATGACCTCATTGCCAATAATATTCCAATGATGTTGGAAAAACTTACTCCAAAATATCAAGTCTTAGAGTTTTAGCGGGGTTCATTTGAAAGACCGCAGCTTTAACTTCATATGGCGGTACTCGGAGGTATAAGATGTAAATTGTTAGTTTCTTAGATAAGTGGTCTTAAATTAAGATTAATTTGACCTGCATTATTGTTAATTCCTACCCTTATGATTTTACTCCACTAAAATGGAAGCTAATCTCAATATTAAGTGGTGCAAGTATCATCAATTTTATGCATGGTTAGCAAAGTGATTTATAGTGAAATCATTCCCTATAGTGGACTTGTTATACTCCTTCATTTTAAAATATTTGTCGTTTTAAGGTTATGAGAGAATACTAACGAAATACTAAATTTATGACAAAATTTATGTTAAAAGACCAAGTTGCCCCTTCATTGGAAAGGAAGAAAATCAATGAGAAAAAAAGAGAAATAAAGCAATTAATAAGGACAACATTGGTAAAATAATCATTAATATATAATTGGAATTGTAAAGTAATAAGTATTGTGAAATGAAAACAGTTAGTAAAAATGACATGTATTTTGATATAAAGGGAGTAATTGCTAATGGTTCACGAACTATAAGAATCCTTTTTAATTTTATGTATGTTCCTTTTCACATAATTTAATATTTTATTTTATCTTCTTAAACTATGTAGGTAATAAGAAAGATATAGATGGAATTATTATGATAATTAGTACTACTAAACATTTAAAGAGTCTAAAACAACCCAATAAGCATATTTCCTTAGAAACCCTAAAAATTAGCAAATTTTTACATATGTTATAAACTTGTAATTTTTAGGTAGCATTATAAAAACTTTTCCCTAAAAAGTCATTTTGCCAAACTTAAAGGTACTTGCAAAATAATTTACAATTTCATTGGTCTCATAAACTAATTTGGCAAATTTGAAAGTACCTAAATGTAAAATTTTCTTTCTTAAATGATTAATGGACCTTTTTTTTTTTAATGATAAAATATTTTCTCAAGGGTATACAACCCTAGTTACCTTATTGTGTACGATGATAGACGCATTACAAGCCCCTTATCTCCCTCCCAGTTTGATTTTGCAATCAATTTTTAATATTTTTATATAGCGTTTGGTTGAATGTAATGCAATAGAGGTGTAATATAATTAAATATGTAATGTAATTAGGTATGTAATGTAATGGGACAACAATTACATTACCATGTTTGGTTACATAAAAAGTGTGATGTAATAAAAAAGGTAATGGATTATTTCAATGGAAGAAAATAGTAATTAAATTATTGTAGTGGAGATAAATGTTATCTAAATAAAAATTTAAGCTACATATTGAGCTTTTTAAAATATTTTCTATAAATAATCAAGTTTTATTTCTTGTATGACAAATATCAACTATATTATTCTAATGATAATAAATATCGTAACAAAGATAAATGTTATCCACATGAAAATATTTTAAATTCGAAATCATATTTGAGATTTTTTAAATCTTTTCTATCATATTTTCCAATTTTAAATTTTTTTGGTAGCAAAAGAGATCAATCGGATTATTCTAGTGGCGATAAATGTTTGTTGTAATAAAGATAAATGTTATCCAAATAATAAAATTTTAAAATCTAAATTTATACTTGAGCTTTTTTTTAATCTCTTCTATCATATAATTAAGTTTTGAATTTTTTTCATTGATAAAAGAATACCAACTAAAATTATTTTATTGATGATAAATATTTATTAAATTAAAGATAAATGTTAACAAGTAAAAAAAATTTTAATCTAAAAATTTAATTTAACCTTTTTTATCTTTTCAATTGAATAGTTAAATTTTGAGTCCAAAATGTTGAAGTTGGATTTTTCTCTTAATGACCAACCGATTATATTATATATTAAGATAGTAGAAGAAAGAAAATCAAGTTTTTTTCTCAAATTAATTTTTTTGCTTGCCAAGGAGGAGAGAGAAAAAAGATATGGAAGAGAGAGAGAGAGTTATTAAAAGTGTGTTAAAATTTGATCACAATGATTGATGTAATCATGATTGTTTAATAAATGTTCAAGTAATTGTAATTGCATAGGTAGAGGTTAATGTAATTACAATGCAATTAAAATTAGTATTACAAAGTTGTAACCAAACATGGCAATGTAATGACCATTACCATTTTGATTGCATTACCACTTAGATTACCTCCAACCAAACATGCCTTTAGTGATTTTGTTAATGTGAAATTTTCATTTCTAATATTTCGATTGAGTTTTCTGTAAATCTAAGATTGACACTCTCTCCCCCTTCGGCTAGATGAACGTCCATGTAAATGGTTTTTGGTGATTATAGAATCATACTTACAAAATAATATATAAATATATATATATTTTTAGTACATAAAAGTATAAATCATGACAATTGAACCATTAACTGTCAATTATTAATTATAACTATTGACTGGATTGCAAATTTATGAACAACTCTTTAGATTTCTATTTCAAATTAAGGTCTCCTAAGCATACGAGAAAATCAAATGATAACTAATCGGTAATTGCATCTTTGAAATAAGAAAAATTTTATTATTTCTCTGCTTTGCTTTTTCTATTCTCAAATTCACATTATACAACAATTATGATATGTTATATATAAACCCGAAACCAGAACAAAAATATACGTGATACATTTTGTGCGGTCAATTATGAGAATTAAATATCCTCTATTGGAGGAGTTTTCTGCAAAGAAAAATAAAAGCGTCGCATTCTTGGGCTTGGAAATGTTTGCTTAGGGAGCAGGACCTTTTCAAAAGGGGCTTAAGATGGAAAATAGACCATGGTAAAAATACTGAAAGTTCTGGCATGATTTTGGTGTGGTAATTTTAAATATTAAATTTTTATGACGAGTAACCTTATGAATATTCCCTCCTTAGATGCACAGTGAAGTGAATTTATAACCCCAAGTAAAGAGTGGGATTTGATAGGTCTTAATTCTTTTCTTCCGACTGATGTCTGCCGAGTTATTAAGAATATGGCTCTCTCTTTTCATGACATTGAGGATTCAGTTTTGTTGGGTTTGTCTAGTAACGGAAAACTTACGACTAAGTCTCGTCATTTGAAATACCCATACTATTCCCACTAATTCACCATCGTGAGATTTTGCATGGATTTGGAATATGGATTTGATGCCTAAGTTAAAAATATTTATGTGGCAAATTAGTGACAATGCTTTATCTACACGGGATAACTTTGCCTAAAAGAAAGTTGAATATTGATCCTATTTGTCCGCTTTGCCAAGCCCATTGTAAGTCAATTGACCATCTTTTCTCACAATGCACTTGTGTCATGGATACACAGGCCACAACTTTTCGACAAAAGTGGCTAAAGGTGAATTTAAGCCAATTGCGGAATCCTCTCTGAACCATATTGTCCACACTTTAGAAGGTTGAGAAAACACCTCAAATGATCCGATTAGTTCATTTGTTATGGAGTATTTGGAAGAAGCGGGGAGGGATAAAGTCTTCAACGATGGATCTTTTAATTCTATTGCCACAATCCTTGAGCCAAATCATCTTGGGCTGAATGGCAATTTAGGAGCGAGCTGGATCAACATTTCAACCCACCTTCACCTTCCCCCTCACTATGTGCCAACAATTCTAACCATTTGATTTGTTAGCACAAATCACATGGAAGTTTTATCAAAGTCAACTTCGATTGTTCAAGGTCTTCTTCGGTGGCGACGGAGGCTTCGTGATCGAAGTTGGGATGATAGGTTTCTGCAAGTCGGAGTAACAAATTTGGGGTCATCCTCGGTCCTATTGGCGAGGCTACTGCCATGAGAAATGACGTCAAAGCAGGCAGTTCAAGCGGAATTTCGTTCTATCATTTTGGAAGGAGATAATCTAATGGTCATTAAAGCAATTAAAGGAGAAATTCAGGTTCCTTGGGAAATTCCGAGTGCTTATTCACGACAATAGTTGTTTTCTTCGGAGGTGCAATCAAGTTTTTATTCAACACACATATAAAGAAGGGAATCGAAATTGCGATTGGGTGGCCAATTTTGGTCATTGTATTTATTCTTCTTTAGTGTGGTTTTCTATCCCCTCTTCCTCTTTTCTCTCCATTTTAATGGAGGACAACTTAGATAGAACCCTTGCGAAAGGGATTGCTTATTAGTTGTTGTACTTACCCATTCCATAAAAAAAGTGAAATTTTTGTGGTTTGTCGGTATTGGGACAAAAGGGAAGAAATGATAAAATAGGCCTCGCAAATTTAATTTGGGTATCATCACCTAATAAATAATCTAGCGAGTGCGTAACATTAATCAATCGACTGATTCGATCGGTCTAATTTTTTTATAGTTTTGCCGCACTTTAGGTCAATTTTATTTGGTCTCGTCCTCAATCTGCAACTTTTCCTTCTTTGGTCCTATCCAAATCAATAAACATCACCACAGATTAAAAATTTAAAAATTAAATTATTGGTTTTGCTAATCCCTCTTCCTTCATGTAAATGTCTCTCTCCTAATTTGAAATGGGAAATATCCTTACTGATACTTAAAAGTTTAATTTTTGAAAATATTTGGTGAATTCCTTTATGGGGGAAGAAGATGAGGATGCGAGATTTTGATTTTCAATGTTAAGATAATCAATACTTTGATGAATCCCCACATCAACCATCTTCTTCTTCATTGTGGGACTGTTTTGGAGAGAGAAAGTGATATCCATAAATTCCCGAACGAGGGATCCCCCTCGATTATTTCAGAGAAGGAGAGAGAGGTAGAGATAAAGAGGATCCCCACCCCCATATTAGCTTGGAGAAGGGCGAGAGAGAAGGAGATATGGTAAGAGAGGCAGAGAGAAGTTGGGAGGAGAGAGAGAGAAAGAGAGTGGTGGATGAAAAAGATGAAGGGAGATAGAGGAGGTGAGAAAGTGGCAGTGATTCTCTCGGAAAACCACTCTTCCTTTAATTTTTGAACTGAAACAGGACCTTTTGCCATGATCACGCACACCCTTCAATCTTCTCTCACCAAACCCAGTTCACAAATTTGGGGTTTTGATTCAAAAGATCGCAATTTCTATTTTTTTAAGCAAGTGGGTAGTGATAGTTTGGATAATTATTTAAGTTTAACAAAAAATAGCACTCACGATTTACAGGAGAGAGAGAAGACTTAGAGGAGAGAGATAAGTGAGAGAGAGACAAAATCAGTCAAAGTATTTGAAAAAGTCACGTACACAACCACCATCGCTTATATCATATCAGTCAAATTATTTGACTCAATACTATAGGACTAATTGATATTTCGAGATATTCCCATTAAAAGATTCTCAAATTAAAATTTTGAATCCAATATTCCGTAAGTATACAGTGAATATCGTCCTAAGGGCACCGTTTACCAAAATTATTAAATGATTACTATTCAAAATCACAAAATAGGCGTCCAAAACCAACCAAAATACATGGAACGATAAAAATGTCGTCGCGTAACCGCAAATTCAGATTGTTGGCGAACGAAGTTACCCTCTCGTGAAATAGGACAACGTTAAAGCAAAAAACATATAGAAAATCTTAGGACCATTTTCTGTCTCAAGTCTTGCTTTTCAAGCGTGTTTGCTCGAAATAACTCCCTATACGGCCCACCAGATCAGTGTCAAACCTCTCGCT